>JANFOE010001778.1:0-84813 GCA_025667525.1 Glebionis coronaria | reverse complement strand
CCACGGAAACCGGTCAGTTTTTAGGTTGTGAGGAGGTCTGATCGTATGGCGGATAAGCCGACACCAATCTATAAGGAGGTATTGTTTGTTAGGGTTGGCTTTGTTTTGTTGTTTCGATACATGTTTCTTTAGTCGTAAATTGCTGATGTGCTGGTTTGGTTTGGTTTTGAGTATTGTTATTTAGGGTTGAGCATTTTGACCGGTGACCCGGACCGGACCGTACGATTTCAGTCCGGTCCTCGGTCCGGGGTTTTGGACTAATTTCGTCCTCGGTCCGGTCCGGTTCGGTCCTACCAAAACCCCTTCGATTATGCTTAATAGGACCGTGATTATGGACCATTTCGGTCCTCGGTCCGGTCTTGGTCGGTCCGGTCCGGACCAAATGCTCACCCCTACAATAAAACATTGTTATTTGTTGAATATATATGAGGTCTGAGATGAATAAAAGTTACAAACTTGGGACTGATTATGTTTATCAAACTTGAATTGTTATAATTAGAAAACTCACTTTTTCTAGATTTTTTTTTATTTCAACGTGTTTTCTGTTTTTTAAGTCTTGTTAGAAAAGTTTTTTAGAAGCCACCCTGTATTTTTCTACTACTAAACGAAAGGCTTATCTGTCAGTATTTTATATGTTGAAATTAGTAGAGCATTGGTATGACTGTCATAATTCTAGAAACCTTTTGCCGGATATGCCTTCGTGCTTTCTATCGTCTGTTTTAGTAATATTGGTCCAATAATAGGATAAACTGGTATGGTTTCGAGGTGCACCATGTCGAGCACTTCCATAGATACCATATCACTACTTTGAGGACCTAGATATCAACTTTGTAATATATGTTCATAAGAACATGTGAGGTCACTGTACTGAGGTTTGACACTTTAACCTCAGGGGTCATCATTTTGGTATTACATGTCGATAGATTAAATAAGATTGTTACTTATGTGTGAAGGCGATTCATACGGTAGGGCAGTTTTAGTAATGTCTTGAGATTAATGGGCAACTATTTTTATGTTTGCAGTTTGTAGATATTAGATGTAGCCATCTAGGAGTAATGACAGATAGATGAAATTAAAAGAAGAATTGATTTTTGAAACACACAAAATCTCCACAAAACTTAAATGGATACGGAGTACTTAACATTTTTCGGAGATGGCCCAACCCAACATTCAGTGTATTAACAAGACCTTAATTTTAGTTTCGTCTATTCAACCGACTTGTTTGTGTAGAGTGTAAAACAAGTGTTTTACCAAATGTCTGACCGACTTGTTTGTTTTTTCAATCAAATCATAGCTAACTAACTACTAGTACCAATATGCTCAAACTCAAAGTAGCGTATATCAAATTATCAACTGTGATTCGTTATAAAACGTTGATTAATTTGACGTCACTGAGCGTATGTAGTGTAAGTGAAAGCCGAACCACTGGTTTTGTTAGTCTCTTATAATGTAGTGTTTACAACGATTTGCTCTTGACCGGTTTTTTAGAAAGAGATTTTGGTACTGTGCGATTGTTATATCACGAAAAAATAGAAATCGGAACTCTATGAAAGTGTTAAACCAAATTCTCTTACCTTAAATTCTTTTTTTATGAAATTCCTACCACTTTATGCATCTCACGTGACTCAATTTTGAATTTGGTAAGTGAAACCTTAACTTCACTTTTTTAATTTTGTATATCCTAATTTTGTTTGGAGATATTAAACGTTGTCCTTGGTTTGTATTACTTTAGGAGGAACAAAATAACTAGATAACTAGATTATGTGATTGGGATTTTAGAGTATTTAATTTTTAGTTTTTCTGTTTGTTTCAAAAACAGCCATAACCAAGTGGTTTAGGGTGTGTTAATATTGGCTTATTTGAGTTTGGGCTTATATCTCACAAGCTCACTTTTTGTGGCTCATTTTCAAACTTATATAAGCCGAAAAGTCTGAAAATAAGCCACAAAAAGTGGGCTTATGAAATGTAATCCGAAAATCAAACAAGCCATAGGCCGAAACAAACACCCTCTTACAGGAGGGCATACAGTTTAGTTTATGATTTCTACGATATTTAGCATGTCCAGTTTTTCTGCAGGTATATGTAATCTATTAGTGTTAAGTGCATAAGAAATATCACTTTTTTTATCCTATAATCAAACCCGCCCCAACTTGTGCCTTCAAACTGTTTCACGTTCCACTAAAAACACCCGATTATTGCTTAATGCCCCCTGTGTTCACATTTCCTGCCTCCACCACTGACTACTTATTTCACTTGTGTTTTTGAATATGGTTGATAATTAAAATGAAATGCACATCCCTGCTAGTTTAGTCGTTAGATGACTTGTATGTCAGTTATCGTTTCTAATACAGCAAATGTCAAACTGCAAACTGGAATTGCAGTTCCGAACAACCCCCACCCAACTTGCGCAGAAAACCCTCCCGATTTGGCCTGTTTGACGTTCCGAGCACTACAGGTATAAATGGTCATTGGTACTACCTGAAAGCTTTCGAACAAGCCTTAACCTGCTTTATGTGATTTAGACTTCAAATAATTAAATTGGTATTGTTTTGGACACAAACCTAGCTTAGATCTCAATTGAACAAATAAGACTTAACCGTCACAATTGACGTGTAAAAGTCAAACCTACCCAAACATATTAAAGACAGAAAAATATACATGGCGCAGCTGTTATCCTCACATACGTTCAACAGGGGAATTACTCGAATGCATCATCAAAAAATAGAGAAAAACTCTTGTTTTATTGATACATTTCCCTCACAAGACCATAAAATAGAGATACTTCACACTTATGACTAAATTCCCCCTAAACTGTTCATTAAAACTAGAGTACTCTGACAGAAGGACTGAATATTGTATTGTATGTTTGTGTCATAGTTAATTTAATAATTATAAGAAGAATGGATTTGGAGGACTACAGCATAGAGGAAGAATTTGAAGAAGAAAGTAACGATTCTGAATATGAGAAGGAAGCTATTGAATTACAAGAGGAGGAAGTGGAAGATTTGGAGGAGGCTGGGTCACCATGGGTTTCAAGCTGGATGGATTATGTAGATTATAAAATAGTTTTACCTTCAATCTTGTTTTTATTGCCTTTTTTTCAACAGTGTCCTCAATGCAACAACTTATGCGCATACGATTATGTTGGACTTCTTTACTTATCAGTTATCACACTTATGCAGTACTAATCATCAAAAGGTAACCGATATCTTTGTTAAAATCTAGCCTCGAGTTCTTTGTATAGTTAGTTTGTTTTCATTCACTGTTAAAAAAAAAAAATTCCATTCACGCAGGTATCATCCACTAGAAGCTTCCCGTTCACCCGACAGGGTGCAATTGATTATAATCATTATGAAAAGCTACGGATGGTTGATGCAAATAAGTTATGGCATGATGAGGACGTCCATCTTTCTAATGTTTTGAAACATCATAATGATGCAAAGAATCTGCCAGGTAAACTGGAGATACAGTGGGATGATATGTTAACACGAGCTGAGAAATTGGAAGAGCGGGCTAAGGAATTGAATGACTCTGATGCTCGGGGGGGCGATGCTTTACGACTGCGGGCTGATGCATTAAGACGTCGGGCTGATGCATTGGAACGGCGTGCTGTTGATCGGCGTGCTGTTGAATTGGATCCGCGTGCTGATACATTGGAACGGCCGTGCTGATGCTTTGGAACAGCGGCTTGATGTATTGGGTCGGCGGGTTGATGCATCTCAGTCAAATGTGTTTTTCTTTTTCACATGTACATTGATCATCATGAGAAGAACACCGAGCCATGTGATTTTTCGGTCACTTCTTTGAAGCAGCAACTATATCACGACCTATTTCCATTGACGTCCATTAATTTACTATTTGTACTTTATTAACTATAGAATTATTACCATCTTTTTATCTATCAAGTTTTTTTTTTTGATATTCTTGGTTCAAATTTGTTTCTGAGCCAAAGCAAATAGGCAAGTTCATAGTTTTCGCTTAATGAAACTTGATTATTGGGAATACTCCGTTGTATTATTTAGAGCTGAATTCACATTCCTTCTTGTAGTATACTGTTATACAAATTAATTAGAGCCTCGTTGTTTCTTATGTCACTAATTGATGCGGTGTGCGAGGTCTTTCATTGAGCAGTCCTGCTATTCAGGGAAACCTGGTATCATTGCGAGTTGGAGCGGAGTTTCTTGGTAAATACTACCACGTAAAGACATTACTGTCTTTTCATCTTATCTTGTGCTGGTCTTCTTCATCTTACATTTTCTTCTTTTAGTCACTTATTTTACTACCATTTTTACTTCTGCACCGTACTGTATATATATTCTGAATCCAACATGGGGAAACCATACAAAAGTATTCAACCTTTCAGGCTTGACGGTAAAAACTTACCGCTATAATGATCCGCTAACATGTGGACGCAACATTCAAGGTTTGCAACAATCTTTCTTCTATTAACCGGTGGCTGCGTCTTGGGAACTCTTCGGTATTTTGAATCCCTGTTTTCATTTCTTTATCAATATGGTCTTCATGTTTCTTATATTGGTAATATCAATTTGTAGTTATAAACCGTATGGTTTACCCTCTGGATTCATCTTCATGCAGTGCATATCGTATTGTCAAGTAAATAACTTGCGTGTGCTCTAACTTTCGACAGTTGTTTTTCCTGTCAGTGACATAGTTTCCTACAGTTGCTTATGTTCTTCCACTTTTCATCCCTTGCAGTATAAACTTATCCATAATCAGTGTCATCTATACTTTGTTATATTCACTTTCTACGTACGTTGGTAGTTCTGTGTTACAATATAGTAACATGGATGCTCATTTGTTTTCTCAGTTACGTGGTGCCATTGGTTTGAGTTTAACAGACTTACTGGAAGACCTTGGTTCTGCTCCGTATGGGGCAATTGAGCTGCATGCCTGTGCTCATAATCACACTGGTGTTGATCCGACACTTAGGCGACGGGAGCAAATAAGGCGATTTGATGTCTTTTACTATTTTTTGATAGTGCACATCAGGATAGCTACATATCACTTTTAGCATGTGAAGTCGAATGATAATAACAAAGACTGTTGCTTGTAAAGGGTCATATTTACTACTGTAGTAAAGACTCTTTTTCATATAAAGCAATAGCTAAACTGCGATTGAGTCAGATGGGTCGCTAGTTCAATATCGTCTTAATAGTATTGTATTCTTATTCATATTTTCTTCTCGGTACATTTCTTTGTAATGTCTCTGAAAGTGTGTACGGGTCAACCCGAACTGGTGACTTGGCCTGTTTATATTATACACAGTAGAAAATGACTCGTTTAACACTGAGCCTATTTTGACCCGTTACCAACATCTTATCATGCTTGCCTCTACTAGGCTCTTCCCTTTTGGTGAACTCCCACCATCAGTAATGACCTTCAGGGACTGCAAGTTGGTAAAGGAAAGCGCTCTGCTTCATATGAAAGTTGGATACGCTGATTAATCCTACAGGGTAGCCAATATAGTCTGGCGATTTCGCGCTAAATACTTCTTATTATGCGGATTTTAATAACTCTGGACCGGGGTTGGATACTAGCAGAAGAGTTTCCTGGTTTTATGTTATTAATGCTACAGATGCGGCTTACTTCAAGTGTCGTCTTTTATAGTAGGTGCTGCATTTTTGCCTCAGACTGGTGGCCCTAAACACGATGATATGAGCAACACTTCCATTACGACAAGCTCTTGCAAGAAAGGAACATGTTTGGTGAATCCCCCTTTGTGTATAAAGTCCTTCACACCGGGTGTATTATACGTCAAGTCCAGGTCTCCAACAATAAACTTGACTGGCACCTTTATTTGATCGCCCGTCCATGCAACAGTCAATTCCCAGTTTCTACAGGAATTGCACATACAAAACTGTCAGGCAACCTTGTCTCCTGGAACAAGTACTCTCGTCGGCATGATGGGTGAGCTTGGCACACGCCAAAATAGGTTGGGCTATTAGATGGTCGTAATGACCCGCGTAGGGTTGTCATGTAAATTTTTAGTCTTTTTTAATAAAAAGGGTTGTCTTTTTTAATAAACACATGATACTAAATACTGGTATATTACGTGGTAACGGGAAGGAGCCTAATTACTTCGAGATTTATGGGAAGTTAAACTCGGCCAGTTTAAAAATTAAGAACTTGTCTAAAGCTGCGAGTATCCTCATAAGATGTTCATCGAGAAGTACAGAAGCAGCAGTGAACATATCATTAAAATTTATCACATATTTGGTGGTTTTTCTTAGCTAATTAATCGTTCATGAGTGTCTTTAGGATTTTCTATTCCATTGCAGGTATAGCTATCAAGAACTCGGACCCCTGTTGACCCGGACCCATGTTGAGCCGGACCCCTGTTGTCCTGGACCCATGTTGACCCGGACCAGGGTTGAACCGGACCAAGGTCGACACATACCTTGATTGACCTGGACCCGGACTGACCAGATCTGTCTCTTTAAACTAGCAAAATAGGCAATGCCTTTACTATTCCTGTTGACCTTACCCAACTGGAGTTGACCCGACTTGACTCGAACGTGGCTAACGTAAATTCAATTAGTGTCAAGTTCAGGTATGTAACTATATAGCCTTGTCCTGTCTTTCATCTAAACTCGACAGGTATGTTTTCTAATAGCTTTGACCTGTCTTTGATCTAAACTTGACCAACACACCCCTAACTGCAACTGCACATTACTATTTTCAAAACTATTTTAACAATCTAAAATGAAGTTGCACATTACAAGTGCCTCTTGAAAACTAATTTCAATGTTTAGTAGGTCTCATAATCTGAACTAGAAACAAGTCTGTTATACTTCTACTTGCCAAAATTCATATAAACACGATACACTGGCTTCTTTCAGCAATGTCATCACTCACCACAACTTTTCCTCACAGCGCTAGGCATAATGGTAACTCTGGCGTTGTTAAGCTTTGACATTCAAACATATCCAGATTAACCGTCAACCCCGCCAGAACCAAGACAGAAGTTGACCAATTGCATCAATAAAAAGTTAAACAATATCAAAAAACGGATTTTTGGTGTATGTGCATCTACGAAATCAAAGCTTTTTACAAAAATTAACACCAGATTGCAAATATACACAGTTGTCTCGAGACATTAGAATACTAATGATCAAGATAAACTTATTAATGGTGATACAAAAGCCTATAGCAGGTACAAAATCACTAATAATTCATCAAAGACACTACCAAGTTCTCAAAAATCTAAATAAAGCAAATACGAAGCATGTGTCTACCTATCATCTTAGCCAAACAAAATATAAGATGGAACATATTTTTTCCTTTTCTTGCTATGTCAGTCTTTTGTGTAGTGTTTTAGGCTGCTGATTATTTCAGTCTGTTGATTTCAGTTTAATTATTATGAATGTAGTCTGCTGAATATCTGGTTTAGTCATTTTGATTTACTTTGATGTTAGTGTGTTAGGTATTTCATTAAGGTATTGCTATTGTTCATGTATTAGCTTGTCAGATTTAACTTATCTGATAAGCACATTTGAGCTGTTCCCTAACAGCTTTTGAGCTTAATTAGCTTGTCCAAATAGTCACTCCTGTGACATTTATTTTTACTGTCAAAAAGGAATTTTCAGCAAAAAAGTTGTCTCCCATGGGAATCGACCTCGAGACCCTTCGCTTGACAACCCAAAGTGTTAACCATATGAGCTCCATGCTCTTTTGATTTTATTTTCTTACCTTTGATTATTATAGTGATATCGATTTCGGCAGATTTTGCTTTTCTTTTGCATTTCTAATAGGAATTTAATTAGGGTTACGTTTTTCTTATATAAAATATTTTAAATAAAATCTCAGTTTTAAATAAAATAAATATTAAATATAGTACTATAAATAAAATTAAAAAGATATAAAAAATATAAAAAAAATGTTTTTATTTAAAGAGTTTAATTAGTTTATCTTTTAATTAAATAGATTTTAACAATTTTTAGATTTAAATAAAATAATAGTTTTTAAATAATTTGTCTAAAGTAGATTTTCAATAAATAAAGTAAATTAGTGTAAAAGTTATTTCATTAAGTAGAATTAAATTTTTAGAGTATAAATTAGTTTAATTTTTAAATAGTGGTATTTTTAAGTAATTAATTTTAGATTTTAAATAGGCGGGGATTAACGATTCATGCACTTTAGGTTTAATTTAAATAGCTTAAAATTCGTAGATTTTAATTGTAGTCTAAAAACCACAAACCAATTCAAATCAATTGTCCAAATCAAAGCAAAACGTCTCAAATTCACTCGATCTTCGTGTACAACGAACTTGTTTCACCCACGTGTTTAATTGAATCCGTCATTGGTATTATTGGACTATTACTTTTTCCTAAAGGTAATTTTCTAATTTACCCTATAACGTATCTAATTATCACATATACTATCCACGACACATCAAAAATTTTGGCGCCGCTGCCAGGGATCTTGTGTACGATTCGCTTTTGTGGAGATTTGTTGATCGTGGATTTGAAGACCCTTTCCGTCCTCGGAAAGTTTGTTATTTTTCTATTATATAGTATGTATCGTTTTTCTCGATTTTTGTGAATAATATATTGTATTACGTAGAACAACAATTTTAAATACTTTTCAAATAAGCCTTAGTTGGGATTTCATCACCTAGCTATTGTATTCGAACCCAAAACAAAAATAAAGGCAAAATAGATAAATACTAATAAGAAGTTTGAACTCGATTTATACAAACTATAAGGTGGGTATAAGGCGACGTGCTATAAAAGGCCGTTTAAGGAAAAAGGTTTTTAAGTGCTTTGTGCCACCTCGTTTCCCCGCTTGCTTGTGCGTATATTGAGAGGGACAACCTATTATTGGTTTGCCGACTCAAGTAGTAATAAATCTTATTTTTTGTTGTTTACTTATTGAACCTCGAGACGTTTAGGTTTTCACCTATCGTTTCAAAGTCGACCGAGGGTAATTTACTTCCATAGTAGTTATCCTTATTCCTTGTTTTTATCGATCATTTTTTATTGAGCAATACCAAAAATACCAAAAATAATCTTCTTTCTTGTCTAATTTCTTTTCTTCAATCCTCTAAATTCTCGTCTTTGTAGTGTATGCAATTACGTTCTTCTCGTCTTGTGATTGATTTTAATAGGCTTGAAAATATTCCTCGTAGAAATAGAAATCGTCAACAACGAATAGTGGAACCCGAGATTCCACCTATTGTTGTAGAGATGGCCGATAACCGTACAATGGAGGAATTGCTCCGTGCACCCACCGAAGGGTATGGGGAAGCAATCGTTGTGCCGGCTATTTTGGCGGATCATTTTGAGATTAAGACGGGTCTTCTATCGCTCATTCGTGCCGACCAATTTCGTGGCAATGAGGCCGATAGCCCGCATTCTCACATTCGGAATTTTAATCGAATTACCTCGACTCTCAAATTTAGAGATGTGCCGAATGACGTGATTAAGCTCATGCTTTTTCCGTACTCGCTCGAGGGTAATGCTAAGCTTTGGTATGAGAAAGAACCACCGTGTTTGATTTTAACTTGGGATGATTTAGTGTCAAAGTTTATGAATTATTTCTTTCCACCGTCCAAGACAACACACTTTAAAAATGAGATAACTAGATTCGAACAAAAAGTGCATGAATCGTTTGGGGTTGCTTGGGAAAGATTTAAAGATTTGTTAAGACAATGTCCACACCACGGTTTCTCGGAATTGCATCAAATAAATACTTTCTATAATGGGCTTAATATGATTGAACAAGATTCTTTAAATGCCGCCGCGGGTGGTAATCTTTTAAGAAAAACACCGAGAGACGCGTGGAGAATAATTGAGGATAAGTCTAGAGCACAATATTCACGAAACACACCGGTTGTTTCCAATGTGAATTCATCTAATCACGAGATTGCTAGATTGGACTCTAAGATTGACACGATTTTAAATGAGATTAGGAAGAATCCTCATGGATCGATTAATATGATTGGGAATGTTTGTGTATCATGTGGTGGAGCACATCCTAATTATGCTTGTTTAAACGCGGGGTTTGATCAAGCTAGTGCTTTTGCCGCGACGGGAACTTATGGCTCCAACGGTCAAGTTCCTCGTCAAAATCATGTTGCTCCACCGGGTTTTCCACCGGTTCAAAATAGGTACAACAATGGGAATAATGGGAATAATTTTAACCGTGGTAACCAAGGGAATTTTAATCAAGGAAATGGGTTTAATGCTAATCAAAATAATCAAGGTTTTCAAGGGAATAATCAAAATGATTTGTCAAGTAACATGAAGTCAAATGAGGTGAATATGAAAGCTTTGCAAAATAACATTCAAGGACAAATGGCAACTTTGAAAAATGAGTTTCAAAATATGCTAAAGGAGCAAAATAACAAGATTGAGCTTAATCAACAAAGAATGGAACAAAGATTTGAGAAAATGTTTGAGCAAGGTCAAAATCGTTTGCAACAAAATTTAGAGCAAAGTCAAAATCGTTTGCAACAAAGTGTGGAACAAAATCAAAATAAATTGCTTTCGATGCTTGAGGGATTCATGTCTAAACCATCTACTTCTTCGGGTTGCTTACCTAGTAATACCATTCCAAACCCGAGGGGAGAGCTTAAGGCTATCACCGCTTATGATAATTTAGAAAGGAAGCTTGAGCTTATTGTGCCACCTAAAGAAACTTTTTGGAATGTCACCAAGGCTACTTTAAATGTGATTAGTACCTCAGATTTCATTGATCTCTTTCCTAAGAAATATAATGATCCGGGTCACTTCTTGATACCTTGTGCTTTCGATGAGCTTGGGGAATACAAAGCTCTAGCCGATCTAGGAGCTAGTATTAACGTTATGCCCTTGTCCATTTGGAAAACTCTTGACTATTTGCGACTTATACCCACTCGAATGATCATTGAGCTTGCTAATGGAACCACCACTCGACCGGTTGGTATAGCGGAAAATGTCATTGTTAAAGTGGGGGAGTTCGTTTACCTAGCCGATTTTGCTATCATTGATTATGAGCCGAATCCTCGTGCGCCTATAATTTTAGGACGACCATTTTTGTGTACGGCCGGTGTTTTAGTTGATATGAAAGAAGGGGAGCTTAAATTGTTTCATGGGGATAAACATATGATTTTCAAACCGGAAAAAATTTCAAGATTGGTTCCTAAGAAATTGGAAAGTGATAAACCTAATTTTGTTGAATCTTGTTGTAATGTTACCTCATCTATACTCACTCCACATGAGGATGATAAGATTGAAAAACAAATAGATGATTACTTGAGTGAGCCATTTGATCCTAGTGAGTTTGATAATGAGAATTTCGATCCCGAGAGTGACATTGCTTTAATTGAACAATCTTTGAAAATGGACTCATTTTCACTCTCTTCTATGGATCATGTTGATGTTCCTAGGGCACAATCTTCAATTGAAGAGCCTTTGATTCCTAGCTTCACACCGAGTGAGGATAGTGACTATTCGTTGGATAAGTTCGTCGATGAACTTTTTGCTATCATTGACCCACTTCCACGGGGAAGTAAAGACGTTTCCGATCTCGAGATCGAGCGTGATTCTTGTGTTTTACCTACCATTCTCGAGGAATTCGCCGATGAATTGCCTTCAAATGAGAATGATGATCTAGTATCCGAGTGTGACACACTCGATACTTTGTCGGAAATTTCTTGTGATGACGAGAATGACGACGCTTTTGTGACTTACTCAAATCCTCTATTTGAAGCTTCATTGAACAATAATCCATTGTTTCAAGAGGATTTTGAGAACATCATACCTCCTACATCTCACAACCTTTGTGATGATGATCTTCTTATGAAGGAGGTTGATGAGGTTTGTGATGATGATCACACCTTTTGTGATGAGTATGTCGACTCGGATGGAGAAATTTACATTATTCCCAATCTCCCTCCCACTCGCGTTGATCTTAATGTGCGGGTTTTTCATGTGACTCATATTGAGTACCATGACCCCTTTATTCACATTCATAAGAGTGAAAAGGTCGACAAAGTCATGCAAGTTGAAACCACTATGGTTGAGACTTTTATCCCACCATTATTATGTGCTTCATATGACTTAGGATTAGCATGGGGGGACGACACCTTGTTGTCTATTCCTTTCTCCACCGAGGACGAGGTATTCGATCCCGGAATTGTTGATTTAGGGAAATCTCGGCCTTTCACCGATGCAATAATTGAAAGACTTTTCTATCATCTTGGTGCGAGTTTAACTCGTGGAGCATGCTTTATCCATACCATTCGTTGTGATTACCATCTCTTTTTAGAGATTTGTGTTGGAGTTTTATCCTTTCGTTTGTCATCCGACAACGAGGATGAGATCTTTGACCCCGGCATCGTGCTTTATGTTAGTTTTTACTCCATTATGCCGGTTTGCACCATTTTCCCTAAGGACCAATGAATGCGGGGATCGAGTCGAGCTCATGACTCGGTGAACAAAAACGAGTTCATTCTATCTTCTTTCTATTTTCTAACACCTAATAAGGCTTGATCTTTCAAGCTCGTGCTCGTGTTTTGTTGTGTTGTGATCTTAGGTGCGACCCTAATATTTAAAGACTCTCGTGTTCGGTTTTTGTCAGTCCACTTGATCTTCCATTCTTTGAATGCCAAAAGGGGCACACTCTTTACCCTTGATTATTATTGACTAACGTTTTTCTTGAGGCATAATTAATAAACGGCTTATAGATTTGCGTGCTCTTTCCATGCTAGGAGTTTACATTAGACTCTTCGTATTTTAGCAAGGGGGTGTTACTCTTGAGCTAAGAAACATTGAGGACAATGTTTGGTTTTAGCATGGGGGAGTCAATCGATATAATCGCTTGCAATTGCTTTTGTCGTGTCCAAACGTATAGTTTTCTCATTTTTCAATAAAATTTTAAATTTGTTGTGTTATTTTTAAGTTTTAATAAATAAAATAAGTGTTTTTGACACAAATTTAGACTTTCAATAAGAATAGTTTTTGACTCGACTCGGTTTTTAACCTTAGCTTTTCCTTAACGTATTTGAATTAAGTTTTGCTAGGCTTTTATATAGGGAGCTTTAAAACGCGACGGTCTTAATTCATACGAGTTAAGAACAAGAACTTTTCGCAAGCTCCTATAATTGATCCTAGAAAGTCGTCTATCAAGGGAACTTTAAAACGCAAATTCTAAAACTTGCAAAAGTATAAGAAGTTGCAAGATCCTATAGATGATTTGAAAACCCAAAACTTTGATTTGATAGGCTAAGTATCCATTGATTTCATTCTTGGAATTTTACTATATGGAGAACAAGAGATGATAGAGCCAATTATAAGTTTGGTATTCTTTCGGGAATTTATGTGAGTTAATTATGAGCCTATTCTCCCATCGCTTGTTAATAAATTTAATTGCAATAAATAATATTGAACGATTTGAAAAGTTACTTAGCTTCTAGCCCAAGATCGTTTAAAAGTTGCTCGGTATAGATTAGAGTTCATAGCCAAGGCATAACTTATTGAAGCGGGATGCGAAGATTGGCGAGTCCAAAAAGGTCCTAACAAGACATGAGGGCTATGTTTTATTGCTAAAGATCTCAAGTGATGTGAAGACTCATTTATCAAAAATCAATATGAAGGATCGAGACACACGACGAAAAGCAAAATACTCCCAAAAAGTCATGGAGAAGTCTATCCAAAAAGACCAAAAATAAGGTATGAGGATAAATAAAGCCAAGTCCAAAAAGGAGGCGGATCGTTGTTAATCAAAATCCCAAGTAAAGATTGGAGAAAAATGAAGAAGTCGTGGTCCAAGTATGAATATCTCAAAACTTCAAGTGAAGAAATATTATGAAGAGAAGACCATTATTTCGTGAGCGTCTCTCAAGGTTGGAAGTATTAAGTCACTGCCAAATATCGATTCGAGAAAGGTCTCAAATCGCGAAACAAGTTATGCCAAGATATGAACTTTATGAATTCCCGAGAAACAGTTTTAAAAGATTTTGTCCTTTAGCTAACTATTGATTAAATCGTTCACTTTATTTTCGGCCTAATAAATTATCGAAATAAGTCAACAATGCATCCTCGTGATCATTCAAGACAACAATAAAATATAAGAGATACACATAGGAATAAGGGAGTCTAAGTGATTAATTAGCCCACATGAGTTCGTGTTAGTCTACCAACTTATAATAACAATGATCTTGTTTTTGCACTTGGCATGGAAAAGTGAAAAGTCGAGGACGATGAATCTATTTGAGCTTTTATGATCCTTAAAGTTATTTTATGTCTTTGCAAAATAAAAAGTCAAAAGTTGAATAATGGTATAGTTATAGTTTTATTTTATCATTGCGTGAGGACACGGCAATTGCTTAGCATGGGGGAATTTGATATGAGTGTAATTACTCATATCATTTGTAGCTTAAAACAATGAAATTATGCTCATAATGTGTCAAAAATGCCTTGGAAATGCTTGTTTCTTGTTTTCATGTGTGTAGGTACCAAGTTCGCAAAAACCGATGAAAACCGACACGAGATTGATGAAAAAGATCGAGGAAGCCGAAATCGAACTCGACAATAGTGGATTTAATCATTTTAAGAGGAAATGGGCCAAGTGGGTCCCACATGGGCTTATTGGGCCTGAAAAGCCCAATAATGGATGTTAAGTGGATAAATTTT
Organism: Glebionis coronaria; assembly: GCA_025667525.1. Classification (NCBI taxonomy): domain Eukaryota; kingdom Viridiplantae; phylum Streptophyta; class Magnoliopsida; order Asterales; family Asteraceae; genus Glebionis; species Glebionis coronaria. Next base: position 70,177 of record JANFOE010001778.1, on the reverse strand, counting down.
TGACAAGTCAAATTGAAGGCCCAATATGGGATTAATGATACACGGATGAATAATGGTTTGGGCCCAAGCCCATTGCTCACTTGAAGAAAAGATGGAAAAGCTACGAATCATGGGCTTGCTAGTTTTTTTTACTCACTTTATACGTTGTTATTAAAACGTATGTCATACACCTACACGTTTTTTTTACCTCAATTAAATACTCCATAACCCAACCGTCCAAATCCATTTGTTTTTTCCCACACACACACATTACGTTTTTTTTTCTCTCTCAATAAATTAATCCCTTCGATAAAAACAATGTTCTCTCATCTTCCCCAATTATTTCCTTCACAAAACCAGTAAAAACTACTGTTCATCAAACCCTAATTGGGTAAAAAGGTCAAAATAAAATGGGGGTTTTTATTTATTCTATTAATTCACCCAAAAAGAAATAAAACCCCCCAGTTTATAGGAAGAGAGGGTATGGAAAGAAGAGGCTACGTGGCAGCTCATCATTAGAGAAGACACATCATTTCCTCTATCCAGCCAATTAGAGCCCTCAAAAGAAGCACAAGAGGCACACACGGATGCCACGTTGGCAATCCGTGTGCGCTACAAGAGATAACAACCGTCGGATTGAAGAAAGAGAAAGAAAATCAAGATCAAGGGCTTAAAAGAAAAGGGAATATCCCTTTGAAGATCCGAAGATGCTCACCAGCAGCCTTGGGGGTTGGCCTATTTAACCCCCCAATTTCTGTAATTTTATTCATTCCAAATTTACTTTACTGTTATAATGTTTAAATAGAGGTAGAATTAATTGTATTTTCAATTTAATAGTGTTGTAACATTTTACTGAATTAATAAAAGTTTATTCGTGCATCTTCTTTTAATCTCAAGTTTTACTGTTTAGTTTTTATATATTAATTTACTGTCTATTTTAATATTATATTCATGGTTATTTGATAAAGCTGAAAATATAGCTTGTATTGAATAATATAAAAGTAAATTTTGGGAAAAAGCTTTCCCTACTGGAAAGTCTTTTTAAATCAGTTCATTATTGTTACTGGGTCGAATATGATGATGGAGTTGGTCGAATGGTGAATGGTGATTGTAGGTGGTGTAGATTCGGGTTCATAAGATTGTACAGCGCAATCTTCTTCTCAAAGGTTATCTACACAAGGTGCTAACTCCTTTCTATTTTTGTTTTATGTTATTTAGTTTTTATAATTTGTGGATTTATGATTTTAATGATGATATGTGTAGTGTGTTAATCTAAGTAATGTTTAGATATGAGTTGAGATTGGATTTAAAAGAGGAAGTTAGATAAATCTGTCTGATTCAATTGTGCAACATCTTAGAGTTGTTTTTAGTAGTCTGCTGATTTATGATGGTTTACTGATTTAATCATAGGGTTTAGATTGCTGTAGTTGAGATTTAGTTGCATTAATGAGTTGGTAAAATGATAATTTTGAGTCTGTTCAATGCTATGTTTTTCTTTAATCTACACTTTGAGTTTGTCATTGCTGACGTGCTAATTTAAGCTGATAGGATTTTAGGCTTTCGTAAATGATAATATAACTGATCTAAAGTTATCAGTCTGCTTAAGTTCAATTTGATCTGATTTAGGGATTGTTTTGTTGCTATCTGTGTTAATCCTATGGTAACTGGCTATCTGAAATCTTTGCTTTATCTGGTTAGTTTTATAAGACTGCTTATTATTGATATATAGTCTGTGATATCACTACTTATATGTTAAGTTGGTTAGTCTTTTGTGTAGTGTTTTAGGCTGCTGATTATTTCAGTCTGTTGATTTCAGTTTAATTATTATGAATGTAGTCTGCTGAATATCTGGTTTAGTCATTTTGATTTACTTTGATGTTAGTGTGTTAGGTATTTCATTAAGGTATTGCTATTGTTCATGTATTAGCTTGTCAGATTTAACTTATCTGATAAGCACATTTGAGTTGTTCCCTAACAGCTTTTGAGCTTAATTAGCTTGTCCAAATAGTCACTCCTGTGACATTTATTTTTACTGTCAAAAAGGAATTTTCAGCAAAAAAGTTGTCTCCCATGGGAATCGACCTCGAGACCCTTCGCTTGACAACCCAAAGTGTTAACCATATGAGCTCCATGCTCTTTTGATTTTATTTTCTTACCTTTGATTATTATAGTGATATCGATTTCGGCAGATTTTGCTTTTCTTTTGCATTTCTAATAGGAATTTAATTAGGGTTACGTTTTTCTTATATAAAATATTTTAAATAAAATCTCAGTTTTAAATAAAATAAATATTAAATATAGTACTATAAATAAAATTAAAAAGATATAAAAAATATAAAAAAAATGTTTTTATTTAAAGAGTTTAATTAGTTTATCTTTTAATTAAATAGATTTTAACAATTTTTAGATTTAAATAAAATAATAGTTTTTAAATAATTTGTCTAAAGTAGATTTTCAATAAATAAAGTAAATTAGTGTAAAAGTTATTTCATTAAGTAGAATTAAATTTTTAGAGTATAAATTAGGTTTAATTTAAATAGCTTAAAATTCGTAGATTTTAATTGTAGTCTAAAAACCACAAACCAATTCAAATCAATTGTCCAAATCAAAGCAAAACGTCTCAAATTCACTCGATCTTCGTGTTCAACGAACTTGTTTCACCCACGTGCTTAATTGAATCCGTCATTGGTATTATTGGACTATTACTTTTTCCTAAAGGTAATTTTCTAATTTACCCTATAACGTATCTAATTATCACATATACTATCCACGACACATCAGTCCACCTAGATGGTATTTCGAATTCTGGATTCAAATCCCATACGAATTCCCTAAACCCCTCATCATCAACAATACTAAAAGGCTGGTTGTCTTTTATACACATTCTAGCAAGGGATTTCCTACGTTTTTCTTGACTAAAAGTGTGAGTTACCAGATTACTCCCTGAATGCCCCACACTTGATGGCTTAAAACTAAGTGTGGATTGTTTCTTCCTATCTGTCAATTTTACATAAAGTGGTGATGTCGGACATGAAAATTTTAAATGATTACCCATGGCGCTAGTATCATGCTTTCTCGTCCCAGAACATATCCAAGTTTTGCAATAAGGACATTTATGTTTCATAGCACCTTTTTGGAACGTAAAATGTTTCCATACAAAAGATTTCCTTCTACGAACCTCATCATCTTGCTCATTGCCTTGAATGCCTTCATCAACATCAATCATTGGTTCTTCGACATCGATAATCTGTTCATCAACATCGATGACAGGTACTTCAACATCGACCTCATTTTGCTCATTGCCTTCTTCCATCTACAAAAAACAAGAATAAATAAACATTTACAAAAAAAAACAAGTGATACAAAGGGGCTGAGGACTGAGGTAATATGTAGTTATGTACACATTACATTATTTGGTCACAAATCAAAAGTTTTAAATAATTCGCCAAATCAATTCTAATCTATAAATCATCGATGAACAAGTGATACAAAAATTTGTTATTATAATTAATAACAATCAGTATAAGATTACTATTAAATATTTTATTATCATTCCAAATTATCAAAAGATATATAACAAATTAACAATCAGTATATGATTAATTAATAATTATATGATGATAATTTTGGTGTCCCTTGAAGAACTCTATAATTAGACAATCAGTATGTGATTCTTTCGTATTCCATAACAAGAGAACTTCAACTCCCACTTTTTTTAAAAATACAAAAGAAAAAACGAAATCATCAACTAACACAAATTCATTATCGATTAATTAGTAATTACTAACACAAATTCATTATCGATGAACAAGTGTTATGATATATGTAAATTTCAACAATCAATCATATAAGAAAATAAAAAATAAGATCTCAAAACATAATTAAAATGCCTTACCAGTAGATAACAAGAAGGGTTTCACTTAGTAGTCAAATTTTAGATCCAGAATGAGTGTAAAATATTAGATCTAAAGCTTGTTTCTGCTCCATATTCAAGAATCTGAGAAAGTGAAATATTACTGTCGATGATAATGATGTGAGACACATGTTTGACTTGTGATGTAATAGAGCTGAATAAAACCCACAAAAACAACCTTTTGTAAAAGCAACTTTGTTTGGATGCCTATTTGAGAATTGCTTTAAAAAAATAGAGTATTATTTACTTGCGGTTCGGTGCGGGTTTGGTGGAGCGGGTTTCGGGCTAAAACCGAAACCGCACCACAAAATCGGTTTTTCTTTTTTCGTCAAACCGATCCATCGGTTTTAACCATGGTGCGGTTTATGTAGTGTGGTTTTTGCGGGTTTTTCAGAATTTTCAGTTTGCGGTGCGGATTCTGCTCACCCCTAAGCAATATCAGGTCCAGTGGTCGTCAAAGCATACATCAAAGAACTAATGCATCTTAAGTATTCGAGCTGATCCACAGGTTTACCTGTGTTTGGCATAAGATTTTCTACCGGATCCATGGGAGTACTCACCGGAGAACAATCTTTACGATTGAATTTCTTGAGTATTTTCTCAATATAATGAGATTGTGTAGTTACAATCCCTTTATTTTCACGTTTAATCTTAATACCAAGAATAACGTCAGCTTCTCCCATATCTTTCATGGAAAACTTAGATAACAAAAACTTTTTAGTTTTATCCACTTGATTTTGGTCAGTGCCAAATATCAACATGTCATCAACATATATACAAATTATAACACCATTACCGGAGTCATCAAATTTGCTATATACACATTTGTCAGATTGGTTTGGGAGGAAACCACTAGACAACTCTACCTAATCAATCTTTTGAAGCCACTGCTTAGGTGCTTGTTTCAGCCCATACAATGACTTAACTAGCTTACACACCATATGCTCTCTATCGGGCATAACAAATCCTCCCGGTTGCTCCATATACACTTCTTCTTCCAAATAACCATTTAAAAATGTTGTTTTGACATCCATTTGATGGATCAATAGATTGTGAATAGCCGGCAAATCTAACAACAATCTAATAGTAGTGATACGAGAAACTGGTGCATAGGTATCGAAATAATCGATTCCTTCCATTTGTCTAAAGCCTTGGATTACTAATCGAGCCTTAAACTTGTCAATTGATCCATCGACTTTCATCTTCCTCTTAAAGATCCATTTGCAACCTAAAGGTTTGCATTCAGGTGGTAAATCAAACAAAACCCATGTATTATTTTCCATTATTGAACCAATCTCATCATCTATTGCTTCTTTCCAGAAAGCAACATCTCGAGATTGCATAGCTTCATTATAGCTTCTTGGATCCTCCTCTATACTATAACAGTAAGAATACTGAGATCCAATTTGATCTCTTGATCCCTCAACTAAATATAGTTGAAAGTCAGAACCATAAGATTTAGCCTTTCTAGCTCTTTTACTCTTACGAGGTTCCGAAATTTCACTTGGTACATCATCTGAATGATCATCCCATTGAAATTCATTCGAATTTGGTATGCCATCCTTTTGTCTAGGTATTGAAGAGAAACGATTCTCATCAAATATTGCATCTCTTGATTCTAAAATTTTGTTAATAAAAACAGAGTCATTAGGTTCTATAACATAAAACCTATATGCCTTGGAATGCTCAGCATATCCAACAAAGATGCAAGCAATACCCTTTTCACCCAAAGTTTTCCTTTTAGGGTCCGAAAGCCTAACAACGTCCCGACATCCCCAAACTCCCAAAAATGTCAAGTTGGGTCGTTTCTTATACCAAAGTTCATAAGGGGTAGTCTTGTTCATTTTATTAGGAACCCTATTCAATAGATTGCAAGTCGTTAACATGGCTTCTCCCAAGAACCCGTCACTCAAACTAGAGTAAGACAACATAGAATCAACCATTTCTTTAAGAGCTCTGTTTTTCTTTTCAGCCACACCATTTTGTTAGGGTGTGTAAGGAGCTGTAGTTTCATGAATGATTCCTACATATTGGAAATGTAAAGGATCATAGTATTCACCACCTCTATCTGTGCGTAAGGTTTTAACCAAGTCATTTTGTTGCAATTCAACTTCTGTTTTATAAATTCTAAATTTATCTAGGGCTTCATCTTTTGCATGCAGCAAATAAAATAGCAAAACCTAGAGGCATCATCTATAAAAGTGATAACATACTTTTTGTTTCCTAAAGATGGTGTTTCATGAAAATCACATAAATCACTATGTATTAATTCAAGTATGACAAATTTCCATGTTATACTTTTAAATGGTTGCCTAGTGATTTTTGTTAACATGCAAGTATTACATTTTCCAGCATTTCCATCAATAGCAGGAATTGAATAATCTTTAGATATTTCAAGCATTCTTTTATAGTGCACATGTCCTAAACGAGCATGCCATAATGAGGTATCAACAACAGTAGAAGAAGACATATAAACAGAACCAGAATCACCAGGAACTTTATTCAAATTTAACATAAACATTCCATTGTTATAATATCCAAATCCTACAAATACACCAGACTTCGATAAGATATACTTATCAGATTCATAAATTGTTTATAGCCACACTTATTTAATACATGACCAGAAATTAAATTCTTACAAAGTTTAGGAACAAACAATACATTAAACAAAGTAATACAATACATTAAACAAAGTAATAGATTTTCCACAACCGAATTCCAACACCACACTTCCTTTTCCATGAACATGAGCGAAATGATCATCATCCATGTAAAGGACAGATCCGTCATCCACCGGTTCATATGTATTAAACCAGCAATAATATTTACAAATATGTGTTGTGGCACCGGAATCAATCCACCACGCAATTGCATCAACCTGCACATAAAATGCTTCAGAAATTAGTGAAACATAATATTTACCAAAACTGTTCCAAACATGTACTAAATTCTGACCTTGGTCTTGGGATTGGTCCTTAGACCCCTTTCCCGAACCACCATCACTTGCGTTATTCTTTTTGTTTCCACTACCACAGTCCTTAAAGTGGCCAGATTTGCCACACTTCCAACAGTCCCCTGTGGGCTTTTTGTTGGAACCGAAACCACCGCTGTTATCCTTGAAACCACGTTTCTTTTTGTTTTGTTTGTTGTTTTTATTCTTTCCACCCTCTTCGATCATATAGACCGACGGTTCAGCAACTTCTTTTCCTTTGCCCTTGTCACTGTCCTGCGCCCTTAGAGATTCCTCTCTGCGCAAGTGACTACCAAGTTGTACCAAAGACAAATCGTCCTTCCCATGTTTTAAATTATGTTTGAAATCCTTCCAATAAGGATGCAACTTGTCTATCACACTATAAACATATACCGATTCATCCATTTTTAAACCATATTGTGTGTATTGTCTTAGGATTCTAAGGAGTTCACTAAACTGTTCCATGACAGGCATAGAATCCACCATCTTGTAATTATTAAAATCACTTACTAGGAACTTCTTACTTGAAGCATCCTCTGCCATGTACTTGGATTCAAGAGAATCCCATAACTCCTTTGCAGATTCATAATTTTGATAAATGTCAAACAGGGGTCAGACATACCGTTTAGTATGTGTCCTCTGCAGATGTAATCGTCATTCTCCCACTTTGATCTGCATCTGATCGCTTCCACCGTATCATCCTCCAACAATTCTGGCATCGGGGTAGATTGTAAGACCCCCAGAATCAGAGACGGGACAGGTAGGCAACTTGGGGGTCCCACTTCATGATATCCCAAAACATGCTATAATAAATGACATGAAAATGAAGTAAAAATGACATCATAAGACTATAATTACTTCAAAAGCTGCGGAATTTAGATAAAATTATTCTTTTTACATAGGGTCCCAGACACGGATATTACACATCATAAGTTTTATAAGATGTACCAAACATTTTTTTTATTGTCTTAGTGCAACCAAATTTGAAGGGGGTAGATACCAAAATGGACAACTTTTTACAATATTAACAAAATATTAGACCAACAAGACATGAAATCTTCAAGGTGTCGCTATCCTGCGGGCTCCCATCCTTAGCAAAATTAAGCATTAGCATTACCTGAGAAATAACATGTAAAAAGGTCAACATAAAGATGAGTGAAATTCATAGGTTTAATAAGTAGTAATGTGAAATACAAACATTAATTTTTATAAATTAGTAACAGGATATGATTTAGTACCGTCGTACAAAATCATTTATATTTATTTATTGCAATAGCTCATGACACCGAAGCTTTAACATAAATGTTTTACCCCTAGTAAGTATCTAGTCAAAATACTTAGATAATTAAATGTAAGTGCGTCAAGGTAATCGGGACGGGGATTGTTAATCCCGATGGATCCATCCACAACATTCGCGCTTGCAAAATGTGAATTAACGGTTCATGATGTAGGGGCTTTTTGACTAAGGTACTAATGCAATAAGTAAATGTATAATCTGGGGAAGCATACAGTTCTCGGATAGCATACTAAAAGTTTTAAATGATTGTATTCCACGCATGTTATTCTCACCCCGCAATTTGTAACAAAGTATATAAGAAAAGGGGCTATGAACTCACCTTAAAAGAAAAAATGAGACGAGATAAGATCCGGCTGAAGAAAGGAAATAGTAATACTTTGAGAATTATCTGCGACCTACAAGTGTGATCACGACCTTAGATATTTGTTTTATAAAAGTATAAAACGTTTGAATCAAAATATTTCGTAAAATTGAGATATATAAGTGACTTGCACAAGTAACCGAGTCTAAGAGTAAACATGACCTATAAAGCTCACAATCTGTAAGAAATACTTAAAATTAAAGCTAAATGTCTTAGACTAAGATTCTCAAACAATTTGGAACCTAAAAACGCCAATTATACGTTAACCGCGACCTAATACGTAAAAAGTCAACAAAAGTCAAAGTATGACCCGAGTATGACTCAATAATGAAAAGTTGTAATAATATATGTAAGTTACTAGAATACAACAAAATATGGTCATACAAACTTGTTTCATCAAGTGATATAGCTTAGAACTCGTTTTTATAAGTTTTGACTAAACGTATAGAAAATAGTCAACTTTTGGCCTTTTCCGACTTGGGGCGGATAACAAATCATTAAACCTCAATTTCACTTCAGTTATGATTTTATACATCCTAAGTATCAGTATTGATTATTTCAAATCCATTCCATAAGGTTTAGGCTTGCTTAACGGCGTTCGGATAATGAACTAGTCATCTACCCGCTTAGTAAAAAAATGTAGAAAACTCCTTTTCGCGAAGCCTAAAAATCCTATCTAGACTCTTGGAAAAAAAATCAAAAAAATTCAGAGAAGTCATATACATCATGAAGTTAATATCTTGTGAATTTCAAGAAAAGTTTTGAAGTCTAGATGCCTTTTTAAAAATAAAAACCAAAATGCATTCTGCGCGAAAAAGTCAAACATCACAGTCTGTATTTTGCATTTTTGAGGGTCAAATGCCCACTTTAAAGCTTCCGTTCCCACGATGGTGAATAAAAATATCATTTCGGACAACTTTGTAGTTTTATCCGAAGGCTGAAAACACCTTTTCGACACACTTAAACCTAGGACAGCAGCTATATCAGCAAAACTTTATAAATTTTCCAATTAGTCAACTATACCCACTTATGTGTCAAAAACTTAGATGTAACTAACGGACACTAAACCTTTGCATCAAAAGTCATCATTATAAGTTTCTCAAATGCTTCAAGTGAGAAATCATGGCTAAACGCTCGATACCCATATCAAACGCGCTAAACCAAACGCTAGTTTAGGTCGGTTGCTACTTATTAGACTAGTTTCTAAAAATGCCCGCCATTTCTTCGTTATGAAGAGATAGACGATGAACCTTATACCGCCGGAAAGGTATTTTCGTACCCAACGTTCCTAGACATATGTATTTATATCAGTTTTCTAAATGGGAAAAAAAATCCATCTTAGAGAAAGGTTAAAATTTTAGAAAATCGGTTATAAAATTAGCGATCACCGTTTTAGTCATAAAACTCAATTGGTGATGGCTATTAACGCAAGGTCAGCGGCCAAACTTAAGTTATAAGTCATACTAAGTCCTCATAACCTGCAATTTCAAGTTTAGGGGATCTAAGGTGCTGTAGTACACTAAACAAGTCTGCACTTTCAGATTTGAGCTAAAATCTTATTTCGGCCATAACTTCTTCGTTCGGATGAGTTGGTTGACCATCCGACTCGCCACAATCAAGTAGGATGAATATAACACCTAAATAAGTCAATATAACAGTGGCTAATGTGGCAAAATCCACGGATTTTAACCTAATCAAACTGCTGTCCGGGATAGACGTAAAATTCGCCCACCATGACAACTAAAGGCTATTCTAACAACATCTCTTAGCACCCTAACAAGCATAACCTGAATTCACACCCTATTCACACTAATATAAGTATGGTTTAATCCAAGGTGTACTAAAATTTAGGGCTAGTGAAATCACTTAATTCATATTTCTCCAAATCCATGACTAATCAATACAATAACCTAATCACTTATAAACTCTAAATTAATCATTCTTGTTCTAAAAAAAAACCAATGCATGGGGAAAATTGAACTAGGATAGGTTATGATTCTTACCAAGGATCAATTTTACATACTTGGATAATTGAAAATACAATAGATGATGAAGATTGTGATGGTTTTGAGATCACAGTGGTTTGATTTTGGTTAGGAAGGAAAGAAAAAAAATACGTGTTTTTTTTGTTGTTATTGTATCTACAGGAAGGAAAAAAAAAGAAAAGAAAAGAGGGTTATGGGTTATATATTTTTTTTTTCTTGGCCCAATAGTCCAATTTACCTAGGCCCGGTTCTAAATCCTAGCCCAATTCTACTTAAAACACGTAAAAAAACTATGACTCGGTGCAAGTTAAATTCTAAAAACGAAATATTTATTGAAAAATAATATTTTTTTGCCTTCTTCAAGTATAAAAATTACCGGTTCTCATTCCGTCGGTTCGAGCAACTTTATAAAATACACGAGAATGTATTTATATCAAAAAATTTCGACTTAAGTTAAACTTGGAAAAGAAATAAAAATTTCTAAAATTCCCATAAATTATATTAAATCATTAGAGAAATAATTAATATAAAATAAATTAAAATTTCTCCAAATTTATGGGATTTACGTAAGCAAGGTATGTAATACGTGAATAGCATGTAAAATAAGATACAAATAAAAATTACGAATAAATAAATGGTTTTTAATTACCAGAAAAAATACGGGTTCTCACAGTCGACCCCCTAAAGGAACTCTGGTCCCTCAGAGTTCAACTGGAGATGGAAGATGACGGAAAAAGATGGGGATACTTGTCTTTGAACTGGTCTTCGCTCTCCCAAGTAAACTCAACACCTCTACGAGAATTCCAACGAACTTTGACGATTGGAATCCAACTACGCTTCAACTTCTTGACTTGTCGATCCACAATTTCGATAGGTTCTTCTGCGAAATACAGTTTCTCATCCACTTTGATCTCTTCCAATGGAATTTGAATATCCGATTCAGCTAAACATTTCTTAAGATTAGAAACGTGAAATACATCATGAATGCAACTTAACTCTTGCGGCAACTTCAAACGATAAGCTACTAGACCAATACGTTCAACGATTTCAAATGGTCCTACAAAACGAGGGGCTAACTTACCTCTCTTGCCGAATCTTACTAATCCCTTCCAGGGGGATACCCTTAGTAGTACATGTTCACCAACTTGAAATTCAAGTGGTTTACGCCTTTTGTCTACGTAACTTTTCTATCGACTTCTAGCGGTTTTTAATCTCTCTCTAATTTGCACAATCTTGTCCGTAGTTTCTTGGACTAATTCCGGTCCAATTAACTGACTTTCACCCACTTCATTCCATATCACGGGTGATCTACATTTACGTCCGTATAGTGCCTCAAATGGTGAGCACTTGACACTCTTATGATAACTGTTGTTGTATGAAAATTCAACTAGTGGTAGATGAGTGTCCCAACTTCCTCCAAAATCCATAACACATGCTCGCAGCATGTCTTCTAAATTCTGAATGGTGCGCTCACTCTGCCCGCCCGTTTCTGGATGATAAGCCGTACTCATTAATACCTGTGTTCCTAACGCCTTTTGAAGAGCCCGCCAGAAGTGAGATGCGAAAAGACTATCTCTATCAGAGATAATCGACACTAGTACTCCATGTTTTGCAACAATTTGGTTTACATAGATTCGTGCCAACCTTTCAGTCTTGTAGTCTTTACGGGATTTGGTCAACCTATCTACGATAACCCAAATAGCATCGTAACCACCACTGCTTCTAGGTAATTTGGTAACTAGATCCATTGTAATCTTCTCCCATTTCCATTCAGGGACTTCCGGTTGCTGCAGGAGGCCAGAAGGTTTCTGATGTACTGCTTTAACTTTTAAACAAGTTAAGCACTGGTTGACATATTCAGCTATGTCTGTCTTCATTCCAGGCCACCAGTATACATCTCTCAAATCGTAGTACATTTTATCTGCACCAGGGTGGATTGAGTATCTTAATGCATGAGCTTCATCTAATATTACCTTCCTGATTCCACCAACAAATGGAATCCATATTCTACCAACAAAGTAAAGAGTTCCATCCTCTTTTTGTTCCAGTTGGGCTTCTAATCCTCGCAGTCGTTTGACTGGAGTCTTAAAATCCTTGGCAGCTTCTTTCTGTGCTTCTAAAATCCTAGCCTTGAGGCCAGATTGGATAGTCATGCTCATAGCACGTACTTTTCTGGGTTTAAGCCTTTCCTTTCTGCTTAAAGCATCTGCCACAAAATTTGCTTTGCCTGGATGGTATTTAATCTCACATTCGTAATCGCTAAGTAGTTCTAACCATCGTCTTTGTCGCATATTCAGGTCTTTTTGATTAAAGATGTATTGAAGACTCTTGTGGTCAGTGTATATTATACTTTTTGTCCCATAGAGATAGTGTCTCCATATTTTTAGTGCAAATAACACTGCACCCAATTCCAAATCATGAGTGGTATAATTCTTTTCATGGATTTTAAGTTGTCTCGAGGCATAAGCAATCACTTTACCTCTCTGCATGAGGACACATCCGAAACCTTGGTGAGATGCATCACAATACACTTCGAAATCATTCGGTCCATCTGGAAGTGTTAATACTGGTGCATTACACAACTTTTCCTTCAGTAAGCGAAAGGCTTGCTCTTGATCATCACCCCAAATGTATTCCTTATTCTTTTGGGTTAGTAAAGTTAGAGGTTTGGCAATCATAGAGAAATTTTCAATGAATCTACGATAATATCCCGCTAACCCAAGAAGTGAACGGACCTCTGTAGGTGATTCAGGAGTTTTCCAATTCTTTACTGCTTCCACTTTACAAGGATCCACATGTATACCATCCCGATTAACCACGTGACCTAAGAATTGGACCTCTTTTAACCAAAATTCACACTTAGAGAATTTGGCATATAACTTTTCCTTCTCTAGGAGACTCAAAATTGTCCTTAGATGATGTTCATGGTCTTCTTCAGACTTTGAGTAAATGAGGATATCGTCAATAAAGACTATGACGAACTTATCAAGATAAGGCTTACAAACACGGTTCATTAAATCCATAAAGACGACAGGAGCATTAGTAAGACCAAAAGGCATAACTGTAAATTCGAAGTGACCATAACGGGTTTTGAATGCGGTTTTAGAAATGTCACTTCCATGAACTCTTAACTGGTGGTAACCTGATCGAAGATCTATTTTTGAAAAACAGCAAGCACCTTGTAATTGATCAAATAAGTCATCTATTAGAAGGAGAGGGTATCGATTTTTGATTGTCAGCTTATTTAATTCCCTATAATCAACGCACATTCTTATTGCACCATCTTTTTTCTTAACAAAGAGAACAGGAGCACCCTAAGGTGAGTGACTTGGTCTAATGAAACCTTTCTCCTGAAGCTCTTTAAGTTGATTCGACAATTCATTCATTTCAGACGGGGCTAAACGATAAGGGGACTTAGCAACAGGTAGGGCGTCCGGAATAAGTTCGATACGAAATTCAACTTCACGCACGGGAGGTAATCCAGACAAATCCTTTGGGAACACTCCAGGAAATTCACAAACGATACGAATGTCATTAAGCTTTTTCTCCCCAACCTTGATACTTAAAAGAGAATTCAGATTTTCGTCCGGCTTCTCACCACGTATTTCTAAGATTTTACCAGATGGGAGGGGAATACGCACGATTCGTTCAAAACAAACAATGACAGCACGATGGGATGCTAACCAGTCCATACCCACAATAACATCAAAACTGCCTAGATGCGTCGGTAAAAGGTCGATTTTAAACAAGTGACCAAGCAAGTCGAGAGTACAACCACGTATGACGGTGTTGGTACTAACAATATTACCATCAGCTAATTCTATTTCAAAACTAACATCTAAAGCAGAAGGGGCAATATCAATAAAATGAGTAATGGTAGAAGACACAGAACTTTTCTCAACACCCGAATCGAATAAAATGCTAACATAGTGACCGTTAAGAAGAAATGTACCCGTGACCACCCTTGGATTCTGCTGAGGGTTTTCGAAAACTTGATACACCTTTCCTCGAGTTCCATCATTTTGCTGGTTTCTGGCCTTGGGACACCGATTCTTGAAATGACCTTTTTCACTACAGCCAAAACATACTACAGCACAATTTCCTTCATCATGACCAATTCTTTTACATATAGCACTCTTAGGAGGGCAGGGTCCAGCAGGATGATGCCAGTTGCATCGATCACATTTTGGTAAGTTTCCAACATAACCTTGTCTGGCAGTAGGAGCTACAGGAGCAGCAGCAACATGAGCAGGAGCATGAATAGGAGCAGCAGGAGCAGCTGCATACACTGCTACCGCTTCATGTCTTTTGTTGGACTGACGGTTATTGTTCTTATTGTTGTTTCTATTATTGCCCTTGTTATTTTTATGGTTGTTACCTTGGTTGCCTCCTTGATTAAACCCCCGGGTGTCCTCCCATTTCCTTTTATGATCCTTATCAGACTTGGCAGCCTTACCTTCTACAACTTGCTCAACAAGTTCACGTGCTATACTCACATCATCATGTAGAGTGGAAGGCTTAGAGGAAGTGATGTTCCCTTTAATCCTTTCCGGAAAACCCTTAACATACTTCTTTATTTTCTTTCTCTCAGTGGGTACCAATTCAGGGCACATTAAAACCAATTCATGAAATCGGTTAGTGTATAAGTCAATATCATAGTTCTTCATCTGCAGGGTCCACAACTCCTGTTCCATTTTCTCGATTTCGGTATCAGGACAATAATCACTAGTCATCATTACCTTAAATTGATCCCAAGGGATTTTATTTGCATTTTCCAAACCCAAGGTTTTTATGTTCCCATTCCACCATGTTAGTGCGCGTCCTTCTAAGGTACTGGCAGCGAAAATGACTTTATCCTCTTCTACACATTTGCAAGTACCAAACACTTGCTCCATTTTCTCGAACCAACGAGTTAAGCCTACCACACCTTCAGTTCCATTGAAAGCATGTGGCTTTCCAGACATAAATGTTTTATGTGAACACCCTTTAGCATTAGAGGAGCTTTCAGCTTTATTCTCAGGATTTCATTTCTTTTCATAATCAGCAATTGCCTTGTCAACCCTTCTTGCAATGATCCTTTCCATCTTAGCCTTTCGGGATCGTCTGATATCAGAGGTTCTACGGAGTGGAGGCATGTTTCTGTCAACAACACAATACTAAATTCAGTGAGAATCAGTAAAGATATGCTATTTCAAGATTCATGTAGAATGAAGGATAAAAGAGGAAAGATTGTAGTAATGCATAACTGAATGTCAACACGATATGCAACACAGAATAATTTAAATTGCAATGGCGACGCTTAAGAATAAGAATCCAAGGAATATAGTAAAGATAGATGTAACCACAAAGATACTAAAATGTTAATTCATTAGCCAAGGTTTTCCATACACACTACATCCAGAGTTTGGTTACAAGGGTGCGTATACAAAAGATACAAAATTACACCCAAAATGCAATGTAGCACTAACTGTCTTAGCAGCTTAGTAGAAATACACAAAAGATACAATATAAAAGGCACCAAGTGTACAAAAGATACATGATTAAGGGTGCATAAACATAAACACTAATAAGGAAACTACTGGGAGCCAATAGATGACCCCAAAGGTGACGATGCTTGTAAAACCCAAAATTTTGATTTGTGTATATTTCATTATTTTGAGTATAGCCTAAAGTTTGAATAAGAAGCATTTGATATTAAAGGTTTATTTTAGAATTATGAGTGTACTAATTATTAATTTTGTTTACATGAGATATTTTTATATAAAAAGCTATTAAAATTAGTTACATAACATTTGTATTAATATAAAATAAATTATATATGATAATATAAATCAAAACATTAAAATATCTATAAATTTACAAATGAGTCATGCATGCCTTATAACATCAGTTTCAAATCCTAAAGTTATGACGTAGTCAACCGTGACTTAATCACATTTACGTAATTATCGGTAACCAATATGTGGTCATAACTCCGTCATTAACTCGATCCCTGAATTCTCGGTTTAAGATCTGTTTACTAATCATGGCCTTTTAAATGGTTTTCATCATTCAACTTAAACAAAGAACGACAATGAACCGACGACATTTATGGTTCATGATCGAAACACTTTTGGGTTATGTCTAGATGTTGCAGACGTTGTTCATATTCATGTGGGTTCGGTTTTGATCGTGCCTCATTTATTCAAGTGTTCGTGTCCGAGTTGAGTTAGTCATCCCTTTCGGGTGCTTTGAATTGCTAGTAACAGTAGTATGCGAGTGGCATGGCTTTGGGCCTGTCTATTTGTATGCATGCGGGTACTGATGTTCGAGGCTGATCGTGGCTCTCAATTTGATTGGAGACGTGTCTCTTAACCAAGTATGTCGTGTTCGGTTTCGATCAACTCGTGCTTTCCTTAAAGGTACCACTTGAACAATAAGGGTTTAACTTTCATAAATCAATCAATAAGATCTGCAACTTTTAGTTTTTTTATAACATAAACTAGCGATTTATATTAATCTACTGATGGAAAAGAGAAGTTAGCATGCATTGTAGATTTGTAGTAATTTTTATTCACATAAAATGTCAAGTTGCATTTTGGCTTATAAGACCAGTGTATTATTTTATATACAAGAATGCAACTATAATGATAAATAGTGTAGATGAAAAAAAAATGCAAAGACATAACACAAGTCAAATATGATGGTTAGTTTATAACTTAATAGTTAGTTGACAATAATTAAGTAGGACTACTCGTAGCTTGAGATGATAATTTTGGCTTATTAATATTGAATTATTAAATTTAGGCTTAATTAAAATTGCTTATTGATTTCGGATTATTTCGGCTATATTGAATTCGATTTAAATAATTAAAATCGTCATACAAAAAAACAAGTTATTTCACCTACGTAAATTAAAAACGAACTAATTAGTTATTTATGAAAACCTGCTATTTTTGGAAAGTTACTAATTTTGAAAATTCCAAGTATAATAACACAAGAAACATGTAATACAATAATCAAGAGCACATGAAACTGTTACATAAAGAAAAGACACGATAAAACATGAACAAGTAAAACAAGTCATGAACAAGTAACTTAAACTAAGAACAAGTAATTTATACATGAACAAGCAACTCATACACGCCATTTATTATGTAGTTACGTGAAGTCGGAGTAGATTTTTCAGCTTTCCTTCTTATTTCATTACTGGACACGAGGTACGGATTTTTCGTCCTTTCAGTAAGGACTTCCTTTCTATGCATGATTAGAATTCCCCTTCTTCAGCCAAATATTTTTTCCCAGTATATGTTTAAGCTTATCAGTAATCATGTTAATAACTAAATAAATTGCCTGAGCATTATATACAAGCACGACCAGTTTATGTACTAGTTACAAAGGTACCGTAACCACGGCACTAGAGGCACCGGTGTCGTGACTCACATGTAGGAGAGTGATATCCTGCATCGTCCCACTCAGCTCAGCTTGGCCATTTTATCAGTATTATTAGTGTGGCGTATGGATGCATCCTAGGCTTATATGTGTTACAAGTTATCAGGGTGAATGTGGTGTGTGCTCTACATCCTTCACATTGGAGCTGATCCCTCCACCCAGCACAGTTATTTAGAGGTCACCCCTCTATAGCATGACGAGGTCACCCCTCCAGTTATTCATGCACGGTTGTTACAGCACGTGACCTATATAAGCTCTGGCAAAAATAAAATACAGTAAATGCATGTTTTCAGAATTAATAATTATATTTCAGTATCAGTATATATGAACCAGGTTTCTCAGATTTTATGCAGAGTTCTACCACATGTTACATATCAGTCTTACAGCTTCAGTATTCTATCGCCTGTTTCATTCAGTATATTCTTATCATGCTTTATATCTGTTCACTGAGCGTTATGCTCAGCCGTAGTTCCTTTCATGTTCTAACGGCAGGTACACCAGGACGCTCTTAGGATTCTGAGAGCATGTGCATTTGGATGGAAGCTATCTAGACTTCTTACTTTATTCATTTCTTACATTATTCTACTCATTTGGACATTGTTCAGTCCTTTCCTTTAGTATTTTACTTTTCATGTTTTGGGCTTATGTTTGGATTACCGATGTTTGATTCTGGTATTCCTTTATGGTCGGTTAATATTTTAGGACATTTACCTTACGCTTTGATGACACGCCATAAATACACGTAACGGTCCACTTATCCAAGTGGGGTGTTACAATTATGGTATCAGAGCGCAAGGTTCGACCTGTAGGCTCTAAAACTTGACCTGTGACTAGTGGGTAGTCACCAGGAACTTCCCAGATTTTGGCGTTGTTATCTTTCATGTTTCTCATGCATTTATTAGTTAGTTTTCTTCAATTATCAGTCAATTTTATTAAAGTTTTTGACTAAGTAAAAGGTTGGTACATGACTGGCCATATTTAGTCGCATGTGCTTTTCTGCGAATTTTGTTTTGGTGAACCGACCCGTAGGCGTTCACCCTTGCCCATTCAGATTTTTGTATTGGTGAACTGACCCAATGGCGTTCATCCTTACTCTTGACAGATTCATGCTTTCAGTCGAATGTTATTAGGTGAACTAACCCATATGCGTTCACCATTTCTCAGGTCAAAGTTCATGCTTTTTAGTCGAATGTTGTTTTGTGAACCGATCCATAGTTGTTCACATTTTTCATATCATGACATTTCATAAAATCTTGACAAGTATGAATTGGACTATAGCCATCCATATTTAGTCCCAGATTGTAAATTTCTATACATGAGAGTTCTGAAAGAATTTTTACAAGTATGGATCGAACCAGAATCGCCCATACTTAGTCACATGTTTTCTCCTTTAAGTTCGGTGGATTAAACCATAGCCATCCACACCAGTTGATGTTAAACCTCAGTTGATTATCTTTTCATGTTCTTTGTAAATTTCATGCTCTCACGTGAAGATCGTTTTCATGCTGAATATATTTCATGTCTCCTTACGAGGATTATGATTTCAGCAAAGTAATGATGTTTTCACGCGAAGATAGAAAAGAATTTCAGCAAACTCTGTTTCATGATAAATCATGTTTGGTATTCATCAAATATGTCTTCATGCTAACCATTGATGAAACTCCGTTTAATCATACTTCTGAGCCTCTATACAACCTGCATTAATTCTACGCAGGAATTGTCAGCCTATCATGTTACTCACTCCAGTTCAGTTTGCTAACAGTTTAAATCAGTTTATCTTTACCTTGATCATGTCAAATGATTGACACCAGTATCGATCATATCAGCAAATTTCCAGCGGTACTACATGTACAGTATCCATCATGTACTTCACGTACAGTATCTAGGTGTACTTGATATACCTTACTCCATGGATACTGTTAATTGATCCTTAATCATCTTAGGCGTTTCCACTTGTCGATACTCTACCAGATACTGATGTTGCTCGGGTGTTGAAGATTTTACCAGATCCTGATGCTGCTAACACTTTGAAGACCTCACAAATGTTGCTAACACTTTGAAGACCTCACAAATGCTGATACTGCTGATAGTTTGGAGATTTCTCAAGATGCTAGTGCTGTTTATACTATGAAGACTCTGCATAACAAGGACGAAAACTTCATATTTGAAATTTCTGACAAGAATAAACTTCAACCATCAGGCACTACCATTCCATTCCATGCTTTTACTTCCTCAGTTAGATGTCACACTTCACACAACTATTTTCAGTCAGAAGAGTGGGGACCGGTACCCAGCCGGCCACTCAGCAGAAATAGTTACATATATCACGGTCATGATAATGACTGTCAGAAAACTAACAGACAAGGCGGTAATGACAAACACCGTGCTTATATTAATCAGTCAGTAGCCACCGGAACACCTGCACAGACGTGACCAGAAATGTAGAGGTGAGCAGTCTAACCGGTCCGCCAACCCTAGCAGTTACCAAAATTTTCAGCCTTGCTCAGATTCATCTACTAAAACACATGTCAAGATGACAGTCAAGACACAGGTCTCAGGTATCATTTCAAAAAAAACACATATCAAGACACCAGTCATGGTACACGTCATACAAATCTTTCCTTAAAATACGAGTCAGAAACATAACTCTAGTATGTTTCTAAACCAGACCCTTAGTAATTCAGGGTACCCTTCAGAAAGGGGTATACCCATTCTATTACGCCACACATAAATCAGATCATTTTAAAATTTAGTCACCACCACTAGAGTATGATTCAGGTTAAACACGCAGTATTCACTCTGTGAGGTTACAGACGAACACATTTAGTGAGAAGTCGCCATGTTTACTTCACGTATTCCTATGTCAGCTTTATCTTAAATCAGGTAGTCACCTGCCTCTCAGCCAGAAAGGACTCAACCGTGTCACCATATTTATTAAAGTTTTATTTTCAGTTAACGACGAGATCCGTCTTACCAACCCCGAACATATTCATGTTACTCCTGCCAGAAAAATCAGTACAAATTGTTTCAGCTTTACGAGCACGTGAATTATTATCTTTAGCTGCGAAGACTTCTGGTCACCATTCATGATGTGAATTCTGAAATACCTTAAATTCATGATCAACATATTTTTCTAGAGTTTTAAGATAAAAATGTCAGAACGTTTTCCCAGAAATTCCTTCCTAACCATGAGACAGAATTTAATATTGAGCTTGTCTCAAGAACAGAACCTGCTTTCAAAACTCTTCATTTCAGGGCTTCAGCTAAGTTAAAAGAGCTGCAGCAATTGCTGCAAGAGTTACCAGAACGAGGCTTTATTCTCCCTAATGCACCACTAGGAGGTGTACCGTTTCTGTCTATCAGGAAGAAGGCCGGTAACTTGAAACCATGTATTGACCACCAAATTTTTTATTTCTTTTTACAAGATCACCATTCATAATCGATTCTTATTCCACAAATAGAAGGTTTATATGATCTCCTACGATGTCTTAAACATTTTCCCAGAACAACTCACAATCATGACACCATCAGTGGTGAGAGAAAGAACATCATGTTTCCAAGACTGTTTTGCCCTCGTTATAGTCTCTCTAAACTTTTGACTTATACATCTGAGCTCCCTAATGCCCAGCTATAGTATGAAATTTATGAATAAAACTTTTCATGTATTTCCAAACAAAATCGTAATCATAGCTAACATCCCTATCTGCTAAGCTCTAGAGAAAAACATGAGAATCATCTTTTCATGATACTTCAGATTCTCCGATAGGAGAAAATTATATACGCAGCTTTCCAGATGTGAGTTCCACTTGAACAAGGTGGCATTTCTGAGCCACCCTACTCCAGCAGAATAAATCTCAGACAGTCCTGCGAAGATGAAGGCCATCACCAGATGGTCAAGATCGACGCCTGTGACTAAAGTACAAAACTTTATAGAACTCAGATGACTAATACCGCAGAAATTACGGACAGTTCCCACGATTAGCCTTCCATAGCTAAGCTTACACATAAAGGAGAGGACCTACACTAAAATTTTGTATCACATAAGATCCTACCCTAGGAGAGATCCATTTTACCCAGACTCAAAATTTCTTCATGATTATTCACCCAGATTCCACAAGAATGTACCATAATCCCAGGCAGAATTTTGATAGAAGCAGTATAACACAATTGATGCAGCTATGTTCATATCTGGATGCCTGACATACCTCGGGTTCAAGATAGGACACCGACGTGCTAATGAGTTGTTACAACCATTAGAAATTTCTAAACAGAAATGAGATAAGATTCCATCGAGGTTATTGTCAGTTGCCACAGACTCAGACGAAGCATGATGCTATCTAAGTCGTTGTTAACCAGTTAACCAGCCTACACGTCTTCTTTTATCCAAAATGATTACACAGTAACAAATCGGCAGGAAATTCAGCAATAGATCGTATGATTCCAATGCATCCCATCAACAATCTTGTCAGATAGAAATTTAGCGTTCGCGAATCGCGCTCATGTTCATGTTCACGATTACGTGTACGTTCACATTCACGTTCACATTTACTTTCACTTTCACGTTTACGTCTCATTCGCAGTATGATGCTGTTTCAGTTCATGTTTGTGTTATCTCATGATTAAGCTCACGTTAGCGTTCATAACATTGTTCACATTCAAGTTCGTTTTCCATCTCACGATACACGTTTCACAGCTTGTTACCAAACACGGATTACAGAAAGCTTAAGAAACCAGACTCAAGTTTTGTACAACGTTTCCATACTCAGGCAGACGTTTCACGTCCCAAACCGTATCACTTGGCATTCTTTCCTCAGTCAACATATGTTCATGATATGTCCTAGCATCACGTTCAGAGTATGTTTCATGTATCATCGTGCACAATATATTCCATGCCTAGCATTCCTCATATAATCGTGAACCACGTTCACAATTGCTCACGTAGCACGTTCACAATTGTTCACGTACTTTATCCCTACATATTTTCAGTAGCTTGCTCAGAGATAAATTTTATCTTTTCAGGATAACTATACGTACCTTTTCATGTATCCTACATACTATGGCTTGTTCATCCCATCAGATTCAGAAAATCCATCTAAAGTATGGAACGAGAAACCATTCAACATTCATCAGGACAGGGTCGTCAGGACCAAGATTTTCTTTATGTTAGACCTTTGAAGGTGGCGTTTCGAACGGGAAGCCACCCGGAACGAAGGAGTCCATCCGGACCTCTCATCCTTTTCTTTTAATAATTCAGTTAAGTTATCACAGACATGTTACGTTCCATGTTCACTTCAGTTATTTCATGTTATACCCTTTCAGCAGCAGTATGTTCTAAATCAAGGACGAATGGTCTTTCAGCTTATATGTCTTTCATCTTTCATGTCCTTTCAGTTATCATAACTACACTAGCTTAATTTACCTTTAATTCGAGGAAATATTTTCCTTTTAAAGAGGGAGAATTGTAAAACCGCAGCATTTTCATGTTCCTAATTCGAGGACGAATTATTTTTTTTTAGAGGAGAAGATTTGTAAAACCTAAAATTTTGATTTGTGTATATTTCATTATTTTGAGTATAGCCTAAAGTTTGAATAAGAAGCATTTGATATTAAAGGTTTATTTTAGAATTATGAGTGTACTAATTATTAATTTTGTTTACATGAGATATTTTTATATAAAAAGCTATTAAAATTAGTTACATAACATTTGTATTAATATAAAATAAATTATATATGATAATATAAATCAAAACATTAAAATATCTATAAATTTACAAATGAGTCATGCATGCCTTATAACATCAGTTTCAAATCCTAAAGTTATGACGTAGTCAACCGTGACTTAATCACATTTACGTAATTATCGGTAACCAATATGTGGTCATAACTCCGTCATTAACTCGATCCCTGAATTCTCGGTTTAAGATCTGTTTACTAATCATGGCCTTTTAAATGGTTTTCATCATTCAACTTAAACAAAGAACGACAACGAACCGACGACATTTATGGTTCATGATCGAAACACTTTTGGGTTATGTCTAGATGTTGCAGACGTTGTTCATATTCATGTGGGTTCGGTTTTGATCGTGCCTCATTTATTCAAGTGTTCGTGTCCGAGCTGAGTTAGTCATCCCTTTCGGGTGCGTTGAATTGCTAGTAACAGTAGTATGCGAGTGGCATGGCTTTGGGCCTGTCTATTTGTATGCATGCGGGTACTGATGTTCGAGGCTGATCGTGGCTCTCAGTTTGATTGGAGACGTGTCTCTTAACCAAGTATGTCGTGTTCGGTTTCGATCAACTCGTGCTTTCCTTAAAGGTACCACTTGAACAATAAGGGTTTAACTTTCATAAATCAATCAATAAGATCTGCAACTTTTAGTTTTTTTATAACATAAACTAGCGATTTATATTAATCTACTGATGGAAAAGAGAAGTTAGCATGCATTGTAGATTTATAGTAATTTTTATTCACATAAAATGTCAAGTTGCATTTTGGCTTATAAGACCAGTGTATTATTTTATATACAAGAATGCAACTATAATGATAAATAGTGTAGATGAAAAAAAAAATGCAAAGACATAACACAAGTCAAATATGATGGTTAGTTTATAACTTAATAGTTAGTTGACAATAATTAAGTAGGACTACTCGTAGCTTGAGATGATAATTTTGGCTTATTAATATTGAATTATTAAATTTAGGCTTAATTAAAATTGCTTATTGATTTCGGCTTATTTCGGCTATATTGAATTCGACTTAAATAATTAAAATCGTCATACAAAAAAACAAGTTATTTCACCTACGTAAATTAAAAACGAACTAATTAGTTATTTATGAAAACCTGCTATTTTTGGAAAGTTACTAATTTTGAAAATACCAAGTATAATAACACAAGAAACATGTAATACAATAATCAAGAGCACATGAAACTGTTACATAAAGAAAAGACACGATAAAACATGAACAAGTAAAACAAGTCATGAACAAGTAACTTAAACTAAGAACAAGTAATTTATACATGAACAAGCAACTCATACACGCCATTTAATATGTAGTTACGTGAAGTCGGAGTAGATTTTTCAGCTTTCCTTCTTATTTCATTACTGGACACGAGGTACGGATTTTTCGTCCTTTCAGTAAGGACTTCCTTTCTATGCATGATTAGGATTCCCCTTCTTCAGCCAAATGTTTTTTCCCAGTATATGTTTAAGCTTATCAGTAATCATGTTAATAACTAAATAAATTGCCTGAGCATTATATACAAGCACGACCAGTTTATGTACTAGTTACGGAGGTACCGTAACCACGGCACTAGAGGCACCGGTGTCTTGACTCACATGTAGGAGAGTGATATCCTGCATCGTCCCACTCAGATCAGCTTGGCCATTTTATCAGTATTATTAGTGGGGCGTATGGATGCATCCTAGGCTTATATGTGTTACAAGTTATCAGGGTGAATGTTGTGTGTGCTCTACATCCTTCAAATTAGAGCTGATCCCTCCACCCAGCACAGTTATTTAGAGGTCACCCCTCTATAGCATGACGAGGTCACCCCTCCAGTTATTCATGCACGGTTGTTACAGCACGTGACCTATATAAGCTCTGGCAAAAATAAAATACAGTAAATGCATGTTTTTAGAATTAATAATTATATTTCAGTATCAGTATATATGAACTAGGTTTCTCAGATTTTATGCAGAGTTCTACCACATGTTACATATCAGTCTTACAGCTTCAGTATTCTATCGCCTGTTTCATTCAGTATATTCTTATCATGCTTTATATTTGTTCACTGAGCGTTATGCTCAGCCGTAGTTCCTTTCATGTTCTAACGGCAGGTACACCAGGACGCTCTTAGGATTCTGAGAGCATGTGCATTTGGATGGAAGCTATCTAGACTTCTTACTTTATGCATTTCTTACATTATTCTGCTCATTTGGACATTGTTCAGTCCTTTCCTTTAGTATTTTACTTTTCATGTTTTGGGCTTATGTTTGGATTACTGATGTTTGATTCCGGTATTCCTTTATGGTCGGTTAATGTTTTAGGACATTTACCTTACGCTTTGATGACACGCCATAAATACACGTAACGGTCCACTTATCCAAGTGGGGTGTTACAATGCTGCACGAGTTGGCGGACTCTCTTGGTCTTCCGAATCATCTGAGTTGTCTGAGATGTCATCAATCTCTATACCCAATCGTTCCTTCATGAGAAGCTGCATACTTTGCATGGCTTTCTGCAGCCTCCTGATCTTTTTGCTTTTCCGCTGGCTATCGAATTGGAGATTTGCAACTTCCTCGCGCATTCTTACCATAAATAGAGAGTCTCCATGGGAATCACTAGCATACTGCTTCTTATGTTCCTCCAATTTCCCATCTAACTTACTTATCTCAGATTTCATTTCCTTGTTACTGTTCATCAGATAATTCATCCTAAAGTTAATATCATTTATCTCACTAGCTATAGAAGGGTGAACATAATCAGAAGATGTATCTGAGGAAGCAGAGCGGATGGTAGAGGGTTCTCCTGTCTCTTGATTGTCATCCTGATTTGGCAGGTTAAGAGTATTCTCCTCTTCTGGCTCTTCCTCAGGATCTTCCGTAGGATCTTCCTCAACATGCATAGGCTCTCCCTAAGAGTCGTCATCAATGAAGTCGTCTGCATCAGAAAAGTGAAGGACGGAAGTAGGCGAACGAGGTGGTGATTCCATCTACATAAGAAAAACAATACATAGATATAATAAGTGCAAAGGAATTGGAAAAGTGATAGCAAGTATCATAATGAAACCGATAATAATATTTCAAAGTGAAATCAAAGAATGATATATTATAAATATAATCAAGGTAAATTAAAAGGATCAGAGAGTTACCCGCGCAGATACAGAACAACCTTGGCAGATTTCATGTTTGACACTAAGACACAAAAATGTTTGAAAATTTGGGTCATAGACTAAGTTTGGAAACAACTCAGTTCCCTATAACCATATGCTCTGATACCAATCTGTAAGACCCCCAGAATCAGACACGGGACAGGTAGGCAACTTGGGGGTCCCACTTCATGATATCCCAAAACATGCTATAATGAATGACATGAAAATGAAGTAAAAATGACATCATAAGACTATAATTACTTCAAAAGCTGCGGAATTTAGATAAAATTATTATTTTTACATAGGGTCCCAGACACGGATATTACACATCATAAGTTTTATCAGATGTACCTAACATTTTTTGTATTGTCTTAGTGCAACCAAATTTGAAGGGGGTAGATACCAAAATGGACAGCTTTTTACAATATTAACAAAATATTAGACCAACAAGACATGAAATCTTCAAGGTGTCGCTATCCTGCGGGCTCCCATCCTTAGCAAAATTAAGCATTAGCATTACCTGAGAAATAACATGTAAAAAGGTCAACATAAAGATGAGTGAAATTCATAGGTTTAATAAGTAGTAATGTGAAATACAAACATTAATTTTTATAAATTAGTAACAGGATATGATTTAGTACCGTCGTACAAAATCATTTATATTTATTTATTGCAATAGCTCACGACACCGAAGCTTTAACATACGTGTTTTACCCCTAGTAAGTATCTAGTCAAAATACTTAGATAATTAAATGTAAGTGCGTCAAGGTAATCGGGACGGGGATTGTTAATACCGATGGATCCATCCACAACATTCGCGCTTGCAAAATGTGAATTAACGGTTCATGATGTAGGGGCTTTTTGACTAAGGTACTAATGCAATAAGTAAATGTATAATCTGGGGAAGCATACAGTTCTCGGATAGCATACTAAAAGTTTTAAATGATTGTATTCCACGCATGTTATTCTCACCCGGCAATTTGTAACACAGTATATAAGTAAAGGGGCTATGAACTCACCTTAAAAGGAAAAATGAGACGAGATAAGATCCGGCTGAAGAAAGGAAATAGTAATACTTTGAGAATTATCCGCGACCTACAAGTGTGATCACGACCTTATATATTTGTTTTATAAAAGTATAAAACGTTTGAATCAAAATATTTCGTAAAATTGAGATATATAAGTAACTTGCACAAGTAACCGAGTCTAAGAGTAAACATGACCTATAAAGCTCACAATCTGTAAGAAATACTTAAAATTAAAGCTAAATGTCTTAGACTAAGATTCGCAAACAATTTGGAACCTAAAAACGCCAATTATACGTTAAGCGCGACCTAATACGTAAAAAGTCAACAAAAGTCAAAGTACGACCCGAGTATGACTCAATAATGAAAAGTTGTAATAATATATGTAAGTTACTGTAATACAATAAAATATGGTCATACAAACTTTTTTTATCAAGTTATATAGCTTAGAACTCGTTTTTATAAGTTTTGACTAAACGTATAGAAAATAGTCAACTTTTGGCCTTTTCCGACTTGGGGCAGATAACAAATCATTAAACCTCAATTTCACTTTATGATTTTATACATCCTAAGTATCAGTATTGATCATTTCAAATCCATTCCATAAGGTTTAGGCTTGCTTAACGGCGTTCGGGTAATGAACTAGTCATCTTCCCGCTTAGTAAAAAAAATGCACAAAACTCCTTTTCGCGAAGCCTAAAAATCCTATCTAGACTCTTGGAAAAAAATCAAAAAAATTCAGAGAAGTCATATACATCATGAAGTTAATATCTTGTGAATTTCAAGAAAAGTTTTGAAGTCTAGATGCCTTTTTAAAAATAAAAACCAAAATGCATTCTGCGCGAAAAAGTCAAACATCACAGTCTGTATTTTGCATTTTTGAGGGTCAAATGCCCACTTTAAAGCTTCCGTTCCCGCGTAGGTGACTAAAAATATCATTTCGGACAACTTTGTAGTTTTATCCGAAGGCTGAAAACACCTTTGCGGCACACTTAAACCTAGGACAGCAGCCATATCAGCAAAACTTTATAAATTTTCCAATTAGTCAAATATACCCACTTATGTGTCAAAAACTTAGATGTAACTAACGGACACTAAACCTTTGCATCAAAAGTCATCATTATAAGTTTCTCAAATGCTTCAAGTGATAAATCATGGCTAAACGCTCGATACTCATATCAAACGCGCTAAACCAAACGCTAGTTTAGGTCGGTTGCTACTTATTAGACTAGTTTCTAAAAATGCCCGCCATTTCTTCGTTATGAAGAGATAGACGATGAATCTTATACCGCCGGAAAGGTATTTTCGTACCCGACGTTCCTAGACATATGAATTTATCTCAGTTTTCTAAATGGGAAAAAAATCCATCTTAGAGAAAGGTTAAAATTTTAGAAAATCGGTTATAAAATTGGCGATCACCGTTTTAGTCATAAAACTCAATTGGTGATGGCTATTAACGCAAAGTCAGCGGCCAAACTTAATTTATAAGTCCTACTAAGTCCTCATAACCTGCAATTTCAAGTTTAGGGGACCTAAGGTGTTGTAGTACACTAAACAAGTCTGCACTTTCAGATTTGAGCTAAAATCTTATTTCGGCCATAACTTCTTCATTCAGATGAGTTGGTTGACCATCCGACTCACCACAATCAAGTAGGATGGATATAACACCTAAATAAGTCAATATAACAGTGGCTAATGTGGCAAAATCCACGGATTTTAACCTAATCAAACTGCTGTCCGGGATAGACGTAAAATTCGCCCACCATGACAACTAAAGGCTATTCTAACAACATCTCTTAGCACCCTAACAAGCATAACCTGAATTCACACCCTATTCACACTACTATAAGTATGGTTTAATCCAAGGTGTACTAAAATTTAGGGCTAGTGAAATCACTTAATTCATATTTCCCCAAATCCATGACTAATCAATACAATAACCTAATCACTTATAAACTCTAAATTGATCATTCTTGTTCTAAAAAAAAACCAATGCATGGGGAAAATTGAACTAGGATAGGTTATGATTCTTACCAAGGATCAATTTTACATACTTGGATAATTGAAATACAATAGATGATGAAGATTGTGATGGTTTTGAGATCACAGTGGTTTGATTTTGGTTAGGAAGGAAAGAAAAAAAATACGCGTTTTTTTTGTTGTTGTTGTATCTACAGGAAGGAAAAAAAGAAAAGAAAAGAGGGTTATGGGTTATATATTTTTTTTCTTGGCCCAATAGTCCAATTTACCTAGGCCCGGTTCTAAATCCTAGCCCGATTCTACTTAAAACACGTAAAAAAAATATGACTCGGTGCAAGTTAAATTCTAAAAACGAAATATTTATTGAAAATAATATTTTTTTGCCTTCTTCAAGTTGAAGTATAAAAATTACCGGTTCTCATTCCGTCGGTTCGAGCAACTTTATAAAATACACGAGAATGTATTTAAATCAAAAAATTTCGATTTAAGTTAAACTTGGAAAAGAAATAAAAATTTCTAAAATTCCCATAAATTATATTAAATCATTAGAAATAATTAATATAAAATAAATTAAAATTTCTCGAAATTTCTGGGATTTACGTAAGCAAGGTATGTAATACGTGAATAGCATGTAAAATAAGATACAAATAAAAATTACGAATAAATAAATGGTTTTTAATTACCAGGAAAAATACGGGTTCTCACATATATAGAACATACACAACCTTTAAAGTTGTTTGTCAACAGGAAGTGCATCTTTTTCTACCATCGCTTATAGTCATGCCCTTCAAACTTATCCAGTTTCCCAAAATTCGTAGTCATCTCTTTCACAGTACTTCCTCCAACCATGATTAACACATAAAATACTTTATATGTTTGTAAGTAAATAGGTTGTCTGTATGACGGTGTGATAATCATGAATATCTAACTTGAGTCGTGTTAAGTTGACTTTCCGTATAAAGTATTTCGACCCTATGGTGCCTGGGTTACACGAAATCCTTATCGGGATAAGTCAAGTAGAAACACTTTGATTCTAGGCACAAGAGATCAAAGCAGGAACAGAGAGAATTGTGTGTTTTTTGTTATATTATGTGAGAAACAATATGGTTGTTTAATTACCAACCCGAAACAACAGTTTGCGGAGGTAACAAAACGAACAGTTATAACTGTTCCCCAACAGACATGTTGGTTGGGTTATAACTATTCCCCTTGACCCGGCAAGGGGTGCAGCCCCCTTGACCCCTACATGTTCGTCGTGGGCGATAACATATTAGCTCAACGAGTGTGCACTCCGCACTTACCCTAACTCGTGTCAGAGCCGAATATGAAATCTCATTGATCTCTAGTAAATCCCGATTAACTAAATTAGTTGATGACACTAAAATCACCAACACATCATGATTGCTTTCCTGAAATCAAGCATTCAGATGTCAAAGCTATGAACATGCTATGTGTGTTAACATACAACCATCGGCCAAAATGGTCTTTCAAAGTAGTTCCATAGACCTTGGAAAGCAGGCTCTTACGTATATATGACTCTTTCTATAACGCATCAAATACATTCAACTTTACCAGGGGTACAACGTTGGTCCAATGGATGAGAGACCAGTAAGAGGGACATTCTTGATCTTAAGTTATCAGGGACCTAGTCCCCAGATGCACAAAATGTTGTAGACATTAGTTGTGGTCTATGCATCAGCCTACATCCTGGCGATTGCTGAATCATAAAGGGTGTGGTTGCAATGCAATCCAGTGATCCACCACGAAGACTCAATGAGACTAGACCCAGAGGTTAAATTGGTCCTACTAAAACCATGGGCTTAAAAGGTTCTCAAAGTTATCCAACTAGACATATATATTACAATAGCAGAATGATTTAATATAAAAGGTTCATCGAATTCATAGAAAATACACAGTCCAATAGCGAAGGAAGACAGTAACTTGCGTATATGGCCAACATAATCACATGCAGAGTCAGAACGTACCACTTTTGGTTTGGGAAACAGTTATGGTTATGGTACAACCAGCTTTGGTGAGAATTTTCATGTGCTATTATGCTAGGAAACATAGTCTGAGGCAACCATGGTTTCTGATAAGCATTGATCCGACAGGTACATTCTGTAGAATGCAGTTGACCCGTTGGAGATAATTTCTCCAAGGGATCATTATAAAAAAGTACAAGTCCTGGACATCAGGTACATGTATTACCCTAAGAAACTTGTTGAAGGGATTAAATTTCTCAAAGTCATCCAACCATACATATGACAATAGTGAGAATGATTTAACATAACGGTTCACCGAATGCATCAACCAACAGGCAACAGCAAATGCGGAGTCTAGTAGCGAAGGAAGACATATTGAAGAACACCTGTTATAACGCCGTTACAAATCACATCATCGATCACAAACAAAAAAACGAACAAACTTAGACGGCTATCTTAACTATACAACTGGGAACAAAGTCTTCTTGGCATAACAGATGGACGACGAAGGGTCCAAATAAATTCTAACAATCAATCAATCAAAATAGGTCGTTTAACAAAAATATAAATGTGAATATAATATAAGTTGTTAAAAGTGGCTTCTTGATTACTTCCCTGATCGTTTAGTGAGCCAGATAAAAAAACCTCATGCATGATCGCTTCTTTTTTCATCCTTTTCGTTTCAGATACATCCTCATACTCCTCCTCCTCATCATCATCTGATTCATATAGAAAATGGATATGTCGATTTTGCTTAACAGTAATAGGAGGACGAGATTCATGAA
This sequence comes from Glebionis coronaria, assembly GCA_025667525.1. NCBI lineage: Eukaryota > Viridiplantae > Streptophyta > Magnoliopsida > Asterales > Asteraceae > Glebionis > Glebionis coronaria. The sequence goes on along the minus strand of JANFOE010001778.1, from coordinate 37,595 downwards.
TTACTTTCTCCACCTTTTCCTTGTCCTTGTGGTCGTTTTCTTCTTCATAACGAACACGAATGTACCATCGAGGTTTAAAAAAAGGAACCAGTTTCTAGAACAGTATGAATGAACATCCTTTTGCATCGTAACATATTAAACCCTTTTTAACAAAAATACTTCTCCAGGGATCATCGAGGATGGATTCGAAACGAGGTTTGCTCCTAGGAAATTTAGCTGTGATTACGTACGGTGTGTCCAACAGTAAAACCTTTTTCTTTAACATTCCTCTCCATATATTTATCGCTACCACATCTCGTCATCGCCATCGTCTTCTATCAATTTACCGGTTCTTATATCCTTAGTTTGTTGGATAATCTTGATGGGTCAAGTTGGTTTAGTGGGTCACTGTAGTCCATAGCTTGACCAAGTATTATCAAAGTGTCCTATTTTTTAGTTAGTCCCCTATGTTTTAAGAGTAGTGGTACATGTTCACATGATTAGTTTCTGCATAAGTTTAGTATTTTTAGTATAAATAGAATAGGTTGTAACACTATAAGCTTGTATCAGTTTCTTTCATTAATATACAAACCCTTGAAACCACATCTTGCTGTTTTGATTGGTGTTCAGGTGGTGTGAGTCCGGGAGGGTAAAGGGACTGATTCCAACATTTGGTATCAGAGATAAGTTCGATCAAAGGGGCGGGTTTGAGAGTCGGTTCAAGAAAAGGATGTAGCCCTTGGCTGCAGGGTAGAAGTCGAAAGGGGGCTGTTTGATACCCCATGCAATCAAGAGTAGAAAGAAAGAAAGTGAACCGAAGCCGTCAAGAAGACCGTGAGACCGAGACATGTTATGTTAAGACCGAGACCGAGGCAACCACGACCGAGACCTTAACCGCGGGTTGCTCGAGAATGATGAAGAAGATCGAGTTTCAACAACAATGAACGAATGATAATGTTGATCAAAGAGGGAAGACCGAAAGGCCGAAGACCGAAGACTGATGACCGAAGAAAGGAGACCGAAAATACCGAGGAGCTGCAAAAGACCGGGAAACACCTAGACCGACAACAGGTGACAAGAGACCGAAGGCTCACATGAGAAAGACTAGACCGAAGACAGAAGAGATAACCGTGAATGACAGGTTGTCTTGACCGAAACTTTAATAGCCGAAGACCGAACTGTTGAATCAATTGACCGAGGATTTACAAAGACCGAAGGAAGTTGATCATGTATGGTGATCACAAGAAAGAAAGATATCAAGGACTGTTTTTTTGAAATTAGAAAAGTAGTAAGAAGGAGAACAAACGTAAAAAGAAAAGAGTGACGAGCTTCTTAGCAAGGAATAGGCAGCAGAAGGCAAGAGCATGGAATTCCCATCAGGAGTAGCTCTCCTCGAACAAGAAGACATCAAAGCAGGAAGATTTCAACAAAATTGCAGTGGTGTTGAATCAGTTAGTTCGATGTTGGAAGTTGCATTACTGAGGTAGTTTTGGATGTGAACAGGAACGTTTTGAACGTGAAAGAGAACCGTGGAGGAGACTCGGGTCGAGATCATCAAGATTATGGGGGTGAATGTTGGATAATCTTGATGGGTGAAGTTGGTTTAGTGGGCCACTGTAGTTCACAGCTTGACCAAGTATTATGGAAGTGTCCTATTCTTTAGTTAGTCCCTATGTTTTAGGAGTAGTGGTACATGTTCACATGATTAGTTTCTGCACAAGTTTAGTATTTTTAGTATACATATAATAGGTTGTAACACTATAAGCTTGTATAAGTTTTTTCATTAATATACAAACACTTGAAACCACATCTTGCTATTTTGATTGGTGTTCGGTTAGTGTGAGTCCGGGAGGGTGAAGGGACTGATTCCAACATAGTTCATAACATCTTGATGATCGCCTACTAGGGTTTCGGTTTGAGTTAGGTGCTTGGGAGAGATACATGTTTACTGTTTTTGCTAACTTCGTCAATAAAGTTTCTATGAATATGGGGTCAAAAAAAATATAAAGCAAATTACAAAAACATGAGAACTTGCATGAATTAATGTACAACATCAAAGTATTGCATCCGACATGGTTGTAGACGAGAAGTTTTATTTGTTTATATATTGTGATGTTCATAAGGAATGCAATTTGATATTATCACTATTATCTAGTGGCATTACATATTGATAATGGTAAATATTCTTAGATTTATAGACTTATCACTACATAATATTAACTAATATCTCGCTTTTTTGACTTTATTATCAAATTTATTTTACAAGTGCATGTGAACGTTATACACCATACTCTAGTTAGAGACGGAAATGAGCCGCTGGTGAAAAAATACATGGACCGAATAACGGGTCAAAAAGTATAGAGCAAGTCACAAGAACATGACAACATGTATGAATTAACGGCATGTAAGTATATGGATTGTATAAAATGACAACTTGTGTCATGTTTTTGTCCCACATCGATTAAACACAACAAGTTTTGGTTGTTTATATATTAGGTAGTATATGGTTAATGTAACTTGGTATCGTTAGTATTGTCTAATGATATATGTGGGATTGATGATAATTTACACCATCATGAATCCTATTGGTATCATTTAACAATACACTTATTACAAGTTTTTTGCTTCTTATTACAAGCTGTTAAGAACTTTAGACGCCACACTATAATATTTTATTTTACAAACTCATATAAATATACAATATATCTAAGAGTGATAGGTATCATGGTGTTGCACACCCGTTAGTCCCATGTGACACATCAACCGGCGCCGCTATTACGGTCGAGGAAATCAAAACTGAAGTAACAAAACAAGTTGTTGAGGATAACATTCGTATTCAAGGGCTCGCTTTGGGACTTAGCTATGTTGTTTGACAAAGTTATCACAGCTAAAAATCATCTGATTAAAGCATACACAGAATGCAAATACAATCCCCAAGAAAAACCGTGCTTTGCTTCTTTTCAAAAAAAACAACTTTTGAAAATATTACGAGATTCTAATGATTTTTTTAACTTGGTGGAAAAATATAAAAGCAAATTAATGCTAAAGTTTTTTGTTTGATTGAACTATAGATTAGTTTATGGGCCGGGCTTGAAAAGACCTTAATTTATATTCATCATCGTTAACATTCCATCAACAGAAATATATTACCTAAAAATTCAAAAGATCGATCATGCTTTTCTACTATGACATAATGCATAACAAATTAAGATGAATGGTCCAAACATTATCAGCAGCATCGTAACCCAACCCATGAGCACATCACCAATTGGAAACACATGATCATTTCCTAACGCCTGATGAGAGAGCTAGTCTGGACGAGGGGGCGTTAGAGCTTTTTGTACCGGTGTTTGGGCCAACGCTTCAAATGTACAAGCGATGACCGAGTTTGGCAAAGTGGAATATAAATACAATAATACCAAGTATTGTTTTAATGACCGATTGGAACAACTTTGTGAATTAGAACAAGGATGATCTGAAAGTAGTGGCAACCATTCAGGTTTGGTCGATTCGCATGGATGATCAAAATAAGATGTGCTTGGCTATTGCGGTTGTTAAGAGAGCTGATTAGACTAAGGTTGAGCAAATTCAGTCTTCGGTCCGGTCCGGTTCGGTCCGGTCCGGTCCGACAGTCCAAATGCTCACCCTAGATTAGAGTAGACTACTGCTTTTATACCACATATTTCTCAAAGATATAAGCAAGCAAGAGTATTGTTACCATTTACAATGTGTACTATTAGAGAAGACTATTACTGTAGGAATTAATAACCCGGTAAGAATGTCATGCTACGAGTTTTGAAATAATAACCAGCTGGTAAGGATGCTTGATTATCTTACAAGAGGCAAAGGTACATACATGATACCGGGTCGGAAAAATATAAACTTATAAGTATGTGGATGGTATAAAATGATCAAATTGAATGTCATTTGAGTTTCCTGCATCTTTTTGTCACTTATGTCAAGTTTTGCGTCCCACATCGGTTGAAACAAGAAGTTTTAATGGTTTATATATCGCATAATAGATGGACTGTGTATCTTGATATTATCGGTAGTATCTAGTGGTATTTGGTATTATCAATGGGTATCCATTGGTAACTCTTAATGCCACTATATAATTCTACTAATATTTGTTTTTGTTGAAACACCAACTGGCGCTGACACTATCATCGAGGAAATCAAAACTTAACTATCGAAGCTAGTCCTATGTGACATACCAACTGGCGCCACCACTACAATCGAGGAAATCAAAGCTGAGGATACCATTTGTTATCAAGTGCTCACTTTGCGACTTTAGCTAAAACCATGGCCATACTAAAACCATGAGGACTCGATGAGGCCAGACCCAGAGCTCAAAGTGGTCCTACTAAAACCATGGCCTTACAAGGTTGTCTACCTCACAAATCATATGCATTCTCACGAATTTCACCTCATTCCGCTTGGTGACGGTAGTGAGCTTGGTGACCCGTATGTCTTTTTTCTAGAGTTAGGGGCTGCTGGTACCTTAATGCTTAATGCAAATGGTTTAGTTTCATTATCCCTCTAAGCTTTGTCTGTCTTGACTCATCGTCTGAGTACTTATTCAAATGGGTCGAGCAGTTAATTGAGATCTATAATTATTCAGCCTTCGTTAGTGAAACAAACAACAATAATTATATGAGAGAAAACGTGGTAAAACATGTAACTATATAAAGTTAAACCCACAAACACTTATTTTATCTCTTGATATTCTTAATAGCTAACGTAACAAATAATGTACACTAATATTTTCCAATACACCAATTTAGAGAGTAAGCACGACGTAACTTTAACTAGAACACGTCTTACGTCCCTTTTGAGATCCATTCTCCAGACTGCAATTGACCCGTTGGAGTTAATATCTCCAAGTGATCCTCAATAAAAGAAATTAAAAGTATAAGTCCTGGACATCAAATTACCCCAAGAAACTTGTTGAAGGGATTAAAAATATCAAAGTTATGCAACTAGACATGTTATTGAATTCATCAACCAACAGGCAACAGCAAATGCGTAGTCCAGTAACGAAGGAAGACAGTAACTTTCATATAAGGTCATGCTATAACACCTACCTGTTTTGTGTTGAAACTAAAAAATCCTAAACGTAATGTACTTTGATCACATGAAAGTAATTCAATTGGCATTACAAATTACATGGTCATCGATCATTAGCAAACAAACCGACTATAGCGCGGTAATTAGTAAGATTGAACTCAAGTATAAAACTGTCATCATCATCATACACCACCTTACAAATAATCCAGCGCGACACCAACTGAGTAGTATTCGTAGCCATTTTTAGACTTTCTATGGCCATCATAAGATGTTTAACCAGCTAGCATTGAATTCAAGCCTTCTTTAAGACTTAATATCTCATTAACAATAAGTGTTTTAGAATCAGTAATCGCAGACACCCTCTTTGTAAAGGGGGGTTGATTGGTATAGAAATTGGCTAAAAAATGTAAATAAGATTCAGTATAAGAATGACTCTCTGCTGAGGCTCGAGGAACTGTTGAATTGCATGAACTAATAATCATCTGTGGTAGCTGCTAACACGTTTATATGTGTGGTAATTCACAGGGATCGCTTCAAAATCTCCACTTGCTGTGTGACCGGAACGAAAAATGTGGTTTAGATTACGTTGCTACTTGGAACTCCTCCATGCTTTTACCGTAATATCAGCAATTCAGCACAGAAGCAAAAGATAAAACCTTCATTTACCAAGCTGTGTGTGTCGCGTGTTATTTTGATTTAATGGATCTCGAATGGTGGTCTACAATGGGTTACAAATTTACTATATTATTACCCCGTCTATAAATTTGCATTCAGTTATTTCAAGCGAGTTCTTGTCTCGTCACCAAAAACATATAAATATGAAGATCAAGAAGAATTAATTTGAATCATATTAACATAATATAGAACTAAATACGAAGATCAAGAAGAATTATTCATCATCACGTACAGTTGAACATAAACTAAAGCTAATATTAACAAAAATATTCCAAGTTAAGACTAGATCCCTTCGAAACTAGAAAGCCACAATACTTTTGTTCTCTTGGGATCTTCAAGGTGAACGAACGTAAAACTCAAGCAAGATATGTAAAAAAATGCCCTTACATTGTGATCATACTAGCCTATTTTTCAATTCTACCACAAGATCAGTTATCTCTCATGTCCTTACATTGCATCGATGAGCTTTATAAACAGCGTTATCATTCTCTTCAAAACACATGCACATAAGTAAATTTATGCAAGTCATAAGATTATATTTCCGAGACCACCTATTTCAACAAGAAAAAGGTTCGTCTGCTCTTGTATCATAAAATAGAAGCCGAAATACCATAGGGTTCCGATCAGCTCTTCGAACATACATATTAATTAACCAGTTGTGCGTTTGAAGGACTAACACGGTTGTTGTTTGTTGGGTTTTCGAACATACATATTAACCAGTGGTGGGTTTAAAGCTGTTGGATTTTGTTTGACAAAGATGAAGAAGATAAGGGTATAAATAGCAACAAAAGTGCGGGAAAATGGAAATATATTTGGCGCTAAAAGTGAGGCAGGTTGGTTATGGCGGGAAGGTTTTGGCGGTTTATATGTAGGGTACAATTCATATCTAAGACATAGGAATGTTTGAGTTTTTAATATATTTTTTGTGTATAAGAACGATAATTGTTTAGCGGTACATAGTTACTGATATTTTAATTGATTTAGCGATTGAATCGGTAATTTAGTGATTTAACCGGGTTGACATGATAGTCGAACTCATAACTTGATGAATTGTCAGATTGATGCGATGGTTGAACCCGTATCTGGTGACTCGACTCGACACATTTGGCTGACGACTTGACTCAATGATTCAACCAAAATATCGAACCTTTGATCCGATGACTCGACCAACTCATCCGGTGGCAAAGTGCGTTTATTACTTTATTTTATCACAATTGATCCCTTGTGACAACTCATCCGGTGGTTGTATATGAAGCAACCAACACTTCGTCCCACATCGACCGGAAGATGAACTGTTGGTTGCTTCATATACAACCGCTGATTCGTTTATTATTGTTCCTTTTGGGACCTCCTGTAAATTTGGAATGATACAGAGAAGATTACCATTGGCCGTGCGCAAGAATGACACGTACAAATCGAGAAATTGTCCAAATTTTGTTTTCCTTCAAATTTTGGTCTGTCTATTGCTTGGTTTGCAAAGATAAATGATGATAGTACAAACCAGATGCACAATAAATGTCGGTTCCTACATATCGTATAGCAAAGCAGACCCGAAAATCTGTTTTGCTGTTTAGATGAACTCCAAATATTTTTGACATCGAGAATCAAATAGGTAATCATTGTTACTACTTTAGACTGTCTTTTTTGTATCAAAAACAAGAAAAAAACATCAACCTAGACATATTTCCACAAGGACTCAAGTAGTCCCACATGGCCGCATCACAACAAGTAGTCATATCAGTTTCTCCCACATCGACTGGGAGATGAACTTGTGGCTGCTTTATATACCGCAGCTTAGCAACTTCTACTTGTCCCTTTGGGGACATGTGATAATATTGGAACGATACAAAGAAGATTAGCATGGCCCATGCGCGCAAGGATGACACGCACAAATCGAGAAATGGTTCAAAAAAATTTCATTCTCTTGTCGAAACCAGCTTCTTTTTTCTGTATCTGTTTAGAAGGGATGTGGTGCATGCGCATTCATACATTATGAAGTGCTATCTATGGGCAACACCGCCAACAAACATTAAGCAAATGAAAGGTTACGTGTAAGATACCTCTTGAGACTATAACTTTGAAGACCGCAAAAATGATGAAAACATTATTGCCGATTACAAAGAACCAAGACAAAATACACCCATAGAGACCGAGCCACAGGTTTTCACTACGGGGTGTTTTTGATGCAGACCCGACAAGCCTCGAGGAAAAGATACAACAAAAAGAGACATGACACCGTGAGATTTTTCAATGATGAATGTTAGTTATTTCTTTTAAAAAAGTGGCTCATCACCGCCTCTTGCTTACACAACTCATACTATTATTTTTCAAGTTTTAAACATAACTTTATCCTTAACTTGTTTTATTTTTCATCTTCAACTACAAGAACATGTTGGTTCTTTATTCTTAACAATTCTTGGGTTGTCACGAGTAAGGATATACTGTAACTTTTTAGTTTTAACTATTCGGGCAAGTCACAACGTACTCAAACTAATCTTATTACACACCTGTGCCAATGTCGAATAGTACAACTGACTTGTCCATTAAACCTCATACGTGTGTTTTTTTGGCTGCAAAACATTCACAATCTCATAGATGTCGGTTCCTTCTCTTAGCGAATAACAAGTAATAATGAGAACTTAGTATTTGCAAAATTTATAAGCAGGTTTCTTAAAACACACACTTTGTTGGCATTCTTAGTTACCAACATCTCGTTAACAAGTTGCTTGGATGTTACATCATATAGCTAGACCAGCTTATGTAAGATTTGTGTCTAGAAAGTCATCCCACATTGGTCAGTAGCATACATAAAAATAAGTATATTAATGCAAATTGATCATTTGAAACCAGCTTGAATAGGTCTGAAAACATGCATGGTAGCGACTTTATAATTTCAGGCTTATTCAAAATTTATTTTCTTATGCATAACAAGTTCTTCTTACACTTTTGACAGTTTATTTTGATGAAAAAAAGAAGAAAAAATCCATCAAAGAGTCGTGGTTATTGAGTTAGTACAGTCGTAGGTTTTGATTTTCCTTTGATTTTGGTATATAGTCGAAAGTAACCGTTGAGTTGGCAAATGCCATATAACTTGATACCAGTTCAAGAAATTGTCAAAAGACGATGTAGCCAATCACGGAAACAGTTCACATAGGGACTTGTAACCAATACTCAACATCGCAAAACTTAAACCGACATGGAGTATATGATTCTTGTAGCTAAAGAAAAATAACACATCTTATATATGTACTAGTAGCAAAATTTCCTTGTGAAAATCCTACAAATTAATAGTATAATTATGGTTTAACAAACAAAGTGATCCTAACATACATATGTGAATGTCGAATTAGATAAGACCGCCTTTCTATTACAAAAAGAACAGCCGCTCACTAGTATACCAATGTTATTTTATCACCCGTCATATAGATGTTTTTACTTATTATCATTATATATTGCGTGCAATGTAACATATCTAAGAGGACTCGGCACTGTTGGCTCGTCACCTCGGCTCGTCAAACAACCCAAGCTATGGTGCCAAACACCATATAGCGCTTGGTGTCGTCGTCTCGGACCATAGATAACAACCCAATCGGTGGCCACTTTTCATTTTTATTTTTTTGTGTATTAAAGGGGTATGTTTGAATCCATGACACCACTTTCATTATATGAAGGACGTTTTAATGTTATGGTGGATTGTGGATATATAGTCTTATATGAAAAAATTGGTGAAGCCACATCAAAATTTGGTCATGACACGACCTCTATGTCACAATTGTACCGAACGCTCTATTGGTAATGTCAACTCGTTTTGCATGCTTGTTTAAATAATAAACTAATCAGTCCTAAGAAATATCCGATTATGTTGAAGTAATCATCAAAGACAATATAAATGACCAGACAAACTCCACAAAAATTCAACTATATAACTAATAGCATGGTACTTAATTGAGATGATCTCACAAAACATTCTTTCTTGCGATACTTATCAAGTTCCATAAACACTTTATAGTTCATATTACTGGAACGCATGAACTTAATCCAAAGATTTACATCTTTACAAAATGTCCCACATTAGTTTGTAACCTAAATAAAACTATGGATATATATGAAATTATCTTTTAGTTTTAATAAGCTTTGTTGACGTTCTATTAAAATTATTAACAATGTGTTTATGACTTTAATAGTTTCTTCACGTTGCTTTTTATGATAGAAAACATTTTTTTCTCCTCCTTTTCTCTTTCGGTTTTACGGTTTCAAGAGTTAATGTTAGTTTATATATTCAACATTTCTTTTATAGCATATTATGGTTATAAAAATTGGATATACGGTTATTGGTTGATAGATGTACAGTATGACCGCTAGGCGCCTTGGCCAACTAATATTCTTACAGGCCTATCGGCTCATGTCACGAATATATTTGAATAGTTGATTAAGCCCGACTCACGATAGGCCGTACACGGTTTATCTGGGCCACAACCATGTTATACGCGGTGTTACAGGAGTCACGATGAATTGTATAAAGGATGTGGATAAACTCAAATAAGTGAAAGCTATACTTTGCTTATTTAGAAGATTTTATAAGTATAAATCTCGGGTATTACAAGCCATTACTTGGACTGAACGATTACAAAACCTTAAGAGATACCTTGGATATAAAAGGAACGACATTAACATCATAACAGGTATCTCTTAAACCATAATCATTATCAAATACTCAAAAGCATGTCTTCTTACACTCACGCTGGAGTCAGATCGTGGGGTACGTCTCCATAGTAAGATTAACGGCCTTCGTTATATTGTGAAGGATTTCAAATATAATTACTTAATACAAGATTCAAGTCATCCAAACGTGAATAGCCTTCTATTTAGACCGCTAGAGACCCAGCCGAACTTTGGTATTCACAAGTTTATTGCGTCTGTGGAAACGCTCACAATGATTTTCAAAGATGACAAACTAGTCAAATCAACCCCTCAAATTTTCACTGTCAACACGATTACTTTCAATCTATATTAAAACTTACAACTCTTTTCTTGTAAAAATTTAGTTCTCTGGTTACATACGGAACAGTTTGTAAGTATCTTTTTATATGTAAAACAACTTTTCTTCTATGTTTTTAATTTTTCAATCTTTATTTTATGAAAAATTTCACTCATGTGGTCACATAAGTTTCTGAAAAGACTGGGCTTTACAAAAAAAATCAAACTAAATTTTATTTTGGTTTTGGAAGGTATAATTTCAAACTCTTGTGGCCATGCAACCTCCTGTAATTTCAAACTCTTGTGGGCTTGTGGTCGTGGGCACACATACAAGGGGCAGACCTAGGAAGTCGGGATAGGGTGTGCACTATTAATTTTTTTTCTCGATTAAATATTGGGGTTGGATTTTTGATATTTGGGTTATGCATGATTAGTCATGTTTTATGAATCCGAGTTTTAAAACTGCATTTTTTTACGAAGTTTGTGCTATTATAAACTGAACATTCTTGCATATTAATACACATTTATACAAGCTAACTTGATTTCGGTACTAAACGAAACATCTCCATGTCATATTAGTAATATATTTCAAAGTAGGATTGCGCCTGGGATGAAACTATAATTCAAGGTGGGATTGGGCCTGGGATATGCTTATATTTCAAGTGGGTTTTGTTTATGAAAAGGAAAAGTGTCTCAAAACAATTAAACCCTTATTCAAGAGTGCACAATACCTTAGTTGCAGACTTGCAGGGACGAGTATTTATTTTCTTTCATTTCTTGTGTATCTTTTAAATAATTTAAATAATTTTTTTTTGAACGGCAATTTTATTAAAGACTAGAAGAAGCTAGAACAACATTACAAATGATCTAAGGCATAAGAGAGGGTTTTTCAACCAATCTATCCAACTTAGTTTTATCCTAGGATTTCTGGATGAAATTCAAGAATAAGAAAAAGAAACAATAGAATCCCATAACAAAGACTTCTTTGGAGGAGACAAACAAAAAAGCATCCTATTCTGTAACTTCCAAATGGACCACATGAGAATCCCTCCCACAGCATCAAGAAACCTCCTCGCTTTCTTGGAGATGGAATGGAATGAAGCCACGACAGCCACGACGAAATATTAGCGCAAAAAGGGACATCAAGCTCCTACCACTTACCAAAAAAGCCCATAAATCCTTAGCGACCTCGCACAAAAAAAGAAGTGATTACCGTCTCAACATCCTCAAGGAAAATGGGACATAAAACCGTGTCGACATAAATATTATGATTATCCAAATTTACTCTCGTAGGGAGCTTATTAAGCATAGCTTTCCACAAGAAAACATTTACTTTGATAGGAATGCTTCTGTTATAACGTGTAGCAGAAGTGCCACTATCTAGCAAATGAGAATCAACCAAATATCTAATCGGGGAAACCGAGAAACCTTTAAACGCATCAGGATACCAAGTCCTAGAATCTGGATGGGAAGTAGTAGTAACAAAATCAAGAAGAAGTCGTAATTCTTGGAATTGAGAAGCTTCAACGCCACCTCTAGGGTGCCTTCTGAGAACCGTACTCTAATCCGACAAGTGAATTCGATCCACAGCCATACAATCCTTATTGGTGTCAAGTAAACGGATTGAAGGAAAAAGAGTTTTGAAGGAGTGATTTCCCCACCAAACGTCATACCAAAAACTAGTGAACTCCCCATTTCCAAGTTTGAGCTTGTAAAGGGCGAGAAGATCAATCCCTTTATGCTTTATAGCCTTAACCATGGACAAAACCCCACTCCAAGGGTTGCGACAAGATCTGGGGAGAGCATCTTAAAAAATTCCACCAGAACGCCCATAAATCCCCTTAATAACTCTAACCCAAAGATCCGACTGATTAATAAGAAATCTCCAAATTCATTTGAAGAGCAATCCCACGTTCAGAGCGTGAATATTACTAATACCAAGACCTCCCAACTCTTTACTAGTGAGACATTTGTTCCAACTCACCCATGTTATCTTCCTATCCCTCAAATCACTTCCATTAAAGAAATTAAGCCTCAAAGATTCTAATTTAGAACGAATAGCAACAAGCATATAATAAAGAGACATATAGTATGTCGGCAGATTCCCGAGGACATCCTTGATGAGAGACAATCAACCTCCAATTGAGAGAAGACGTGATTTCCAGTGAGAAATATTAAAGGTAAATTTGTTGATGACAGCCTCCTAATTTGAATCATTTAATGAACTGAACAATGGCAAAATGAATCACGGTATGCATCTTAGTTTTGCTTGGTATGTACTCTTTCTTATTCAATTGAAAAAATCATAAAACTATTTTTTACACTACAAGAAGAAATCACAGGGTATGCAAGTGCATACCCCTGTGTGGCTGTATGTCCCCCCAAAACTGCTACTGTATTTTTTTCTCTATAAGACGATTACAATAGTTGCATACTGTATTTTGTTGGTTTTTGTTGAGGTCATTGGTGTATTTACCTTGAAAAAGTTAGTCTATGAGAAAGCAGATATCTGACATCCACCAGAGGAAAAAGTTATCACTAGTTTATATACTGCCTCAAAACTGCTATATTCGTCCCTTTGGGGAAGTCTGATTAAATTGGAACGATACAGAGAAGATTAGCACCTACGCAAGGATGATATACACAAATCGATAAATGGTCTAAATTTTTTTCTCTACCATTTTCATTTTTCACCCTCAGCAAATAGCTTATTTTGAGGACATCCGATGAAAATGGAATGATACAGAGAAAATTAACATGCCCCCTACGCAAGGATGACACACACATAAATCGAGAAATGGTCCAAATTTTTTTTTCTCAACCATTTTCGTGTTTCACCATCAGCGAATAGCTTATTTGATAGGCTTATTAAATAACCTATCACAAACACCCAGTAAGATGTTTATAATAGGCTCTTCACATCAACTTATACGGGATGTTTGTTCATCTTCAAATATGAGCTTATATACTTTCTTGTTTATGAAAAACACGTATCTAAATAGTATATAACACGCATCTAAACACTCTCTATATGCCTTAAAGCTATGTTTGGTGTTGTTTACCAGGATCGTAGAGTCTTGATTACTGCAAACAAAATTAGTAGCCACCGATATAGCCGTTTGCCCAAATACTTTACTCTCTTTTCCCATCGAGCTCTTCCCTTTATGACACAACAATTCCTTTAACCGTGAACACATCAGTTGAGCCACCACCCCCATCAAGCCAAAAATCATATCCCACATATTAATGACATTTTCACATAACACCAAACAATGTGGGACAAAACTAAAACGAAAGACAAAATTATAATGACCCTAATTTGACGTATAGTAGTAGCTAAAATAAGCAAAGTAACCTATATATAAGTCTATAACTTGTTTCGTGATGATTACAAAATATTATAAATGTTGTATTAAATCATATTGAGTCTTTTTATCCTTTAAACAATACAAAACTTGAGCTACATAAAGAAAGAAAAATTCAGTATTAATAAGTTATCAGTAAATGTTGTATTAAATCGATTGTGTATACCTTTTAACTATACTAATGATGTAGACTAAAACATAGATAATAATTCGATTTGTTGATTCCAATGAACGACACAAACAATTCTTTTAATCAATCGTTGATTTTAATGAATACCGATTATTAGGGTTATAAACTTGGCAAACAGTGGCCAATGGTTTAACTTTTATTAAACTGAAAAAACTGCCTTGCTAAGGTTACAACAGATTATTTAAATAAAGACAGGAAAAAAAGAAAACCCCTAAAACACAAATGGGTTGACTGTGGCCCAAGAAAAAGTCCAACAGAAACTAAAAATAACACAAAAATGTAAATAAATGATAGTAAAACGTTTTTTGGGCCTCTAAATAACGGTGGTCACCACGTCGTTCCACTCGCTTTTTCGGTTGTTTTGACAGGTCACGGGCTAGAAAATCCTCTTTTTCACACCATCTTGGGCTTCCAGAAACAAGTCAGCCCATTCTTTAAAACTTGGGCCTCCATCAACTAAAGATGATATATGAAAACACAGTTCTTTGCTTAAGTCCGTAGTCATTGCTGATTTTACCAGCCAGTACAAAAAATGTTTCGTTGGCCAACCCAACTATTTACCGTTATCCAATCCTTTTACTATACAGCCAATGTGTTAGAAGAACTGTTTTTGCAAAGATTGGACATAATTTAATATATGTATATGTTATATATATTCATAGTAAGTAGTAGCTTTGCGTTCTCTTCGAAGAGACACAAAGGTCTAAAGTATGTCCAAAATGAAGTTAATACGAAAGAAATATTGTGTCTAAAAGGGAGACACGTGAAACACAAGATTTACGAATTGAAAAATATCCCGCGTAGAGTAAAAAATGAAGTAAAAATGAGTTTATAAAGGAATCATGGTATTCACTTTCAACAATACACAAAAGTGGTTTAGGTACATAATAGTACCCTGCCACGGTACAACCCGTGTTCGATTCCCGGCTCGTGCAGTTCCCGACTGGTGCAAAGAGAATGTACTAGCCGAGAATCGAACCCGAGATTATACCATGACATGGTGCAAAGAGAATGTGCTTTGTTTTATTATTCTTCAAATACAACTTCTAATAACGTCACCTCACGGTTACTCCATGGAGTGAGAAAGTTGAAGATACAATACTTAAAATGTGATTTAATTCAATGTCACAAGCTTTTTTATCTTTAGATATATAGCTATTGGATGAAGCATCCCTATTTATTACTCTATCAATCATAAAACATAACTTTTTAGAATTTCAATATAAAACGTGATGTTATAATATAAATGGACTTGGCGTTATCGTGATCTTTCTTCCAGCTCATGAAGGAACCTTTAGGAAAAGAGCCGATTTAAGCACATATGAAATTATTCTTGTTACGAGTCTTATTTTAAGCTGACAATTCTGCGTCATAGCATTTGTATTGGCTGCCTATACCTACAAATACATTGTTATGACGAATCTCAGGCTTTATGCAAACCACTTCACTTGCTCAACACTCGTTCAAAACATCCCCGGTAGATCGTTGAACTCGATCGATCTCGTTGGGGCAACCGAGTCGAGTTGGCCGAGACCTCCAAGTCGGTCTAATGTGCGACCAATTCAAACCAAACGAAACTTTTATTGTTTACATTTTGCTTTTTGTAAAAAAAAATATAATACATATAATTCATTTCAGACAGTCTCTCATAATTAATGCCCAAAAATTTTAAATACTATCACTAAATCAACATGGTGTACCTTTTTCTAATGCACAAACTAAAATATGACTAGTAGATTGATCCCACGTCGCTTGAAGAGAAAAACTTTCATGAAAAAAAACTCAATATATACAAAGCCTCTATTTTATTTAGTCATAAACGAGCTTTCGAGCTCGAACTTGAGATAATAAACGAGCTTATCAAAACCAACTGTGTTAGCATAGTTGGCCACCAGGATATATTTGGGGAGCTATCTTTGGAGAGTTCTCAGGTTCTAGCCTCACCAAGTACCTTCTGGGGTGGAATAAAATAGAAGCAGAAGTGAGGTTAATCCCTTAAGACGAAAGGTTCGAGACTTTCATACTGCTCAATTAAATGTCACTGCGAGCTCGAATCACTAAAAACTAACTAGACGTTCAAAAAAATAAAAATAAACGAGTTTATCAGACTCGATCTTTTATACAAGTATCTTAAACTTGAAAGTTAGTCTAAAATTGTTAAAAATCATAAACGAGCTTCGAGCTCGAGGTCAAACATTCAAGCTCGCGCTCGATTATTTAATTTTTTTTCGAGCTCAAGCCAGGTAGATAATAAACAAGCCTAGCTCATTTAGGTTAAAACTTGACTCGACTCATATCGTTTAGACCCCTCTAAGGTATCTTGTGGGATCAAGTATCTAAAATGTGCGGTTATACACATTGGATAGAAATTATTATTTATGCATTTATTACTCACATAGTTTATTGTAGACGATGTGTTTTTATAAGTTATTTTTCTTATAAGTTATTTGAAGAACTATAAATACTAAATATGTCTAACAATCTTTTGTGTTAATTTATTTTGCCCCACAAAAGAGTGGTAACTGTTTAGTCAATACATCAATTCAAACACGTACTCAATTTTATCCCACATCGACCATAATATAAACATCTAGACGATTTATATACCCCTGAAAGTCGCATAACACTTGTCCCTTCGGGGACATCCGATAAAATTGGAACAATACAGAGAAGATTAGCATGGCCCCTGCGCAAGGATGATACGCACAAATTGAGAAATGGTCCAAATTTTTTTCAGCCCAGTTTTTCGTTGGACCAGTCAGAAGCTATGCTGACGGACTGCTTTCCGTCGAGTTTATTTTAGCAAGAGCCCTGTTTTTTCGTGCGACCAATCAGATGCTAAACTGACGGACTGCTTTCTGTGGAGTTTATGTTAGCAACCTGAATAGCAAATTAACAAGCAAAATGAACTAAAAACATGTACAAACTGATAAACAAAGAAAGGGACAAATGTGAGCAGCATATTTAGCCTTAAGAGTATAAAATAAGTAGCAGGTGAACTTGAAACATGTACAAACTGCTTTCCGACAACTAGAAGATTGGAAGATTTCAAATCCCGATGAACAACCGGAGGATCGGATTGCGTTTGTGAAGGCAATTCACTATATAAAATAAGTAGCGAGTGAAGTTTATTATACAATCATTACGACATCAAAAGTCATCCTCAGCCTATGCCGCTCATCCGGTATCTTTTCTGTACCAGGTTTACGCAAAGTGCTAAAAACAGGGTACCTCTGCAGCTCAAATCATATACCATAAAGTCACTTTAAAGTTCAACCCTTTCATATTATAACAATGTTATCTTGGGTAATTTCTAATCTTTACAGTGAGGGTCTTCAAGTCATCAGTATAAAAACAATGAAGATGTCCATCTACACAAACTTGGATAGCCGTGCAAAATTTTGAAAGACGATAAGGAAAGCTTTGGGTGATTAGTATAAACCTCCACTTGGAACCACTCTACATGTCGCTTATGTTGAACCTTTATAAGCTTAACAATTTTGTAATCGTCGTTCTTAGGATCAAAACCGAACCAAAGAAAATACTGGGTTTGGGACTACGAGAGGGCACTGGGATAGTATATGGTGGGACAGTAAATAACGCGGATATAGAAACAGAGGAAATAGCCAGTAAACATTGTTTAATTTGATATCCCATGGATTAGTCAACTAAAATTCTACAAGAAAGTTTTTCGGGAATTAAAATTTGTTTCCGTGAACCTCTTTTTGGAAATAAAACTTTTGTCACAAAAAGTTATTTGAAACATTTGCACGTGTGTTCATGATAAAGCCTGAGAATCATACTTGACAGCATCATATCCAAGTTCTTCAGCAGTATCCTCAAGCTCCTCAGCAGTCCATTCATCAGCCTTACCTGCTAAAAAATTGCAAATGTCGTCATTTTAAGTCAACCTATTAAACTCTTTATAGATTGATTTTGGATAAGCCGTAATGAATTTTTTTGCCAAACCTTGTTCCACAAGGAAAGCTTTACATCGAATCTTAGCTTCGCCAAGCAAATTAACCAAGTAAACTACTGTAGGACTTTGGAGACTCCCATAATCATCGGCTTGAACAGGACCAAATCCTACATGACTTAATGGGTACGGACAACGATCGTTTACGATCCACCCTGCCTCTTCAACAGCCTACCAAAAAATTGTTGAACTCAATAAGTTTTCATTTCAAATTGTTTTCTTTTTATAAGATATTATCAGTTATCGTGTATATAAGTTACTTACACTGATGCACCTATCAAAACGGTCTCGTTGCCCTACATCAGTCACTTGCAATAGCCAGTCTGCTTTTAACACGTTAAGTGCAGGCCTACATATGCAGATAAAACATTACGAATAATACAAATCCACGGCTTGTGCGAGTGTAACATATATGAATATATTATGAATCCGTAGTTGAAAAAGAAATTAGATACACATTTGACGTTGTAGAAAATATAGGTAATATTAAGATTGGATTTAAGTGTATTTGGCATACACGTGCAAACAGGCGATGAATGGAAAAAGTTATAGTAAATGTGTTGTGTTTTTATAAAAAATGAAGTCTGAATCTGAATCCATTTCAGTTTAAAAGAAAAGGCCATGCTGTGACATATTAATTGTCAAAAAAATGAAGATTCGAAGCAGTTTTGGGTTTACATATAAAAACCGCGACTCTAGAATACTCAAGGATACGTGCCAACGTCTCTCCAGTAACAGTGGATCGTAAATGACCCGTATGCATTTTATCGGCTATTTTTCCCGACAGAAAGTACAGAATTGCTCTTTCCACAGAAAGTTTTGGCGCGCATATGTCGATACCATCTTTTACAATCTATGAATACTCTGTAACAAAAAAATAGTGACGATAAAGAAGTAGACATTAGTTTAAGTAGAAAGTTTATTGTGTATTGTGTATATTGAAACAGTTGGAAAAGAAAATACCTTGGCTATCCATTTCATAGATATCATAAACATTAGAAAACCAGGACCACATACGAAGCATCTTTCGATCATGCCATTCCAATCCCTAACCATGACGGTACTTCTGAGAGTCTATAAAAACAGTAAATAAAAACCCGGGCTGTATATCAAAAGTCCATAATAAATAACCCATTACACACAAACAAAAATATTACCAGTCCATCATCTGTAGGTCCTAAAAAACGACCAGTCTTTCTCAACTCAGGCCATGTCTCCAAGACAATCGTACTGTTAGGGAAATGTAAAGAATTGGTACTGGTATGATTGAGAAGAAAGAAAAAGTGGTGTATGAGAAAGAACATATACCATATGTAATCACCGTTCTCTTGGGAGCAATGAGAAATACTACAAGACACTCGTCTACTCAAAGCAGCATCCAGTGAGGAGTCAAAAATAACTCGAATATCGTATTGAAGGCTCCATCACCACTTTAATCTGGTAGAGTCAATTCAATCAAAGTGAATAATGGAAGATAAAAAATAGTAATAAAAATACATATCTATCAAAAGGAATCTAATGACATAGATATAATCAAGACATACTTAGTAGCCGGTGGAGTTGCTTCTGATTCGCGTGAGCTGCCAGATTCAGTATAATTAGTAGCGAGTGGTGTTGTTTCTGATTCTCGTGAGCCGCGTGATTCTGGTGAGCTGCTAGATTCAAAACACATTTATAAAAGTGCTACTATCAGACTTCAATAAAATGAGCCAGTTGTTTTTGTTTGGGATTCTCGTGAGAAGCGAGATGTTTGTTTTAGCTTATGAAACGTAAGCCGAAATGGGTTTATGTTTCATAAGCCCCAATTTTATGGCTTATTTTCCGGACTTACGGGCTTATATAAGTTTATCATGATACAATAAACTTATATAAGCCCATAAGTCTCCAAATAGGCCACAAAACTGGGGCTTATATATAAGAAAGCACATTTCGGCTTAGATAACATAAGCCAAAATTTTGTGGCTTATTTGGAAACTTACGGGCTTACATAAGCTTTTATACCGTAAGTCGGAAAATAAGCCAAAAAATTATGGTTTATGTTATGTAAGCTAAAAATAAGCCATATTTCGGGTTATCTTTCATAAACCCCTCGTTTTTTAGCTTATTCAGGGACCTATAGGCTTATATAAGTTTAACCAAGCACTTGGTTTCGGCTTATATAAGGCGACGATATAAGCTAAAACAAACACCCCTTATAAAAATGAAAAAGTTATACCTAAACGTGTAAATTTGTTGATTGGGATATTCATCCATCAATCTAGAAACAAACAAACAAATAAAGTATTACTACTAGGGGGTGAATAATAAAAGAAATGAAATGAAGATAAATAGTACGTATTTGATTATAGTAAGAAATGTTAAACCCTTGGCACCAGCTGGTCTCCATTGTCCTTTTTCTTTCATGTAAAGTATAGCACTTTCACTCAATACAGCCGTTAGTAACGGCAATATATCCCCCATCTTTGTTTCAATACAATCGATTTAGGGTATTCATTTGGGTGTGGCCTCTTTCACTACAAGAACAAACATATTATTAGTCACAAGTATGTTAGTTAGCTATGATTTTTGGTTGAAAAAACAAGTCGGTTGAATAGACGACGAAACTAGTGAGACAATTTGTCAAACACTTGGTATGCTGCTTGATAAAACTCGAGTTAACCAATTAAAATCGCATCCTACACTTAATAAGCATACATACATACTGTCGACGAACTAGTGGGACAATTCATCAAACACTTTGATAAAATCGGATCTCAATTCATAAACAAGTTCAAATCAAGGAGTGCATAAGTAAGCCGATAAGCTAAATAAATAAGCGTAAAAAATAAGCAAAAAGTTGGTACCTGAGATGGAGAGAGTGTGATTCGTGGAGGGATTGTTGTTTTCAAATATATGACTGTTTTATATAAAAAGCATATAAATTAAAAAAAAAGACTTAATTAAAAATAAAGGGGTAAAATACATTTAAGTTAAAACTAACTCTAAAAAAGTCAAATTGATATATGTCGAGGAATTAAACAAATCTCAATATATTAAAATTTGGAAATTTATTCCAAATTTTGTCTAATTAAAATATAATTTAACCAAAATAAATTTATTTTTAAAAATTAAAAAGTATATAAATAGGATATAAATAACCCACGACAGATTAAGAGAATAGGTCGTGTGAACGATCGAATTGGTTCTCAAAATTTACGTGACCCGGTCGCCGCAATGGGGCGACCTAGTGCGAAGTCGATCGCGACCTAGTTGGTGGTACAACGTTGCGGGTAGCCTTAGTTCGAGTTAATTACCATATTACCCTTGTTTGAGGTTATTATTACAACCATTAAAAAAATATAAAATTAATTAATTAAGTGTAAAATTGTCATTCTACAAAAAGTAATAGAGAGAAAACTGAAAAATATTTTTCTACAACTGTTTGTGTTTTTTTATCTATAAACAATAATTTTGGGACGGAGGTAGTAATTATTTTAAATTTTTTTCTTTTATTTTTCACGTAATTATAATTTTAATTTTAACAAATAAATTTATAACTTTTCTAATATTTATAATAATAATTTCAAGTGAGAATAATATATTAAAAAAAAAGGTAAAAAGTATAAATTCAAATTGTGTAACTCAAATGGTAAACACGGAGGAAAGGGTGTAGTAACTTCAAATTCATATGTGTACATTTTATGGGTTTGTTTAGCCCCGTGACTCTTTTTTTACTATAAACACACGTTTATTAATTAGAGTAATAAATAATCACCAATTTCTTATTTTACATGGATTTTGATGAAATATTGAAATTTGTCATGGGCACCCGCGTGAGCCCTGCCTCCATCCCTGGTCGTGGACTCATGTAGGACTAGCTCATTGACCGAGTGACCCGTCTTTCTTATTACTTTGTTATAGACAGTAGATTAAGAGCAATGAAATAAATAGATTAAGTAGACACAACTCAGTACCAAGTCGCTGTAGTATAGTGGTTAGTATACCAGTTTGTCATGTTGGTGATCCGGGTTCGATCCCCGGCAGCGGCGTTTGTGATTTTTTGGGCCTTTAGAGCTTGATCGGTAGCCAACAAGTAGTGTTAGTTACTTAGTAAATAAAGAAAACAACCATTAACTAGTGAAATCATAACGAATGTATGTTTTTAAATCCACTCGTGACCCATTGACTTGACGGGTTATGTTATGTGAGCATGTAACCCAAGTGGGGGCGTTAAGTTTATTTAAGGACTTGGAGCTAGAGGAACTTTTTCTTGCTATAAGTCATTCCTGTTTTCGTGACAAGAAGTGTGATATGTTCTATTTTTGTTGAGCATATAAGCTTGAGTGTATAATAATGATGTTTAATATTAACAACAATGGGCTTTGATTAAAATATGGTTAATATTGATCTTATAACGCGAAAAAATAATTCAGTTATGAAGATGACTATGGTAAATCTTGGATCTATATATTTATGATTTTCAGTTTTGATTCGGCTCAGTTCTAGCCAAAATCGAAAAAGTAAAGTGCACCTGAACAGTAACTGAACTGAACCGAGGGGATCGGCATAAGAGTTACTTCCGTTTGATCCTTGCAGGTTCATGTTTTTACAAAATCATTTTACTGTTCAGGCCGGTTTTAACCCGATGCTCAGCCCCGACCAGCACCAACTGCTAACTTAGGAGCTAGGCATGTCGGGTACTGGTTGAGCCTAACAAAAGCAATTTGGTCTTTGAAAAATGGCTCTAACCGATTCACCGGGAGGGTCAAGCTCATAGAGATCAGTATCAACATGCTTCCCTGTTTTAAATTAAGCTGTTAATATCAATTCTAATTGTTTGTTCGCATTAGCATTACTTAAAGGCAGATAATTTGAGAAGTAAACTGGTATGCAAGAAACTCAATTTGAGATATACCTTAGTTCGGACGGATGGTCAGGCCATTGGTTAGCATACTCAACGGCCTGATCACCTTCAGTTGGCATGACCATCGGAATACCTGCAATAAAATCAAATATTTGTTTCCATTTTCTAACAGTTTCTGTAACTTCATTTCTATAGGCACCCGGTTATTTCACAGTAGCCTAAAGGATTCGCTTCATTTCTCAATACCTTCATCTTCTCCTCAACCGGCTGATCAAAAAACTTTTTAGCCACAGACATTAGCTGTTCACATCTCTATAGGCACCCCGTTATTTCACGTTAAGGTTGACTTATCAAGCCATAGGCTTTCCTTTGCAATGATCATTTGAAATCTGACACTGACAGCCGACAATCTTGTACCTTTTTCGTGTAAACATGCAGGCTTCGAAACTGCAGCTGTAGAATGTTGATAAATCTGCATCGTTGTGTATGGCTACAGCTTGGTGTTTTATTGACCCGGCTGTGTTTCTTATCGTTAAATTGACTGCCACGAAGTAAGGAGATACCACGACTGCAAAGATTTCGAGGGTCAGTTAACAATCATCTGCAATAGTAGGTCTGTATTTTTGGTATGTTTCAAAGTAGGCTGTAAGAAAACTTACTGAACGTTGCGGAATTGAACATGGTCCAGCCATCAACAATGCTATGATTAGCAGCCGTCATGGGCACCAGAACCACGTTACTTTTCTTGTTCTTGGGAATATTAACATACTCTTCATGAACACCAGCAGTCACATGAACCACAAAATAACAACTGAAGCATCCAATTTAAGAGCAAAGTTAACCGCGTCAGTAATAGTAGTGAAGTTCCATGAACTATCTTGACTCCCCACCTCAACATTACTAATCACCACTTTCTGCCCCCAACACGCCATATACATTGGTAAACGGTTTAACCTCCATGATGCTACTCATGTACAACATTGGTAAACGGGGTGGTTTGGTAATGGGTCAAGACAAGTTTGGATCAAAACTGCAAGTGCAAACCTTTGGAACGAATAAAATGAGCTTGATTGGCCTACCAAGACTTGTTTGAACATATGATAGCAAAGGATATTAGTGATACATTGAATCCAACTTTTCTCACTATACTGATTCACATTTTGTAAAAATCTGACTATTTGACCTGAATTGCTCCACTTTCACGTAAATGTGTTGATTGTGCCATCTACTAATGTGGAATACATCTAAAACCAAGTCTCAGCTGTATTCTGTAATCGACATTCTGGAGAAAGTAGTTACTAGAAGTTAGTTTGAGTCATCTTTTGTCGTCGAAAATTTTCACTTTGTATTTGTATTATAACTTTACACAACTTGGAACTACAATGTTTTGATTGTTTTATATGATCTTATTGTGTTTCCAGTCTGTTTGAACAGCATGTTCGTAGGCCAAGAGGGGAAATTAACAAGTCGTTTGATTGGCGTCGGGGTTTCTAACCACAAAAGTTAGATGAGTAAAACACATCTTTGTTCCACGGTGTTTCACGTTAAACTCAATCTACTTGTTTTTCCATCCGTATGTATAATACAGTCTTATTTAAGTGCACAAGTACATATAATTTTAACAACTGAACTCGACAAATTCCACAACATTTGACATAATCTAAATTTTTTGGACATCAACCTCTTCCTTAGAGGTGGCAAACTGGTCTGGATGGGTGAATGGATCGAAATTAGGTTGTGTTTGTTCGACCCATTTCTTTTTTAGCCAATGTCTTATTTTAGCCCGTTTAACCCGTATTAGATAAATAATAACCCAAATCAATCAAAACAAAATAAATATATCGATCAAAATTGACAAGTTTAGCTCTCATCATCTAAAAGTACTGCTTTCACTTATTTGCAGCAGAAACTAAATTTTCATTTACAGAAAATGATCATTATTGCCCAGTTTCCTTAATATACAAGACTGTTTGGATATTGATAATGTATAGCAGGTTACTGCCGATATGGTGCTTTGCTGACCTTGCAAGGAAGTTAACATTATCTTTAATGAATATTCTTAAACTTGTGGGGCTATCTTAACTTCATTTTTAAGACGAACCCGAGGTATGTATGATTTCTAGTATGGGTTGTGGTTTATGTCAAACTGGTCGATAAATAAATACCTATAACTAGAGCTGTCTCAATGGCTCGAAGTCACCTAATGTCTGTTTTTTAGTACAATCACCTTAATCTTCTTAGCCAAAGATTATTGATTGTCATTGTAATAAGGTTGTTCTTAAATCAACCTTGAACCAACCTGCTCCAAAATGGCACATTTCAACATCAAATAGGCAAATATGGCCGATTTCAACCAGGAGATGTTCAAAACTAATCCTACACCATTCATCCGGCCACCTCTAATATATGGTAGTATTAAGTTACTGATATGTGATAGTGTGTAGATCCAAATCCACACTTGGGACATCTATATCGATTCGATATTCTGGAGAATAACCACATTCAAATAAGACAATGTGCTCCTCTGAAATACGTGCATGATTTCTCTACGTATTGCAATTCATTTAATAATAGCACATCAAGTTTTAAAGTAGCACCAATGTTCCAAAAGACCATTTACAAAATCAAAACTTTCACAAATCAAATGAGTCGAAGGAACTTTTACTTGTTAGGGGATGTTTGGGATTGCATATTGAAAGCGTTTATCTGTGTGTCATCTTCATATGAAGTATCTGCACTAGTTTGGAAAGTTTTCATCAGTAGAAGTGTTTCATAAACAAGTCCAAAAGTAGTGAATTAGTTGATAATGTAAATAAGATGTATATTTATCCCACGTCGAACAGCATATGAACATATAGACGCTTTATATACGTCTGAAAATTGCATTACACTCGTCTCTTCGGGGACATCCGATAAAATTGGAACAATACAGAGAAGATTAGTATACCATTTTCTTGATCGCTAGAGCCCAGTTAAGTTCAAACTGCCAGACTGCTTTCTGTCGACTTTATTTTAGTTCATGGTTTGTTTAGATGAACATTGTATGCAATGATCATATGACAGCTAACTGAATATCAGATGGTTTGTTTTCCTATAACCGTGCTTAATATGTGAGAATCTTGAGTTTTTTTATTCTCTTGTCATCCTTAATACAGTATTAAATCGGTTGATGCTATTGTTCAAGTTATGAACCGGATCCTAGCTCAGCTCATGCACTTAAATTCGAACAGGAACCCGTCTACTTTAACCCCATAACACAGTGCTTAGTTTCTTGGTCTAGCTTGCTTTTTTCAAAACTATTTTTGTTACTTATGGCAGTCACAATGATATTATATAAACACAAAGTTCTCGAATTCTAATTCAAAATATGGAAGGACTCACCAACAAAATCGTTTGTGACTTCTACAAGGCGTTGGCTGCTTGTGACACTGAGATGGTGGAGCACCTCCTAGCTCCATATATTGATTGGTGAACCACGGCTCACCTGCTCATAAATATGTCAGTTATTTACTTATAAAAGGCAAATATGTCTTTGTTGCAACATGTCAAACAGGTCGAACTAATTAATCAAAAGAGTAAAAAAAGGTCAAATGAATCAAACAGGTTGAAGCAAAACTGACCATCATTCACCCATTCAACTCGCCCAAATTAACGACATTTTCTTAGCACATAAAAGTATGAATTTACCGTATCAAAGCAAGCTTAGTTCAGTTTTCCTAGTTATTTGTTGTTCTTCCATGAAATTGTGGTGATTGCGAGCTTCATTTCTAGTCCCAAAATACAGTCAAAGATGTAAAAGTTTCAAGTCTCAACTATTGGTATATATGAGCTATTTGTCAGACCTTTGAGCTTTTGATGCTACCAATATCCACTCTTTTGATTCCTGAGCCCCGGATCTCCCACGACATAAACAAATCTCCGGTTCTAGACCTGGCACCATTCGAAATATTGAGATAGTCTTCAGAACCATCTTGCTATCTGAACTGAAAGTAGCCTTCTAACTACTAAATTAAGGTTGGTATACGATCACGGCGAAAATGCAACTACAAGAGCATACATTGTGTACGACGAATCCAGAGTAGTGAAAACAGAAAGCTAAGGAGATGAAGCTTGCAGCATTGTGATGAATGTGAGGGCACATCAGTGAGAACTTTCAAAAACGGAACCAGGTAGCTTAGAATGTTATTGGTTCAAATGCTAGTCGCTTTTGAGCCTTGTGTTATACTATTATCAAAATACAGGTACTCTACTTGTGTTTCAAAACCACTCATAGGGCAAAGTGGGTGAATGACCTAAAATGGCTTAGGAGGTTTTATGTAGTAAAAATACACGTCGGGTTACTTTTGACCAATTTAACCCGTTTTGTGTTAACAACTCTGTTTTTCTAGTATTTGATCACAATATGAGTAAGCTAGTGAAATGCTAGCGAAATTCGCTATGTACATGGAGTGCAATAATCACTGTTATATGATTTTTAGGCCTGACAGAAACACTCCCTTTTGATACTATCTTTATAAAAATATCTGGTACAATAATATGATGGTAGGTTGTATTTACAGTTATAACAAGCGGTTTTGTTTGTAGCCAAACCAGATAGTTTGATCTTTAAATACAATCATCTACTACATTTGTGCCCACATTAATAACTGCAGCACCGGGTTTGAGCCAACTAACCTTTATCTGAGTGCATCAAAATTTAGAGAAAAAAGAGTGTCAGATAAGTCTTTTGGCAAGAAGCTCCATCTATTAAGGATGATCAAGTGCGTAAAGTTTATAGCGAATATCGTTAAGCATCAAATGTCTGAGTATGTAATCATTGAAACATAAACTTCAGGAACTTATGTGCAAATTTAGCGTCCAACGGGGTTTTGACCACTTGCATATCATTTTATTCAGAAAATTAAATTATCACTGTGATACTATAAATATTGAGTAAAATGCAGAAATCATACCTGTGGTATGTCATTTTTGCAAATTTAGTAACTCGTGTTTTGAAAGTGCAAGCGACCTACCTGGTGTTTGTGTTTTATATCATTTTTATACTTTGACTTAACGATTATTAAAAGTTGACCGTTACTAGAGGGACTATTTTGTCTTTTTATTTGTCTTCTTCCCCAAAACACCACAAACACTAAGAAGATACGAACGCAACAACACCTATTTTTACTTCCAGAAACCACAATATTTCTTACACTAAGTTTTCGTACATGATTTTTGAATTGCGCTAACTCTTTCAAAATATCATCAAAAGAATGCGTTACTCTAGATGATTTTGATTTAGTAATATACTCAGAATCTATTCAAATTCTGTTTTGAAGTAAAACTTGGCAAACTAATCAATATTCACCAAATACTTACAAATTATTTATCAAACACAGTGTAAACTAATCAATATACACCAAATAATTTCAAATTATTCATGAAACACGTAAACTAATCAATGTACATTCAAAAACAAACCAGGTTTATAATTTCATCTGGTGTACAAGTTAGATTAAAATTAAACAAAAAGTATCATTATTCGTCATAACTTATAAACACGATCAAAACATAAAATCTCTTGCATTTTACATAATATTATCGTTGATCGTTTATGTTGGTTTATATAGTTCATAACAATTATTTAAAACCCTAATATGGATCAAAGAACGCATAGCGGAAGCGATTAACAAGATCATTAATTTAACACAATTATATTAATCAAGATTAGGGTTACATACCTTTATCCTAGCAAGATCCACAAGACGACGGAACGAACGGCAACTAGGGTTTATCACGAACACCACCAAGAATATAATCTAAAGGAAGATTATATCACGCTCTTGTACACACGTAATACGGCGAGTTAACCGTGAGTCTAGCACGAACAAACCGAGCTTCAACGCTTATGGAATATCTACCCAATAACCCTAGAGAGGGACTAGGTCTAGATATAATTTAAATAGAAAAGTCGAAAACCAAAACCCTAAATAAAGGGGTGTTTAGCCGGCGACTATAGCAAAGAAAAGAGAGAGGGATTGAAAAATTATGAGGCCTGGGGTTTGTTTATATAGCCTTGACAATCCTTGGGCTCCAAGTCATAAACAAATAAGGAAACCGAAGTTCCCCTTTGCCCCCTCTACAAGTCGGCGGTTAACACCCTCCATAAGGGGTGTTTGTGTAATTTTTCCTTCTTCTTTTAGCTTCTATTTAATTCCATAACGGTCGTTATAACTTAACTTTTATTTATCAACGATCGTTAGTTAAGCTTTGGTTTGATTTAATAAATATATATAAAATATATTTAATAAATAAATTAACCCTTTACGTTATGTGTGCAATCCCGTGATCCCGAGTTCGATCATATCTCACGACTATTAATTTTAAGTCCATAAACTTTCAGCTCCCACTTGGACAAAATTCTAATATCGTGATCACATTGACTAGCGTCTAGTTACACTAGCAATGTCACTAGTACAACTCGAGTAAGGTTTCTTGGACAAAACCCTTTAACGATATATAATCATTATTATTATTATCCTTTCATTTCAAATACAACGTTAATAAGGATATGGATCTCAGTCACTCCTTTCATTAACCATTCTGTTTCTCGTTTACGGATATAGCAAGATCACCAAAACAAATTTGGGTGCGGCCGTACAAATATCTTACTACTCCCCCGAGGGGCCAGCTGTATTATACTTGAAAATAAATTTTGAAGGAAACGA
Source organism: Glebionis coronaria (assembly GCA_025667525.1). Classification (NCBI taxonomy): domain Eukaryota; kingdom Viridiplantae; phylum Streptophyta; class Magnoliopsida; order Asterales; family Asteraceae; genus Glebionis; species Glebionis coronaria. The sequence goes on along the minus strand of JANFOE010001778.1, from coordinate 7,816 downwards.
ATCCCATTTTGACTACAAGCAAAACTTATGAACTTTGCAACACTTCCGGAAATAATCCTTATAGCTACCAGTTACGTTTAGCGTTAGATTATTCCACACAAATGCACTAGATCCACGACAGTTTCCTGGTATCTCAGGTCTAAGGATAACTATTTATGATTTACTTGATGACAAAGATCCATAAAGTAAAATCATATAGTTGGGATAAGTCCAATATTTGATCCATCAAATATCATCCAAAATTGACTAATATACTTTCAAGTATACTCTGTCACTATTTTGAATTGTCTTAGTTTAATAATACTCCCATATTATTAATCGACAACGGACATTTAGAAACATCATAATGCTCATGGATTTAAAACATGTAAAATAGGATACACAATCAAATAACAGAAAATAAACGAAATCCATTCTTTATTTCATCAATTCAATAAAGTCTTACATCCTTTATCCAAATACTAAAATTAGATCAGTGCATAAAATTGGTACATGCGTCATGCCTCTAGTAATGACATTCATACTTGTTTGGCGAAGCATAAAATAACCAATCTTGACCTATTGAAATTTTGAGAATACTTTCTTCAAGAATTCAATTCATTGAAACTCTTGTACATGTGCATTCAAATAATTTGATATTGCCACATAGTATCAAAATTGTGAAACATCCTTGATCACCAATTTCCTAAACTTCCAAAACATATTTGAAGTTCAAAGTATTCTAATTCTTTAATGTATAATGCAACTTTAATCAACATGTCATCTCCAAAGATCCCATGACTAATATTGAGTGTTACCTCAATTATATCTTTTCAATTTTACAACTTGTCATAAAAGATACAAATACGTTACCATTAATATCTATTATGTAATGTTTGATTCCAACCAAAACCTTCAAGTTTTGTTGGCTATGATAATTTGCACAACGATTGACAAATTATTCATCTATAGAATATGGAAGCCGATCCAAGATTTAGGATGTTATTCTATTTCCAAACATATTCCTTCAGAATATTCATTACACAAGTTATTTAATAACTTCTCAAATAGATTAATATATTCAAATCATCATGTATTTTAAGCATGATATAAATACAACACGACACACATGAAAATTTCTCAAACCAGATTTAGATTTCTTCATGTCCTAAATATCCATGTAAACTTACTACATGGCATATTACGTTGTATTTCCACCGCATAAATAAATAAATTTATTTGTCCCAAGGTTATGTATATCTTATTTTCTAAATCTCCAAAGTAAAGTTTCATCTCAAATCTAAATCAAATCAACATTTAATTTGAATGAAAACTTACTTTCTTACATGTCTATTTGACACATATAATTTAAGAAAATAACCATAATACTCCCACTAGCTTTTAGGAATACTCAAAAACCATCTTATTCAAATTTAAATCCAATCTTGGATTTCAAATTAAAACATAAGAATAATATAATTGCATTTTGTACTTTTCCAAAGATTTATATTTTGAAGTAATAAACTCATTTCGATTACTTAAGTCCTTTCTCAAGTAGTCATTCATGAAATAGTTCATACATATCCAAATTTGTCAATTAAAATATGACCATCAAAATCTTTATATATTTAATGTGTTTAGGAAAGAATACTCAATCACAATTAATTACTTAAGTGTGACTAATAATCTATTCATAATACATACATTAAATATGCGTACAATTTTGTCCATATAATTTCGACACAAAGATTAAACCACTACAATTGGCGTTTTTCTTCCTTTGACGAAACTTATCTCCAATTTCTAGTCAAACTATTTAAGATAAACCAAAACCGAAATTTGATTATCTTATTGGACAACATCTATAACGTTCATAGTATGAGTAATTTACCCAATACAATATTTGGTAACAAATCATAACAATTATTTGTAACTCATAATTCTCAGCATATAAATCGCATATCCGAGATATCCTTACGGACCTATGACATAAATTCCTTTATCTTAAGGTTTAGCATTTACACGCCTACCTCATGATAATTACTAGTGTATTTTAGAAGATCATGTATCTTGTAATTTTATCTTTCAAGATCAAAACTCCCACTTGCTTTTAGTAACTTAAAATTACTCTTTAAATACATAGCAAATAGATCAACACTCCAACGTTATCTATATGGGACATTACAAAACACAATGATAGTTCCATACTCTTTATTTTCTAAACAATCCACTTCATAAGTAGTTTAGCAAAATCCGAACTTCATTTAAGATATAACGTGATTCATCACATTCCATATAAAATGGTATCTTATTAATCTTCTTAGCTCAAGTCATACTCAACTTTCTAACCTTGATATCTTTTGGAAGAAAAGGAAGATATAGTTATCTTGAATCAATCATCACCATCAAATTGAGAATTTTGATTCGCCTAATGAACATACCATATCAATGATGTATTCCATTTAGGGAAATATTGTAAGTCAATTTTAACAATATTTAAGATAAATATATATCTTTAGGCTTACCTATATACCAACTAAATCATCTTAATGGTATAATAGATTTCCTAACCATTTTGCATGCTTTATAACTCAAGTACTTCTAATACAAAGTCACTTCATTTCCATGTTTTAAAAACATAGAAGTTATAATTCTATCATACGTTTTAAGTCATTTGACCATGACTTCATGTATATGTCTTTAAAGACAATACATTAACGTCTTACTTTATATTATACGTCTTTCAAGACTTTATGTTTGTGACTTTATTCAATAAATCATAAACATGTATAACTAAAGTAAATCATGAACACCACTAGGTTTCATTCATCTTTTCAAGTTAATTCACTCCTATACTATTATATGAACACCACTAGGTTTCATTAGTAGTATAAGATTACTCTATGTATCTTATGTCATTCCAGGAATTTGTCCATTTTAAGAAACTACAAAACATTCCACGCCCGATCTTACGACATGTGGATATTTTACCCTTGTGTTTACAATTTAGTCCAAGCTCTTACATGACTGAATCAAAACAACAAGTGTTTCTTAAAGTGAATGATATATATACTTTTAAGTAGTCTTTTAATCATATTGACACATGATCTAAATATTAATTAGATTGTTAGTCTCTTATCTTAAAGACAAGAGAATCATATCTTTATGAGTTGTTTCTTGCACACAATGTTCATTTCTCCCACTTGTGCATGGAACAACCTCATATATAAGATAAACATCACGTCTAACGTTCGTCTATACAAAATATGATTGTGCCACATATATTAGCTTTTACAAGTAGATGTAGAACCACTTAATCAACAAGAATCAGTACATAACTATCTTTGAAGATATTAGTGTCAACAATTCGAAAGTAATTATCTTAGGACATACTAAAGATAACATGGGTTATTACCAAGACAACAAAGCTTGTAACTCCCACTGACTTAGAGAATGTTTTAATAGACTCAAAATCAGTAATACAACACAATTCTCCCACTGAACTTGACAACATTGAAAATGTTTCATAATTGGTGAAAATAATTAGTGTTGTGTTTACTTTCTTACACTTTTGAAAAACACATTCGTAACAATTACTTATAGTGTTGAAGAGTGTACTCTACTTCGTAAATGATGACTTACCCATCAAATGCTTTTTAACTTTAAAGACTTGACATGCAATTTCTTCCTTAATAGGTCTACCAACCTTACAATGGTATGTAGTACCTATAAATGGTCAAAGCACAACTACTAGCCAAATATGCTAGTTTGCCTTATAACCAATTAGCGGTAACTTTAATAACTCAAAATATGCACTTTTCTTAACTTTTAAAGTTTGCTATGAGTCATGGATTTGAATTTGACATTTCTAAAATCCTTATTTACTCCTTCTTTACTCATGAAAAAGAGTTTTAGGTTTATCTTTCATTTGTAAATTGACTCTATCCTCAACCATACGGTTTGTAGATCAATAAATGAATAAACCACGTTTACGGTGTAACGTTGCATTAATACAATTGCAAAAGAATTTACAAAATTCAATTTTAGTATTTTCGATAATACCATTCAAGAAAATAAAATTACCCCGGTAATAATAACCATAGTATTTTCCTTGAAAACTAGAATCCAAATTGTCATAATTTCATCACATCAGTTGATCTGCTAGCAATGAAAGTATTCAAGATGGTAACTTGTCGAACAATGATTGACAAACAAATTTGCAATTTCTAGATATTTAAGGGATTTACATTGCCAAAAGTCATTTTGCATTGTAAACATGTTTCATCCCTTCTTTATGCCTTAAGTTTCCAGATCTCACTGAGTAACTCAATTAAGTCGACTAATCTAAAGAACGTAAAACCTTCGTGTGCAATCTTATTCAGTCATGAAGTTTTCTCTCCATTACAACATCGTCCGATATCTTATATGACGACAATTGTAACTTCAAGTGTTCGTCAATTAGAGGGCATATGACTTAAATTTTGGGGTATTGATTTTGGTGTCAAAATCATGTATGGAGAAGCATGCATACATCTCCATAACATAAGTTTAATAAAACGTTTAGTAAACTTTTGTTGAGACTAAAAGTTCATCATATACTTGCAAGTTGAGGTATTGGTTAAACCAATTAAAGATTTTACACACAACTAAATTCACACCGTACTTTTTCTAGAACTTAGTTATAGCACAAAGCAATAACCTTATTCATTGTGTTTCGGATGTGAATTAATGTAGTTAAATCAACCTTAAAGAATTGTACCAATAACAACCGTAGGTAATACCAATTTGACGCACAGGCGAGCCGGGAATTTGGTCAGCGCTGAAGCATAACACCTCCTTCCTTAACCGGGTACATGACCAGCGGTGCGTTATACCCACTTATAGTTTGTCAAAATTGAGTAGGCCGTTAAGTTGCTATTGCAATTCTAATGAACGCAAATCATATGAAATTTAGATCTCAAAACAATTCATTTATTTTGATATGATTTAGTCCATATTAATTTTTCTTGTAAAAATTACCCTTGTTTACAACATACAATCAAACAAAACGTATGAAAACAAGTAGGTACAAAAAAAAACTAAATCATAAACACATAATAACAATTTATATGTGTAATAAATAAATCAAATAGCCACATGCATATGATTTATTTAATAAATAACATCAAATCTAGGTTTTTATATTCATATAAAAGTCTTCCCTAATTTTAGATTTATTGAATCAAATAAAGCATGTAGCAAAAAAACGTAACAATTACCACATAAAACATATGATGCATGAAAACATGCATGTTCTTCACGGATCTCCCACATAACTTAACAATTAAATCTCTACGGATCGAAACATGAATTCACACAACATAACAATTAATCATGCAATTCATCAAAATTCTACCCAAATCACTTAACAATTTAATTAAATCACTACGGATCGTAACCACGCATGACATAACAAATAATTCATGCATACATCTAAAGTTAATTACCATGTAATTTTAGGGTTTACAAAAAATTTTTTTTTTTAAATATAAAATTCGGCATAGCAGATTTTAAAAAATAAAAAAAACAAAACCCTAATTTTTATAAAACCTAAAAAACAACATGTAATTTTTAACCCAAATCAATATTAGTTAAAAAACTTTAGATCTTGATAATTATAATCATGTTAAAACGGCTCTCGATGCCACTGTTGGTTTATATAGTTCATAACAATTATTTAAAACCCTAATATGGATCAAAGAACGCATAGCGGAAGCGATTAACAAGATCATTAATTTAACACAATTATATTAATCAAGATTAGGGTTACATACCTTTATCCTAGCAAGATCCACAAGACGACGGAATGAACGACAACTAGGGTTTATCACGAACACCACCAAGAATATAATCTAAAGGAAGATTATATCACGCTCTTGTACACACGTAATACGGCGAGTTAACCGTGAGTCTAGCACGAACAAACCGAGCTTCAACGATTATGGAATATCTACCCAATAACCCTAGAGAGGGACTAGGTCTAGATATAATTTAAATAGAAAAGTCGAAAACCAAAACCCTAAATAAAGGGGTGTTTAGCCGGCGACTATAGCAAAGAAAAGAGAGAGGGATTGAAAAATTATGAGGCCTGGGGTTTGTTTATATAGCCTTGACAATCCTTGGTCTCCAAGTCATAAACAAATAAGGAAACCGAAGTTCCCCTTTGCCCCCTCTACAAGCCGGCGGTTAACACCCTCCATAAGGGGTGTTTGTGTAATTTTTCCTTCTTCTTTTAGCTTCTATTTAATTCCATAACGGTCGTTATAACTTAACTTTTATTTATCAACGATCGTTAGTTAAGCTTTGGTTTGATTTAATAAATATATATAAAATATATTTAATAAATAAATTAACCCTTTACGTTATGTGTGCAATCCCGTGATCCCGAGTTCGATCCTATCTCACGACTATTAATTTTAAGTCCATAAACTTTCAGTTTATAATCATTAAAATTAGTAAACATAAGCGATCACACGCCAATGAACGACCACACGTATAATGAATTGATATACACGAAGAATCACACACCTAGTCAGTAGGACACGAAATGATGAAGAGAATCATTATGATAGACAAACATAAACGTTGACGCAGACATAGACCAGAACGCCGCAACCAGAATCTTCCACTTATTCGCCACTTCAAACGCCGATCTCATAATAACATCCGTAATCACGTATTTCACTGGTAGCTGATCATCCACACTGTCAAGAAGCTGAACTATCTTATCATACATTGCGTTCTGTGCATCAATGGAGAATGCTACGGTATTGCGAGAATGCGGTGAATCAATGTTCGAGATAGTAACGAAGCGGATGTTTTCGGGAGGTGGATGGGGGGCAATAAGCGTGTGGCATGCAGTCATCGGTGATGACGACGGTGTAGACGGTGTTGTTTTGGGTGAAAAAAGATGCGAGAGTTACAGAGGTTTAAAAGAGGGGTTGTGTGGGATATGGTTGGGTATGGTATTACGATTACTCGATTCATTTTGATTTTAGTTAAGATTTGTGTAATTGATTCTGTTAGTTAATTAGTTGTTACCTTTGGATGGAATATTATCAGGTTTGTTTTTTTGTTAATTTTTGAAATTTAAAGGTTTTTTTAAATTTTTTATTTCTTTTTATATTGTTCAGGTGAATTTTTTTGCTGATTTTTACTTCAAAACAGAATTTGAATAGATTCTGAATATATTACTAGATCAAGATAATCCAGAGTAACGCATTCTTTTGATGATATACATTTTTGAAAGAGTTAGCGCAATTCGAAAATCATGTACAAAAGCTTAGTGTAAGAAACATTGTGGTTTCTGGAAGTGAAAATAATTTTTGTTGCGTTCGTATCATCGTATGTTTTTAGTGTTTGTGGTGTTTTGGGGAAGAAGACAATTAAAAAGACAAAATAGTCCCTATAGTAACGATCAACTTTTAATAATCGTTAAGTCAAAGTATGAAAATGATATAAAACACAAATACCAGGTACGACGTTTGCACTTTCGAAACACGAGTTATTAAATTTGCAAAATTGACATACCACAGGTATGATTTCTGTATTTTACTCTATAAATATTATAGTCATGTTTGAATTACGAATAATAAATAGAAAGAACAAAACTTTGGGTAAAAGAAATTCAGCTCAACCCAACTAGTTGGCTCGTTTCGACCCATATCATAATGAGAGCATTTTACCATTTTCTGTCGTTATCCGAATATTCAAGTGTGTAAAAATGATTAAAGTTTATATATAAAAAAAGCTATTCTTTACCATTGTAGCTTGTCTACCTACAGCAATAACAATGTCT
>JANFOE010001777.1:0-372500 GCA_025667525.1 Glebionis coronaria | reverse complement strand
ATTACATGTGTTTATAGATGGATGATGACGCATGCAAATAAAAATGAAGAAGCATAAGGATTATACCTTTCTTGCTTAAAGTTACCAAGGAAGATCTAGATGACAAATGAGATTAGAGATCTAATCTTGTTGATGAAAACCCTAACTATAAACCAAGCCATGACCCTTAAGGTTTCGGCTAGGGTTTGTTAGAATGATTCCAAAGATGATGATGCTACTAAAAGATTAGTAGTTAACATGGGACAAGGATCTAGTAGATTTAATGTACAAACTTGGATGTTTGTGGCTTATAGCCGAATGATTTGAGAGAGAAAGATGATGAGAGAATGAGATTGGATTGCATGAGAGAACGAGAGAATCTATGTGTGTGTTTTTCAGCTTAAAGGAGAAAGAGAAAGCCAAGGCAAAAGGCATGATTTCCTTAGTAAGAACACTTGTGCCAAGTGTAGGCTCTTGTGTTTCCAAAGAATCTCTTCTCCTACCACATATGCATGTGTGCCGTGCATAGGTAGCCAAAGGGGTAGTGGGCTTTGGCTTGGGCTTATGTTGGTCTAGCACACAAGGAGTATATGGTCTTGGGCTAGTCCAAGAAGGTTTAAACATGTTTATGTTATATATACATACATATACGGTTACATATACAATGTGTAGCATGTTTTCCAAATTTGATTAAGTGTTGTGTATACCCAAATATTGATTATACATTTTATTACTTGTTCTCCTAGTCTTAAGTACAAGGTTTAAGTTATGTAACTTATTACCATAGAAAAAAATGATTGTAGAAGTTTAAGTACCTAATGGACAAGTTCACACACATCTTATAGAAATATACACACGAGAGAGTGTTCTAGGATTATTGGGTGAAACTTTATTACATTAAATCATGGTAAAATCATGGATTTTATAGCACCACCCCGTTAATTTAGCTTTGTCCTCAAAGCTACTAAAAACGTAGTTATCTTTTAAGTGAAAAAGGATGTACTAAGTTTATGGTTCATCTCGAACACTATCAGGAACGAATGATAACATCAATGCGAAGTGGTCTACACCTAGGTTACCGTTATACGTCCGTTTGAGCATTAATGGAGACTTCTGCTACTACGGGTGGACAGAAAGTGATGCAAATAGATCTTTATCTGGGTCGCACTATACATCCGATTAAGCAGTAACGGGGACTGCTGCTGCTATGGATGGATAGGAAGCACTGCAAAGATATCTTTATCCGGGTAGCACTATTCATCCGATTGAGCAGTAATGGAGACTGCTGCTATGGATGGATAGAAAAAATGCAAAGAGATCTTTATCCGGGTCGCACTATTCATCTGATTGAGCAGTAATGGAGACTGCTGCTATAGATGGATAGAAAACAATGCAAAGAGATCTTTATCCGGGTCGTACTATTCATCCGATTGAGCAGTAATGGAGACTGCTGCTATAGATGTACACTTGTGATGAAGTTCCCTTGTTGTCCTTCTTCTGGTTGGCCAACTTGGGACAGTCGGGTCTCACGTGTCCAGGGGTTCCACATTCGTAACATACTACAACGCTCTTTGGTCCACTATTTCTTCCACCTGTGGGGTTTCGGTTTCCCTGTTGCCCACTTCCGCTCCCACGAGCATTGGACTTTCCTTTGTTGTTGTTTCCGGGGTTGTTATTGGGTAGAACCGGGGTAGCAACATTTGCTTGACATTCACGAGCAAAATGGCCTTGTTGGCCACACTTTTAGCATCCCTGGCTTTGTCCTCCAGCAACATGATGATAGTTGCACTTTGAACACTTAGGCTTAGATCCTGAGTAGTTCTTGGTGCGGGTTGTGGGAGTTGTATCATCAGCTTGCCCAACGTTTTGCCTTTTAGAAGGCTGCTGGTGCTGGCTACGAGAGCTTTCATCTAACTTTCTCTTGTTATCCGTTTGCTTTTCAGACAAATTGCGGGCTCGCTTGTTGATCAGCTCAGTCGCAAATTCCATAGCACCTTCAACGGTAGTGGGTCGTGAAGCTATCACACTGTCATGGATGTTGTCAGGGAGTCCGCTGACATACTTCTCATTCTTGTCACTCCTTTGAGGGAACATTCTGGTGCACATCAAGCTTAACTCTTGAAATCTTTGGTTGTACCAAAGGATATCATTGTTCTTGCATTTTAGATCCCACAGCTCTATTTCCAACTTCTTTATTTCTCCTCTAGGACAGTACTTCTCAGTCATCCTCTCTTTGAGGTTGGCCCAAGTGAGAGTATAAGCAGTGTCATGTCCAAGGGTAGCGACCACAGAGTTCCACCAGGTAAGGGCGCTCTCGAGTAGTGTGCATGTGGCAAACTTAACTCTGTTCTCGTTGGCACAACCGCTGATGCGGAAAACTGTCTCTAGTCTTTCAAACCATTGCATCAATTCAACAACTCCTTCTTTTCCTCGGTATTATGAGGGTTTGCACTTCAAGAAGTCGGGATAAGAACAACCCCTATTGGTGTTGTTTCTGCGCATATTGAGGTTTGGATCATTGTTTGCATTCGGATCAGCTCCTCTGGCTGCCATAGCTGCTATAATGCCCTCACTTATCATTTCCCTGAGTTGTGCAGCGGTGACATTTTGAGTAGCTTCTGGAAATTTAGTATCAACAGCGTTTGAAGTGGTTGCATTATTGGGATTTGATCGCGTAATCACCATTTGTCTATAATCATACACAAAATGAGATTATTAGTTCAAACGTTAGTACAGTTTTTATATTATTTGCACGGGGAAAATTCATGCATTGATTTCATAACAAATTTGGATAACCTGTCAAGATCTCATAATATAATACATTGCACAACAAATATAATAAAGAAAGTGATTACATGTTATTTCCATAAGAAATTTAACATTCATCTAGCATAACAAAATCCAAGTCATAGGCCTGTCAGACCTTTTCCAGGGTAGTGATACACACAGTCTTTAATACATTACATCTCAAAATACATGTCTAGAAAGAAAAGATACAATACATGATTATATCACCAAAAGCTGAAAAGAAATAAAAGTACAAAGGTCCTATACCATGATAGCTAGGGTACAACCCATAAGCTGATCATGATGTACAAGATATCTAGTACATCTACTCTACTCCGTCCTAGATGGTCTACTCGATGAGGCTGGGGCTGGTGGGGCTGAAGAAGCTGCAGATGCTCTCCTGGTGTTCCATAAAGTCCGAACTATCGCTTGGGCCTCCTTGAGCATGCGGAATGCTGTCAGCAGTTGGGTCCTAATTATGTCGACGGCCCCACGAAGATAAGTCATTTATGCAGTAACCCCATCGTGTCAGACGGTGGCAAGGTCGAAGAAAATGGACAGGGACTGCTCCTGAGTAGATAGAGCAGGATGGGTTTGGTGCTGGAGACTCTCCATGGTATGGATACGCTGGTGGAGACGATAGTTCTCCTCCCATAGCCACTGCAATGCCTCGTCGGTCTTAGCCTGGACACCTCTGGCTGCCTGTGCCTCTCCCCTCGTAGTATGAGTTAGAGAGTCGATACGCTCATGGATGGCAGTGTAGCCCAGTTGACCAGCTATCAACAGGCTGCGGAGGTCTGATATCTCCCGCTCCTAGCGTGCGTCTAGTGCGGTGATCTGGTCCTTGACAGAGTCGGCACGTCGTGCCCCAGAGCCTTCCCTGATCTCGAAAGTGGAGCCGGGTATAGACTTGGGAAAATAGCCAGATGGTAAAGATGAAGGTACAGAAGATGGTAGGTCTGGAGACACCCGGTCCTCCTCCATAGAGGTGGGGACCAGTATGGCTGATACTGGAGCAGAAAAAGGGTCCTCAGGAAGTACAGCTTCGATAGTCTGATCATCCTCTGAGTCTGAGGCTGATAACCATCCACACTGTACTGATCGTGGAGATAAACGGGTAGCTGGAGCAGGTGCTACTACTGGTAGAAAAGTCGGGGCTGCGATAGGCGAAGTCATGATGCTCTGAAAATAATATTATTTTAAATTTGAAGTAAGTATAAGCTTACAAACAAAGGAAAAAAATTATTTTTGGTTACGAGTTTTATGAAGTATAATAAGTGTGAAAACACTTATCCTTTTACCACTTATTTCCAATAATAACAAGACCAAAACGTGTATTTTATGTCGTAAAAGTCGGAATTATGCGTGGTTTGTGTTTTTATTGTGTTTTAGGACCAAAAGATGAAAAGGGAAGAAAACACGGGCTTTCACGGGCTTTTATCAAAGAAAACGAGAAAAGACGAAGTCAAAAGATCAAGAATGCTTAAAGAACGGATGTCCAAGACCTATTCTGAAGATTTATCAAAGAAAAAGTCTAAAGACGAAAGTTTAATGAAGTCGAAGAACGTAAGTCTAAATTAAAGAAGAAAATTATTAAGACAAGTTCGAATCCCGAGACGACGTCGAGAAAAGACAAAGAATTAAATTGAGTCGAGAAGAAAAGAAAGAAGGAAGCACCATACATGCACTTCCCATTTTCCCTATAAATACCCTCGTAATCACATTAGGAGGGTGGTTAGCTAGTTTTATTTTTAAGTTTTCTTTCTAGTTTTTAGAGAGAGAAAGTTCTAAACTTTCTCTCACTAAGTTTTTCATCTTTCCTTTCTTTTAAGCTTTCATTAATCCTTGTATTTGAGTTTCTTTAATCAAAAGTTTAAGTTTAAGCTTTGTGTTCTTTAATCTCCTTCTACATTTCTTGAAGTTTGCTTATTTCTTAATCTGAAACCTTACTTTTGATCTGAATCCTTTATGATCCGTGATTAAATTTGAGGTTGTATGGTTAGAAGGTTCATTTCCTTTGTTCATACATAAGCTCCTACACGTATAAGTTGTAAGCTCTTAATGCTTATTAGCTTATTTCAAGTTTTACCTTATTGGTTTTCGGATTTCTCAAAGGTTTTAGTCATTTTAAAGTTCATTTCATAAAGTTTATAATCTTTTATGTTTTACAAGTTGTCAAATTTAAGCTTTTTGAGTTGTTTAAGTTTCGGATGAGTTAGCTTATTGATTGTGCTTATTTAGTTTTAAGCTCTCCACCAATTTCGGATTAAGAGTGCATTCTATCGCAATCTTGGGGCTTTGCACATTCTGACGGACTACTGGTTTAGATCGCAATAACCCATCAGGGTTCTACTGTGCGATCGGTTGGTCATTTCCCCCTTATTCCGATCTGGGATTGCGATCGCATATTCCGACGGGACTAAGGTCCTTGTTAAGACGAAACTCTGCCCAAATTTACTTTACAACATTCCAATCAGAACCACTTTGCGACAAAGGTATTTGGGTTATTCCAATCTGAAACATTGCGATCTAGGACATTCCGATAAGAATCATTCCGACAGTGTTGTATTTGACATTCCGATGGACTTTCACATGAGTTATTCCGATGACTTGTTTTAATTATATTTCGATGGTTTTAACATTGGCGCATTCCGATAGAAAGGACTTGTTATATTCCGATGGCTTAAGTTTTTAAGTTTTAACGTTTTACAAAGTTTTATGTTTTAAGTGTTTTTTATAAATAATTTTAAACGTTTTAATTTCACTCAACGACATTTTCATACTTGCTTTTAGTTAAAATTAGATAAACAAAACCAAACCATTCTCTTGTTCACCAAAAGACGATTGAGTCGCACTTTAGACCGGAAATCATTTCGAAAAGATCGGTTCAACGAACTTTCATACGAGCTTAAAATCCTGGTATTAAATGGCGCCGCTGCCGGCTCTTTTCGTTAAGATTAACGGTTTCCAGTGAGAGACGCATTGAATTTTGGGATCCGTTCTTTGAACGTTATTTTCCTTGCTTTAAAAATTTTCAAAAAACCCTAAAAAAATATAAAACTTTTCAAAAATACAAAAACATTGAAAAATCATAAAAAGCAATTCTTTTCCAAAGGTTTGCACCAAAAAGATAATATAGATATCTCTGTATATTTTTAATAAGTGTGAAAACACTTATCCTTTTACCACTTATTTCCAATAATAACAAGGCCAAAACGTGTGATTTATGTCGTAAAAGTCGGAATTATGCGTGGTTTATGTTTTTATTGTGTTTTAGGACCAAAATATGAAAAAGGAAGAAAACACAGGTTTTCACGGGCTTTTATCGAAGAAACGGGAAAAGACGAAGTCAAAAGATCAAGAGTGCAAAAAGAACGGAAGTCCACGGCCTATTCTGAAGATTTATCGAAGAAAAAGTCTCAAGACGGAAGTTTAATGAAGTCGAAGAACTTAAGTCTAATAGGAGAAGAAAATTAAAAAGACAAGTTCAAATCCCGAGACGACAAAGACAAAGAATTAAAGTCGAGTCGAGAAAACGTGAAGAAAGCAAGAAAGAAGATGCAACACATGCACTCCTTCCACCTTCCCTATAAATACCCTCCTAATAGTCATTAGGAGAGTAGTTAGTGGTTAGTTAATTTAGCTAGTTTTCACTTTTTCTTAGTTTTCTCTAGTTTTAGAGAGAGAAAGTCTTAAACTTTCTCTCACTAAATTTCATCTTCTTTCTTAATCTCTTAAGATTAAACATCTTTGTATTGCTTATTTTTATTAATCAAAGTTCTATTTTAAGCTTTAGATCCTTAATCTCATTCTACGTTTCTTTGATTCAAGATTGATTTTGGTGCGATTATCAATAGATCCGTGTTGTTCTTAATGATTTCGTGCTTAAAAAGTTAATCTTTTGATCATTTCATAAGTTTTCATTTGATTAAGCTTTAAGACTTTTGTGCTTATTGGCTTATTTTTATGATTAGCTTATTTACTTTATAAAAATCTTCCTTAAAAAGTTTATGTTTTTATAGTTTGATCCAAAAGTTGTTTAATTTCGAGATAGATAAGTTGATAAAAGTGCTTATTTGATCCGGTTTATTATTGGTTTGTTAAGATTCGGGTATTAGCTTAATAAAATTAGCTTATTACCTAGCTTAACCGAATTCCACAAATTAAGGAAAGGGTACAATTCCCCTTTCCGATTGGCCTATTCTGAGCAGCTTTCCCACTCTCTCTTTCCGATTGATCAATCGGAAGAGGGTTTTGAGTTTCCGATCGTAACCCCAAGTATTCCGATTTGCACCCCTCCTCATTCCGATCACTCCTGATCGGATTAGGGTTTGTCCATTCCGACGGTTGCCCTGTTGCTTATTCCGATTGGTAGTTTTGCTCAGTATTCCGATTTGGTCAAGTTTGCATATTCCGATTGTGGCCATTATCCCACATTCTGATCCATCTTCTTTGATTGTTATTCCGATTGGCACCCATTAGTAACATTCCGATTGACCCCCTTGGTGATATTCCGATTTGTCCCGTCCCATATTCCGACCACCAGATCGGAATACATTCCGATCTGGGTTGGTTTTAGCTATTTCCGATTGAGTTGTTTTGGTGCCTTCCGATTTTACTTTCTTTTAGTACTTTTCAACTAAGCTTTTATTTTTAGAAAATTTTCTAAGTGTTAGTTTTATTGAGTGTGCTAGAACTTTTCCATTGTTACCTTTAAGTTTACAAGCATTTATTTTTACTTGTCATTTTAGTATTAATCTTTATTCTTCCATTTTACTCAACGACACTTTAATTACTTGCTAATAGTTTAAAAATAGATAATCAAAACTAAACCACTCTCTTGATTCACCAAAAGACGATTGAGTCGCACTTAAGACCGGTTTTCAATTCGAAAGGATTCGGACGATAAGATTATATACCTAGCCAAAAGCCAAGTATTAAATGGCGCCGCTGCCGGCTCTTTTCGTTACGATAAACGGTTTTTAGTGAGAGACGCATTGAATTTTGGGATCCGTTCTTTGAACGTTATTTTCCTTGCTTTAAAATTTTTTCAAAAATCCATAAAAAATATAAAACTCTTCAAAAATACAAAAACATTAAAAAATCATTAAAAGCGATTCTTTTCAAAAGGTTTTGCACCAAAAAGATTATATAGATATTCTTTGTGTATATTTTTCTTCTGCAGGTGTATGCGTACTAGATCTTCGAACTATTCTGAGCCCGAGACTCGTGAAGATTTAGATATGGCTGGTGTTAATAACAACAATAATCAACCACCTCAACCCAATTTGAACAACAACAACAACAACAACAATGTCCACTTACCTGATTTACGAACCATGGAGGAATTGTGCCAACCCACCATGAACGGACGCGGAGGCCCGATTGCGCCAATGCACGTCACGGCCCAGGAGTTTTCGTTGAAGCATCACATGATCCAACAAGTGCAAACAAACCCATTTCGTGGAATTACGGATGATGATGCCAACAAACACCTCGAAAAATTCATTACCATTACCCAAAGCATGAAGTGCTCCGGTGTTTCTATGGATGACCTTCGCCTCCAACTTTTTCCACACTCGCTTTCTCACCATGCCGAAAAATGGTTTGACCGTCTTCCTAAGAATTCTATTCATACGTGAAATGACATGACTCAACGCTTTTTATCGCGCTACTTTCCCCCATCCATGGTCACTAGCCTTCGTAACCAAATCAGTGAATTCATGCAAGAGAATGATGAATCACTTTTTGATGCTTGGGAACGATACAATGATTTGATCGACCGCTGTACAAATCACAATATGCTCCCCGTCACTCTCATTGACACCTTTTACAATGGTCTCACTTTTCGTGATCGTGACACGATTAATGCCGCCGCCGGTGGTACTTTTATGAAAAGGAGACCGGAGGAGTGTCGAGAGTTGATTGAAAACATGACTACTCACCACAAGAATTGGGATTCATCCGCATCCTCAAGATCTAATCAGAGAGTCAATGTTTCTTCTACTACCTCCAATCCCGAGATATCCGAACTTACCCGACAAATCGCAATGATGCACAAAGATTTCATGTCCATAGCCACAAACAATTTTCAACAAGCTAAAGCCGTTGCTATTTCTTGTGACACATGTGGTGGTCCTCATTATTATAATGATTGTCCTTCAACCCAAAGCAATTATTCTGAAAACGTTAACGCAGCTTACGGCACTTATCCCACTGGAGGCTATCAAGCCCGCCCTCAAGGAGACCGTGGCTTGCTAAGTTATCGTTCCAACAATTATCTTGATCCCCCCGGTTTCCCTCCTGCAAACCAAAACCAACAACAAAGCTATAATCGAAACAACCAATCCCAACCTCGTGCTCAAAATCAATATCAATCCCAAAGAAACCCATACCCAACTCAAGGAAATTCTCAAGCTTACCAAACTCCACCTCTCAATCAACAGATGGCAGTGAATCAAGACGTCGAGACGTTCATGAAGACTAATCGTGAGATGGTGACGAATCTTCAGAGTCAATTTGTCAACTTGAGGAATGACATGGTGAAACAAGGGAGCGATATTCGAGCCGAGCTAAGGAATGATATCGCCAAACACAGCAATGAAATTAATGCCAACATGCAAAACTCTTTTAATAATCAAGCTGTTCACCTTCGTGATATGATTGGTTCGCTCATTCAAAGTAATCAACCCTCTTCTTCGGGTACTCTTCCGAGTAATACCGTTGCGAATCCAAGAGGGGAGATGAAAGCAATCACCACTCGTAGTGGAAAAGGTTATATGGAACCCGAGCTTCTTACACCTCCACCCGTGATTGTGAACAAAGAAAAAGAGCAACTTTCCCCACCTCCTTCACCTTCTATCCCCATTTCCCCACCACCCGTGGTTGTGAGTGATCCTACTCCCTTAAAGCCTTCTTCTTCATCCAATATACCTTATCCTTCAAGGTTGAGGAAAGAGAAGCAAAAGAGCAAGGATGATATTCAGGTTTCAAACTTTCTAAAAATGTTTAAACAATTGAATTTTAACATCTCCTTTGCCGAGGCTCTCGCTCACATGCCCAAATACGCTAAGATGTTTAAAGATCTTCTAAGTGATAAGGAAAAGCTTCTTGACATCGCTCAGACCCAACTTAATGAGAACTGCTCCGCAGTGCTCTTAAGGAAATTACCCACCAAACTTGGTGATCCGGGTCGCTTCTTGATTCCTTGCAACTTCCCGGGAGTAGAGAATTGCATGGCCCTAGCCGATCTAGGTGCCAGTATAAACTTAATGCCTTTAAGTGTTTGGAAGCAATTATCTCTCCCCGAGATAGTCCCCACCAAAATGACTTTGGAATTAGCCAACCGCACGGTTGCTTATCCAGTGGGGATAGTCGAAGATGTCTTTGTTGGCGTCGACAAATTCACCTTCCCGGCGGATTTTGTTGTCGTTGATTACGAGATGGACCCTCGTGTTCCATTAATCGTCGGACGTCCATTCCTGAGGACCGGTCGCACTCTTATTGATGTAGCCGTAGGCGAATTAATCATGAGAGTTGGTGATGATCAAATTGTCTTCAACATGGGTAAGATTTCTAAGCAACCTTATTCATATGAGAGTGTTAATGCTATTGATGTTCTCGATGAGGCTTGTGAAGAACATTTTCATGATGCTTGCAAAAGTACTCTTTCTTCTCTACCCAATGTTGAGACCGTTGCCTCAATTGCTCCAGCATTGACTCCTTTTGGAGAAAGTGACTTGGATGACTTCGAAGCTAGCTTGGGTCCTCTCGATATTAAGTATGATAATTTGTCCACCAATTGGGATGAAGACATTAGTACTATTGAGAGACTTCTTAATGAGGACCCGTTCTCTCCTCTTGCTCCTAAAGAGGTGACTAATGATGATCCATCGTTAGTTTCACCATCTATTGAGGATCCTCCTACTCTTGAGCTTAAGGACCTACCCCCTCATCTTGAGTACGTTTTCCTGGAAGACAACGAGAAGTTACCGGTCATCATCGCAAAGGATCTGAAAGAAGACGAAAAAGACCGACTTGTCGCCGTGTTGAAGAAGCATAAACGAGCTATCGCTTGGAAAATCTCCGACATCCGTGGAATTGATCCTCACTTCTGCACACATAAAATTCTCATGGAGGACGACTTTAAGCCCACAATTCAAAGCCAACGAAGGGTGAATCCTAAAATCCATGAAGTCATCAAAAAAGAGGTTATCAAACTTCTTGATGCGGGTATGATTTACCCTATTTCGGATTCACCATGGGTTAGTCCAGTCCATTGTGTGCCTAAGAAAGGCGGAATCACCGTTGTGCCCAATGCAAACAACGAGTTAATTCCTACCCGTCTCGTTACTGGGTGGAGAGTTTGTATAGACTACCGCAAACTCAATGATGCCACGAGAAAGGATCATTTCCCTCTACCTTTTATGGACCAAATGCTTGAACGTTTAGCGGGTAATGAATATTACTGCTTTCTTGATGGTTTCTCGGGTTATTTTCAAATACCCATCGATCCCCAAGATCAAGAGAAGACAACATTCACTTGTCCCTATGGCACCTTTGCTTATAAACGAATGCCTTTTGGCTTATGCAATGCCCCTGGGACTTTCCAAAGGTGCATGTTGGCTATCTTCCATGACATGGTTGAGCAAACCATGGAAGTCTTCATGGATGATTTCTCGGTCTTCGGGGATTCCTTCTCTTCTTGCCTTGCCAATGTAGAACGTATGCTTAAGCGGTGCGAAGACACTCGCCTTGTTCTGAATTGGGAAAAATGCCATTTTATGGTAAAAGAAGGCATTGTGCTAGGACACAAAATCTCTAAAGCCGGTCTTAAAGTCGACCGTGCTAAAGTAGATGTCATAGCCAAATTACCTCCACCTTCAACCGTGAAGGGTGTGAGAAGTTTTCTGGGTCATGCGGGCTTCTATCGTCGATACATTCAAGATTTCTCTAAAATCGCTCGCCCGATGACCCACCTCTTGGAAAAAGATACTCCTTTTATCTTTTCTAAAGAGTGTCTCGAAGCCTTCAATCTTCTTAAGGATAAGCTAACTAAGGCACCCGTCTTGGTTACCCCTAATTGGGAGCTGCCTTTTGAATTGATGTGCGATGCTAGCGACTTTGCTATTGGTGCGGTTTTGGGCCAAAGAGTGATAAAACACTTCCAACCAATCCACTATGCTAGCAAGACAATGACGGGGGCTCAATTGCATTATACGACAACCGAAAAAGAGCTTTTAGTTGTTGTCTATGCTTTTGAGAAATTTCGCCCCTATCTTGTTTTATCCCCCACCATCGTATACACGGACCATTCCGCGTTGAAGTACTTGATGACAAAGCATGATTCTAAGCCAAGACTTCTTTGCTGGGTTTTGCTCCTTCAAGAATTCAACATTGAAATTCGTGACAAGAAAGGAGCCGAAAACCTGGCAGCGGATCATCTGAGCAGACTTGAGGATCCATATCAAGGGGATCATCCGAACAAAGAGATCAATGAATCTTTCCCCCTTGAGACCTTAATGTCTATAAATCTCAATCTTGATGGCACCCCGTGGTTTGCGGACATCGCAAACTACCTAGCGGGTGGTATTCTCATCAAAGGGTTAACATCCCAACAAAAGAAGAAGTTCTTGAATGATGTTAAGACTTACTTTTGGGATGACCCTTTTCTATTCAAACAATGTGCTGATCTGATCATTCGTCGATGTGTTGACGGACCGGCAGCTTTTGACATCCTCCAAGCTTGCCACAAAGGACCAACCGATGGTCACTTTGGTCCCAACTACACCGCTAAAAAAATGTTTGATTCTAGATTCTATTGGCCCACCATTTATCGTGACGCTCACGAAATGGTTAAGCATTGTGATGCTTGCCAACGCCAAGGCAAGATCACACATAAGGATGAGATGCCTCAAAATTTCATACAGGAATGTGAAATCTTTGATGTATGGGGCATCGACTTTATGGGGCCATTTCCATCATCCAAAGGGAACAAGTACATCCTCGTCTCCGTCGACTACGTTTCTAAATGGGTCGAAGCTAAGGCTCTTCCTACGAATGAAGCGAGGGTGGTTGTGAACTTTTTGAAGCAACTTTTCGCTCGATTTGGCGTTCCTCGTGCTATTATCAGTGACCGCGGGACTCATTTTTGCAACGATCAATTTGCAAGAGTCATGGCTAAGTATGGTGTCACTCACCGTCTTTCCACCGCCTATCATCCCCAAACCAATGGGCAAGCCGAGATTTCCAACCGTGGCTTGAAGAGAATTTTGGAGCGTACTGTGGGAGAGCATCGCGCCGCGTGGGCCGATAAGTTAGATGATGCTCTGTGGGCTTTCCGTACTGCTTACAAGACCCCGATCGGTTGTACTCCTTATCGTCTTGTGTACGGGAAAGCCTGCCACCTACCCATCGAGCTGGAACATAAGGCGCACTGGGCCTTGAAGTGAGCTAACTTCGACATCAACAAAGCCGGTGATCATCGCAAGATTCAACTTAACGAGCTAAATGAACTAAGGAATGAAGCTTATGAGAACTCGCTGATCTACAAGGAGAAGACGAAGATCATTCATGACGCAAAAATCAAGAACCGAGAGTTCCACGTTGGTGATCAAGTCTTACTCTTTAACTCTCGGTTGAAGATCTTTTCTGGCAAGTTGAAGAGCCGCTGGTCTAGTCCATTCACCGTCGCCAAAGTTTTTCCGTATGGGACCATTGAGCTTTCTCAGCCGAATGGGCCCAACTTCAAGGTGAATGGCCAGCGTCTGAAGCTGTACTTTGGTGAGGACATCTCCCATGAGATGATTCCATCCCTCACCACGTTCCCCATGAACTAAATTTGGGTCGAGTCAGGCTCGTGACTCGGTGAACAAAAACAAGCGCTTCTCGGGAGGCAACCCGTGATCTATCCTTTACTGCTTTCATAATAAGTGTAGGGGGAGCCCCGCATATGTTTGTTGTCTTGTTTATTGTGTTGTGTAGGGATTAAAGCTTCAAAGATCCACCTTGATGACTTTTGACGAACCGTGATACCGTGTTTCCCATCTTCCCGGTTCTATCCTAAACTCTTGTGATTCAATATTTCATATTTTATATGTTCACATTGAATTCACTATAGTTGTCCTTCCCTTAGCAGGATTTAAACAAAGTGCACAATGTCATAAGTGTAGGGGAGTTTACTCCCACATGCTTAAACATTGAGGACAATGTTTATCTCAAGTGTAGGGGGACTTCTATCGAAGTAAGTGGTCTTTTCCATGAATTTGCCCTCACTTTAACCGGAAAATTTGATTTTTCGACATTTTTCAAAATTTTTAATCTATTTTGGCCTAGTTGTATAGTTGTATTTGCCTTTGTTATGTTTCCTTTGCTAGAATAAATTTTTAATAAAGTGGTTTTAGATTTTTCTTAGTCGTGATCATTTTGACTCAACCCGAGTTTACTTACCTAAGTTTACTCTAGCTAGTATCCTTAACATGTTTAAGTCAAGTTTTGCTAGGCTTTTGTTTAGGGAGCTATAAAACGCGAAAGTCTTAACTCTCACGGGTTAAGAACAAGAACTTTTCGCAAGTTCCTATAATCGATCCTAGAGAGTCGTTTATCAAGGGAACTTTAAAACGCGATTTCTAAACTTGAAAAAAGTCTAAGACTTTGCAAGATCCTATAGACGAATCGAAAACCCAAAACTTTGATTTAATAGGCTAAGCATCCACAAGTCTCATTCCTTGAGATTTTAAACTGTGGAGAACGAGAGATGATAGAGTCAATTATAAGTTTGGTATTCTTTCGTGAATTTATGTGAGTTAATTATAAGCCTATTCTCCCTCCGCTTGTTAATAAATTTATATGTAATAAATAAGGTTGTACGATTTAAAAGGTTACTTAGCTTCTAGCCCCAGATCGTTTAAAAGTTGCTCGGTACGGATTAGAGTTCATAGCCAAGGCATAACTTATTGAAGCGGGATGCGAAGATTGGCAAGTCCGAAAAGGCCCTAACAAGGCATGAGGGCTACATTTTGTTGCTAAAGATCCAAAAGTGATGTGAAGAATCATTTATCGAAAATCAATATGAAGGATCGAGACACACGACGAAAAGAAAGAACTCCCCAAAAGTCATGGAGAAATCTATCCGAAAAGACCCTAACAAGGTATGAGGATAAATAGATCCAAGTCCTAAAAGGAGGCGGATCGTTGTATATCAAAGTCCAAAATTAAGATTGGAGAAAAATGAAGAAGTCGTGGTCCAAAGATGAAGAATCTCTCAGAACTTCAAAGTGAAGAAATTCCTATTATGAAGAGAAGACCATAATTTCAAGAGCGTCTCTCAAAGATTTGAAGTATGAAGTCGCTGCCAAATATCGGTCCGAGAAAGGTCTCAAATCGTAAAACGAGTTATGCCAAGATATGAACTTTATGAGGTCCCGAGAAGCAGTTTTAAAAGATTTGGTCCTTTAGCTAACTATTGATTAAATCGTTCACCTTATTTTCGGACTAAATAACTATCGAAATAAGTCAAACAATGTATCCTCGTGATCATTCAAGACAAAAATAAAATATAAGAGATACACCTAGGAATAAGGGAGTCTAAGTGAGTAATTGGCCCACATGAGTTCGTGATAGTTTGCTAACTTATAATAACAATGATCTCGTTTTTAAGCTTGGTATGGGGAACGTGAAACTTGAGGATGATAAACGTTCATGGCTGCCAAAACCAATGTAAGTTTTTAATTCCTTTACTTATTTCTATCTTTTATGCTTAGTATTTAATAAAGGCCAAGGTTGGTTATTTATGATGGAAAATGTAAACCGTGCTTTAAAATTAATGCATTGCATGAGGGCATTGCAATGGTCAAGTGTAGGGGATTTAATAAGTGTGAAAACACTTATCCTTTTACCACTTATTTCCAATAATAACAAGGCCAAAACGTGTGATTTATGTCGTAAAAGTCAGAATTATGCGTGGTTTGTGTTTTTATTGTGTTTTAGGACCAAAATATGAAAAAGGAAGAAAACACGGGTTTTCACGGGCTTTTATCGAAGAAAACGGGAAAAGACGAAGTCAAAAGATCAAGAGTGCAAAAAGAACGGATGTCCACGGCCTATTCTGAAGATTTATCAAAGAAAAAGTCTCAAGACGGAAGTTTAACGAAGTCGAAGAACTTAAGTCTAATAGAAGAAGAAAATTAAAAAGACAAGTTCAAATCCCGAGACGACAAAGACAAAGAATTAAAGTCGAGTCGAGAAAACGTGAAGAAAGCAAGAAAGAAGATGCAACACATGCACTCCTTACACCTTCCCTATAAATACCCTCCTAATAGTCATTAGGAGAGTAGTTAGTGGTTAGTTAATTTAGCTAGTTTTCACTTTTTCTTAGTTTTCTCTAGTTTTAGAGAGAGAAAGTCTTAAACTTTCTCTCACTAAATTTCATCTTCTTTCTTAATCTCTTAAGATTAAACATCTTTGTATTGCTTATTTTTATTAATCAAAGTTCTATTTTAAGCTTTAAATCCTTAATCTCATTCTACTTTTCTTTGATTCAAGATTGATTTTGGTGCGATTATCAATAGATCCGTGTTGTTCTTAATGATTTCGTGCTTAAGAAGTTAATCTTTTGATCATTTCATAAGTTTTCATTTGATTAAGCTTTAAGACTTTTGTGCTTATTGGCTTATTTTTATGATTAGCTTATTTACTTTATAAAAATCTTCCTTAAAAAGTTTATGTTTTTATAGTTTGATCCAAAAGTTGTTTAATTTCGAGTTAGATAAGTTGATAAAAGTGCTTATTTGATCCGGTTTATTATTGGTTTGTTAAGATTCGGGTATTAGCTTAATAAAATTAGCTTATTACCTAGCTTAACCGAATTCCACAAATTAAGGAAAGGGTACAATTCCCCTTTCCGATTGGCCTATTCCGAGCAGCTTTCCCACTCTCTCTTTCCGATTGATCAATCGGAAGAGGGTTTTGAGTTTCTGATCGTAACCCCAAGTATTCCGATCTGCACCCCTCCTCATTCCGATCACTCCTGATCGGATTAGGGTTTGTCCATTCTGACGGTTGCCCTGTTGCTTATTCCGATTGGTAGTTTTGCTCAGTATTCCGATTTGGTCAAGTTTGCATATTCCGATTGTGGCCATTATCCCACATTCCGATCCATCTTCTTTGATTGTTATTCCGATTGGCACCCATTAGTAACATTCCGATTGACCCCCTTGGTGATATTCCGATTTGTCCCGTCCCATATTCCGACCACCAGATCGGAATACATTCCGATCTGGGTTTGTTTTAGCTATTTCCGATTGAGTTGTTTTGGTGCCTTCCGATTTTACTTTCTTTTAGTACTTTTCAACTAAGCTTTTATTTTTAGAAAATTTTCTAAGTGTTAGTTTTATTGAGTGTGCTAGAACTTTTCCATTGTTTCCTTTAAGTTTACAAGCATTTATTTTTACTTGTAATTTTAGTATTAATCTTTATTCTGCCATTTTACTCAACGACACTTTAATTACTTGCTAATAGTTTAAAAATAGATAATCAAAACCAAACCATTCTCTTGATTCACCAAAAGACGATTGAGTCGCACTTAAGACCGGTTTTCAATTCGAAAGGATTCGGACGATAAGATTATATACCTAGCCAAAAGCCAAGTATTAATTTTTCTTCTGCAGGTGTATGCGTACTAGATCTTCAAACTATTCTGAGCCCGAGACTCGTGAAGATTTAGATATGGCTGGTGTGCATAACAACAATAATAACCCACCTCTACCCAATTTAAATAACAATAACAACAACAACAATGTCTCCCTACCTGATTTACGAACAATGGAGGAATTGTGTCAACCCACCATGAACGGACGCGGAGGCCCGATTGCGCCGATGCACATCACGGCTCAGGAGTTTTCGTTGAAGCATCACATGATCCAACAAGTGCAAACTAATCCATTTCGCGGAATTCCGGATGATGATGCCAACAAACACCTCGACAAATTCATTACCATTACCCAAAGCATGAAGTCACCCGGTGTTTCTATGGATGAACTTCGCCTTCAACTATTTCCCCACTCGCTTTCTCACCATGCCGAAAAATGGTTTGACCGTCTCCCAAAGAATTCTATTCATACATGGAACGACATGACTCAACGCTTTTTGTCGCGCTACTTCCCACCATCCATGGTCACGAGCCTTCGTAACCAAATTAGTGGATTCATGCAAGACAATGATGAATCGCTCTTTGATGCTTGGGAACGATACAATGATTTGATCGACCGTTGTCCAAATCACAACATGCTCCCCGTCACTCTCATTGATACTTTCTACAATGGTCTCACTTTTCGTGATTGTGACACGATCAACGCCGCCGCCGGTGGTACTTTTATGAAAAAGAGACCGGAGGAGTGTAGAGAGTTGATTAAAAACATGACTACTCACCACAAGAATTGGGATTCATCCGCATCCTCAAGATCTAATCAGAGAGTCAATGTTTCTTCTACTACTTCCAATCCCGAGCTAACCGAACTTACCCGACAACTCGCAGAGATGAACAAGAATTACAAGACCATGGCCACAAACCACTTTCAACAAGCTAAAGCCGTTTCTATTTCTTGTGACACATGTAGTGGTCCCCATTCTTACAATGATTTTCCTTCTACTCAAGGCAATTTTTCTGAAAACGTTAACGCGGCATACGGTACTTATCCCATGGGAAGCTATCAAGCTCGTCCTCAAGGAGATCGTAACTTGCTAAGTTATCGTTCAAACAACTATCTTGCTCCACCCGGTTTTCCTCCTCCAAACCAAAACCAACAACAAAGCTATAACCGAAACAACCAATCCCAACCTAGTGCTAACAATCAATATCAATCCCAAAGAAACCCATACCCACCTCAAGGAAATTCTCAAGCTTACCAAGCTCCACCTCTTAATCAACCGACGGTATTGAATCCAGACGTCGAGGCGTTCATGAGGACTAATAGAGAGATGGTGACGAATCTTCAGAGTCAATTCATCAACTTGAAGGGAGAAATGGCGAAACAAGGGAGCTATATTCGAGCCGAGCTAAGGAATGACATGGTGAAACAGAGCAATGATATTCGTGCCGACATGAGAGACTCTTTCAGCACCCAAGCGGATAATTTACGTGATATGTTAGGTTCGCTCTTCCAAGGTAATCAACCCTCTTCTTCGGGTACTCTTCCGAGTAACACCGTTGCGAATCCAAGAGGGGAGATGAAAGCAATCACCACTCGTAGTGGAAAAGGTTATACGGAACCCGAGCTTCCTACACCTCCACCCGTGATTGTGAACAAGGAAAAAGAGCAACTTTCCTCACCTCCTTTGCCTTCTACCCCCATTCCCCCACCACCCGCGATTGTGAGTGATCCTACCCCCTTAAAGCCTTCCTCTTCTTCCGATATACCTTACCCTTCAAGGTTGAGGAAAGAGAAGCAAAAGAGCAAGGATTATATTCAAGTTTCAAACTTTCTCAAAATGTTTAAACAATCAAATTTTAACATCTCCTTTGTCGAGGCTCTCGCTCACATGCCTAAATATGCGAAGATGTTTAAAGATATTCTTAGTGACAAGGAGAAGCTTCTTGACATTGCTCAGACCCAACTTAATGAGAATTGCTCCGCCGTTCTCTTAAGGAAATTTGCCCACCAAACTTGGTGATCCGGTTCGCTTCTTGATTCCTTGCAACTTCTTGGGAGTAGAGAATTGCATGGCCCTAGTCGATCTAGGTACCAGTATAAACTTAATGCCTTTAAGTGTTTGGAAGCAATTATCTCTCCCCGAGCTAGTCCCCACCAAAATGACTTTGGAATTAGCTAACCGTACGGTTGCTTATCCAGTGTGGATAGCCGAAGACGTCTTCGTTGGCGTTGACAAATTCACATTCCCGGCGGATTTTGTTGTCGTTGACTACGAGATGGATCCTCGTGTTCCATTAATCGTTGGACGTCCCTTCTTGAGGATCGGTCGCACTCTCATTGATGTAGCCGCGGGCGAAATAATCATGAGAGTTGGTGACGATAAAATAGTCTTCAACATGGGTAAGATTTCTAAGCAACCTTATTCATATGAGAGTGTTAATGCTATTGATGTTCTCGATGAGGCTTGTGAAGAACACTTTCATGATGCTTGCAAAAGCACTCTCTCTTCGCTACCCAATGTTGAGACCGTTGCCTCAATTGCTCCGTCATTGACTCCTTTTGGAGAAAGTGACTTGGATGATTTTGAAGCTAGCTTGGGTCCTCTCGATCTTAAGTATGATGATTCTCCCACCGATTGGGATGAAGACATTCGTACAATTGAGAAACTTCTCAATGAAGACCCGTTTTCTCCTCCTTCTCCTAAAGAGGTGACTAATGATGATCCATCGTTAGTTACACCATCTATTGAGGATCCTCCTACTATTGAGCTTAAGGACCTACCGTCTCATCTCGAGTACGTTTTCCTTGAAGACAACAAGAAGT
This sequence comes from Glebionis coronaria, assembly GCA_025667525.1. Taxonomy (NCBI): domain Eukaryota; kingdom Viridiplantae; phylum Streptophyta; class Magnoliopsida; order Asterales; family Asteraceae; genus Glebionis; species Glebionis coronaria. The sequence continues at coordinate 352,263 of JANFOE010001777.1, read as the reverse complement.
TACCGGTCATCATCGCAAAGGACCTGAAAAAAGAATAAAAATCCCGACTTATCGCCGTGTTGAAGAATCATAAGAAAACAATTGCGTGGAAGATCTCCGATATTCGTGGAATTGATCCTCACTTTTGCACACATAAAATTCTCATGGAGGACGACTTTAAACCCACTATTCAAAGCCAACGTAGGGTGAATCCTAAGATCCATGACGTTATCAAAAAAGAGGTTATCAAACTTCTTGATGCGGGCTTGATCTATCCAATCTCGGATTCATCGTGGGTTAGTCCAGTCCATTGTGTGCCTAAGAAAGGCGGAATCACCGTTGTTCCCAATGAAAACAACGAGTTGATTCCTACTCGTCTCGTTACAGGGTGGAGAGTTTGTATAGACTATCGCAAACTCAATGATGCTACGAGAAAGGATCACTTTCCCCTTCCTTTCATGGACCAAATGCTTGAATGTCTAGCGGGTAATGATTATTACTGCTTCTTAGACGGTTTCTCCGGGTATTTTCAAATACCCATCGATCCCCATGACCAAGAGAAAACCATATTCACTTGTTCTTATGGAACATTTGCTTACAAAATAATGCCTTTCGGCTTGTGCAATGCTCCTGGGATATTCCAAAGGTGTATGATGGCTATCTTCCATGACATGGTTGAAGAAACCATGGAAGTCTTCATGGATGATTTCTCGGTCTATGGTGATTCATTCTCTTTTTGCCTTGCCAATTTAGAACGTATGCTTAAGCGGTGCAAAGACACTCGCCTTGTTCTCAATTGGGAAAAATGCCATTTTATGGTAAAAGAAGGCATTGTGCTAGGACACAAAATCTCTAAAGCCGGTCTTGAAGTGGATCGTGCTAAAGTGGATGTCATATCCAAATTACCTCCACCTTCAACTGTGAAGGGTGTGAGAAGTTTTCTGGGTCATGCGGGCTTCTATCGTCGATTCATTCAGGATTTCTCTAAAATCGCTCGCCCGATGACCCACCTCTTGGAAAAAGATACTCCTTTTATCTTTTCTAAAGAGTATCTCGAAGCCTTCAATCTTCTTAAGGATAAGCTAACTAAGGCACCGGTCTTGGTTACCCCTAATTGGGAGCTACCTTTTGAGTTGATGTGTGATGCTAGCGACTTTTCTATTGGAGCGGTTTTGGGACAAAGTGTGAATAAACACTTCCAACCAATCCATTACGCTAGCAAGACAATGACGGAGGCTCAATTGCATTATACGACAACCGAAAAAGAGCTTTTAGCTGTTGTCTATGCTTTTGAAAAATTTCGCCCCTATCTTGTCCTTTCCACCACTATCGTGTATACCGACCATTCCGCGTTGAAGTACTTGTTAACTAAGCAAGATTCTAAGCCAAGACTTCTTCGTTGGGTTTTTCTCCTTCAAGAATTCAACATTGAAATTCGTGACAAAAAGGGAGCCGAAAACCTAGAAGCAGATCATCTGAGTAGACTTGAGGATCCGTATCAAGGGGATCATCCGAACCAAGAGATCAATGACTCTTTTCCCCTTGAGACTTTGATGTCTATTCACTCCAATCTTGATGACACCCCGTGGTTTGCGGACATTTCCAACTACTTAGCGGGTGGTATTCTCATCAAAGGGTTAACATCCCAAGAAAAGAAGAAGTTCTTTAAAGATGTTATGACTTACTTCTGGGATGACCCTTATCTATTCAAATAATGTGCTGATCTGATCATTCGTCGATGTGTTGATGGACCGGTAGCTTTGCAAATCCTTGATGCTTGCCATAAAGGACCCACCGGTGGTCACTTTGGTCCCAACTACACCGCTAAGAAAGTGTTTGACTCTGGATTCTATTGGCCCACCATTTATCGTGACGCTCACGAAATGGTTAAGCATTGTGATGCTTGCCAACGCCAAGACAAGATCACACATAAACATGAGATGCCTCAAAATTTCATACAAGAATGTGAAATCTTTGACGTATGGGGCATCGAGTTTATGGGGCCATTTCCATCATCCAAAGGGAACAAGTACATCCTCGTAGCCGTTGACTACGTTTCCAAATGGGTTGAAGCTAAGGCTCTTCCTACGAACGATGCGAGGGTGGTTGTGAACTTTCTGAAGCAGCTGTTTGCTCGATTCGGTGTTCCTCGTGCTATAATCAGTGACCGCGGGACTCATTTTTGCAATGACCAATTTGCAAGATTCATGGCTAAGTATGGTGTCAATCACCGTCTTTCCACCGCCTATCATCCCCAAACCAATGGGCAAGCCGAGATTTCCAACCGTGGATTGAAGCGAATTCTGGAACGTACTGTGGGAGAGCATCGTGCCGCGTGGGCCGATAAGTTAGATGATGCTCTGTGCGCTTTCTGTACAGCTTATAAGACCCCGATTGGTTGTACACCGTAACGTCTTGTGTACGGGAAAGCATGCCACCTCCCCATCGAGCTGGAACATAAGGCGTACTGGGCCTTGAAGTGGGCTAACTTTGACATCAACAAAGCCGGTGATCTTCGCAAGATTCAACTCAACGAGCTCAACGAACTGAGGAATGAAGCTTACGAGAACTCACTGATCTACAAGGAGAAGACCAAGATCATTCATGACGCAAGGATTAAGAACCGAGAGTTCCACGTTGGTGATCAAGTTTTACTCTTTAACTCTCGGTTAAAGATCTTCTCTGGCAAGTTGAAGAGCCGCTGGTCTGGTCCATTCACCGTCGCCAAAGTCTTTCCATATGGCACCATTGAGCTTTCTCAGCCAAATGGACCCAATTTCAAGGTGAATGGCTAGCGTTTGAAGCTGTACTTTGGTGAGGATATCTCTCATGAGATGATCCCATCCCTCACCACGTTTCCCATGAACTAAATTTGGGTCGAGTCAGGCTCGTGACTCGGTTATCAAAAACAAGCGCTTCTCGGGAGGCAACCCGTGATCTATCCTTTACTGCTTTCATCATAAGTGTAGGCGGGAGCCCCGTATGTGTTGGTTGTCTTGTTTCTTATTTTGTACAGGGATTCAAGCTTCAAAGAGCACCTCGATGACTTTTGACGAACCGTGATCCCGTGTTCCTATCTTCCCGATTCTATCCTAAACTCTAGTGATTCAATATTTCATATCTTATATGTTCACATTGAAATCACTATAGTTTTCCTTTCCTTAGCGAAATTTAAACAAAGTGCACAATGTCATAAGTGTAATGGAGTTTACTCCCACATGCTTAAACATTGAGGACAATGTTTATCTCAAGTGTAGGGGGACTACTATCGAAGTAAGTGGTCTTTTCCATGAATTTGTCCTCATTTTTACCGGAAAACTTGATTTTTTCGACATTTTTCAAAATTTTTAATCTATTTTGGCCTAGTTGTATAGTTGTATTTCCCTTTGTTATGATTATTTTCTTTCCTTGCTAGAATAAATTTTAATAAAGTGGTTTTATTTTTCAAAGTCGTGAATATTTTGACTCAACCCGAGTTTACTTATCTAAGTTTACTCTAGCTAGTATCCTTAACGTGTTTAAGTCAAGTTTTGCTAGGCTTTTATATAGGGAACTTTAAAACGCGAAAGTCTTAACTCTCACGGGTTAAGAACAAGAACTTTTCGCAAGTTCCTATAAATGATCCTAGAGAGTTGTTTATCAAGGGAACTTTAAAATGCGATTTCTAAACTTGAAAAAGTCTAAGAATTTGCAAGATCCTATAGATTACTCGAAAACCCAAAACATTGATTTAATAGGCTAAGCCTCCACGAGTCTCATTCCTTGAGATTTTAAACTGTGGAGAACGAGAGATGATAGAGCCAATTATAAGTTCGGTATTCTTTCGTGAATTTATGTGAGTTAATTATGAGCCTATTCTCCCATCGCTTGTTAATAAATTTATCTGCAATAAATAAGGTTGTACGATTTGAAAACTTACTTAGCTTCTAGCCCAACATCGTTTAAAAGTTGCTCGGTATTAATTAGAGTTCATAGCCAAGGCATAACTTATTGAAGCGGGATGCGAAGATTGGCGAGTCCGAAAAGGCCCTAACAAGACATGAGGGCTACATTTTGTTGCTAAAGATCCAAAAGTGATGTGAAGAATCATTTATCAAAAATCAATATGAAGGATCGAGACACACGACGAAAAGCAAAAACTCCCCAAAAGTCATGGAGAAGTCTATCCGAAAAGACCCTAGCAAGGTATGAGGATAAATAGATCCAAGTCCTAACAGGAGGCGGATCGTTGTATATCAATGTCCAAAATCAAGATTGGAGAAAGATGAAAGAAGTCGTGGTCCAAAGATAAAGAATCTCTCAAAACTTCAAGTGAAGAAATTCCTATTATGAAGAGAAGACCATAATTTCAAGAACGTCTCTCAAAGATTCGAAGTATGAAGTCGCTGCCAAATATCGGTCCGAGAAAGGTCTCAAATCGCGAAGCGAGTTATGCCAATATATGAACTTTATGAGGTCCCGAGAAGCAGTTTTAAAAGATTTTGTCCTTTAGCTAACTATTGATTAAATTGTCCACTTTATTTTTGGCCTAAATAACTATCTAAATAAGTCAAACAATGCATCCTCGTGATCATTTTAGACAATAATAAAATATAAGAGATACACCTAGGAATAAGGGAGTCTACGTGAATATAATCCGTGTTAGTTTGCTAACTTATAATAGCAATGATCTCGTTTTTAAGCTTGGTATGGGGAACGTGAAACTTGAGGATGATAAACGTTCATGGCAGCCGAAACCTAATGTAAGTCTTTGATTTCTTTACTTGTTTCTATTTTTTTATGTTTAGTATTTAATAAAGGCCAAGGTGGGTTATTTATGATGAAAAATGTAAACCGTGCTTTAAAATTAATGCATTGCATGAGGACATTGCAATGGTCAAGTGTAGGGGATTTAATAAGTGTGAAAACACTTATCCTTTTACCACTTATTTCCAATAATAACAAGACTAAAACGTGTATTTTATGTCGTAAAAGTCAGAATTATGCGTGGTTTGTGTTTTTATTGTGTTTTAGGACCAAAAGATGAAAAAGGGAGAAAACACGGGCTTTCACGGGCTTTTATCAAAGAAAACGAGAAAAGACGAAGTCAAAAGATCAAGAGTGCTTAAAGAACGGATGTCCAAGACCTATTCTGAAGATTTATCGAAGAAAAAGTCTAAAGACAGAAGTTTAATGAAGTCGAAGAACTTAAGTCTAAATTAAAGAAGAAAAATATTAAGACAAGTTCGAATCCCGAGACGACGTCGAGAAAAGACAAAGAATTAAATCGAGTCGAGAAGAAAAGAAAGAAGGAAGCACCATACATGCACTTCCCATTTTCCCTATAAATACCCTCCTAATCACATTAGGAGGGTGGTTAGCTTGTTTTATTTTTAAGTTTTCTTTCTAGTTTTTAGAGAGAGAAAGTTCTAAAATTTCTTTCACTAAGTTTTTCATCTTTCCTTTCTTTTAAGCTCTCATTAATCCTTGTATTTGAGTTTCTTTAATCAAAAGTTTAAGTTTAAGCTTTGTGTTCTTTAATCTCCTTCTACATTTCTTGAAGTTTGCTTATTTCTTAATCCGAAACTTGACTTTTGATCCGAATCCTTTATGATCCGTGATTAAATTTGAGGTTGTATGGTTAGAAGGTTCATTTCCTTTGTTCCTACATAAGCTCCTACACGTATAAGTTGTAAGCTCTTAATGCTTATTGGCTTATTTCAAGTTTTAGCTTATTGGTTTTCGGATTTCTCAAAGGTTTTAGTCATTTTAAAGTTCATTTCATAAAGTTCATAATCTTTTATGTTTTACAAGTTGTCAAATTTAAGCTTTTTGAGTTGTTTAAGTTTCGGATGAGTTAGCTTATTGATTGTGCTTATTTAGTTTTAAGCACTCCACCAGTTTCGGATTAAGAGTGAATTCCATCGCAATCTTGGGGCTTTACACATTCCGACGGACTACTGGTTTAGATCGCAATAACCCATCAGGGTTCTACTTTGCGATCGGTTGGTCATTTCCCCCTTATTCCGATCTGGGATTGCGATCGCTCATTGCGATCGCATATTCTGACGGGACTAAGGTCCTTGTTAAGACGAAACTCTGCCCAAATTTACTTTACAACATTCCGATCAGAACCACTTTGCGACAAAGGTATTTGGGTTATTCCGATCTGAAACATTGCGATCTAGGACATTCCGATAAGAATCATTCCGACAGTGTTGTATTTGACATTCCGATGGACTTTCACATGAGTTATTCCGATGACTTGTTTTAATTATATTTCGATGGTTTTAACATTGGTGCATTCCGATAGAAAGGACTTGTTATATTCCGATGGCTTAAGTTTTTAAGTTTTTAAGTTTTACAAAGTTTTATGTTTTAAGTGTTTTTTATAAATAATTTTTAGACGTTTTAATTTCACTCAACGACATTTTCATACTTGCTTTTAGTTAAAATTAGATAAACAAAACCAAGCCATTCTCTTGTTCACCAAAAGATGATTGAGTCGCACTTTAGACCAGAAATCAATTCGAAAAGATCGGTTCAACGAACTTTCATACGAGCTTAAAATCCTTGTAATAAAGTATATCCCTTTTTAAACAATCATCGCAATGTTTTAAGGTTATATATATTAATACTTATATATATATATATATAATCATTTAATCAGTTTATTTAACAATCAGTATACACTTAGTTCACATAGCACAAAATGCCCTACGATCTACATGCTTAACTAATACGGTCCCAAAAAACCCCCCAAAAGATTTTTATAAAGTTATAGTCCAGTTTTAAATAAAAGAAAATTTTACTTTATTTTTATTTTATTTAAAAATTTATCTGGTTCTCTATAACTAATGCTCTGATACCATTCTCTGTGACACCCCGGGTAGGGTCAAAATATACGGAATTATCAACGGAGATGTCACAAGGGTGGATCGATAGCACATAGTTCATAGAGCATAAGATAAGAAGTTATTCAAATCAAATTACATGATTATTAAACAAATTTATAAAAATTGTCTTCAACATGATTAAAGTAGAATGTTTATGTTTCCTAAATAGAACCCCAGACGAGTCCTAGAATGCAGATTACAATGATGCTTAAGTCCATGCACATATCACGTACTAACTTCATTTCCCTGAGAAAAACATGCTTAGAGGGTCAACATAAAGTTGGTGAATTTACAGGTTTAACAATAACTAGTTTGGACATACATTAATCATAGAAGTAACAATGCACAAAGAGTTATTACTAAAAAGTAGATTACATTTTCTATTACTCGAAACTGAAGCTTAACCTTCCATAGTCCTCAACAGATGAGGACGTAGTGTCTTACAAAAAGACACCCAAACCCAGTTCCAACATGGTATACATCTGTTGTCCTGGCCAAGGCACAATGAGCATGACTCACCCAGATGGGGATGGTCAATCCCTAATAGATCTATTTATAACATTCGGGCGATTTACAACAATTTAACAGTTTCTATAATAGTCAATCATAGTCAAGTTTATACAATTCAGTTATGTCCATTTAAATAGTTGCATGTTTTCTCCCCTGTAGAGGAAAAGTTTATCAATAGTTTATATGGGGCTGTAAACTCACCTGGGAGTTGCCAATAGCTGTATAAAACGAATATCCAAATAATGCTCACGCCAAAAGTTATGCCTAATCAAATAGTACAGTTGATGTGATCGTGATAGTATAGTGATAATTAGATACGTTATAGGGTAAATTAGAAAATTACCTTTAGGAAAAAGTAATAGTCTAAAATTACCTAAGACGAATTCAATTAAACACGTGGATGAACCAAGTTCGTTGTAGACGAAGATCTTATGAATATGAAATGTTTTGCTTTGATTTGGACAATTGATTCCAATTGGTTTTCGGTTTTTAAACTAATATTAATCCTACAAGTTTTAAAACCTAAGTGCATAAATCGTAAACCCCAAAATATTAAAACTTTTAAACTATATAAAATAAACAATCTATTTAAAAATCAATTATCAATTTAATCTAATCAGTTAAATTAATTGTACACTATTTAAAATTGTAATTAAACCTTTTAAACTAATTAAATCTATTTAAACCAAATCTATTTTTAAAACTATTTTTTATTATTTAAATCTAAAATAATAAAAATCTAATTATTTAAAAACTAATTAAACTTTTAAAATTAATAAAAACATTTTTATTTTATATTTTTTTGATTTTATCTATTATTTAAAAACTTTTTAAAAGTAAAAATTATAAGATTTATTTAAAATGAAAATGAAAATAAATCGAAGTATTTAAACTAAATAAAATCTGACAACTAATTTAAACAAAGCTATATTACTCACTTTAACCATTCTATAACCAAAACAGTGAGGCAACACAGATGGTAAGACGCTAGGTATTTAACTGCGAGGTCGCAGGTTCGAATCCAACGAGGGACCATTTTTTTGTAAATATTATTTCTGACAAATGATAATTAACTTGTCACAGGAGGTGACTTTTATCACAAATTCTATGGAATACTGATAAGGATATCAGCAATGGATTTAACAGATCAAATGAATCTGTTAAATTTGTAAATCAACAAGATAAAGTTATCAGCATACTTAATCAACCCAGCTAAGCTAGACTAATTACTAGCAAAATAAGCAGTAACATCAATCATATTAACAAACTGAGCAAAATAAATCAGCAAATCTAAAGAGCAAATCTAACATAGACTAAAAATGCAGGCAAATCCAAACAGTCAATCCTAATCTGAATACTTAACAGATGCAAGTCTAGAACACATTAGCTAATAATAAGCAAGTAAGAACTAAACATGATGTCGAATCTAAAACATCCCCATGGCAGACTCAATAAACCAGCAAACAAATTACATGGATATAAACAGATTCGATTGCTTTAACTGATACTTATATAAGCTATATCTAAAACAAAATCAGCAGATCAACCAATTAAACTAAAAGAATCCAGATCTACCAAATCAATAAGCAATTTTATCAGCAATCTATTTCATATCAGCAAAATCACACCAGCATAAAAGTATACTAATTAGATAATCAGATATTTCGAGTTCCTTTAAAACAGATATCTGATAAACCCAAGCAGCATACTATGAACGAAAATCCCAATCAGATTCAAACTATCATTTAACTCGCAGCAAAAACAAGTAATTAAAAATTCACTCAAAACATTAATCCATAAGCTCATATGCAAGCACCTCAAAACAGTAGCTAAAATTTTCTACGAATCAGTTATTATAACGATTAAACATATTCAGATTCAAATCCAAGCTTCAAACTAACAGTCAACTAAAAAGCTTCATCAAAAACATATCCTAACAATCCTATTTCAGATATCATAATATTCATTAACCAACTAATGATAAAAACATATTAAATAACATAAAATTAACTAGTTGACATACCATTTGAAGAAAACCTTTGAGAAGAAGGTTGTGTTGAACAACCTTGTGAACCAGAAACGACATCACCAATGAACCACCACCACCATCAATCGAATATCATTAAAGCACTGATTCCAAATTCACAATCGAACCAGATTTGTAAACTTTCCAAATTCACAATCATGGATTTTAGAATGAAATTGTGTTTTCTTTGTTTTTATTGACTCCTTATAACCCACTGGTTATAAGGGTGCCTTGTTTGTTCATAGATTTCAACAGAAGTCCACAAAAGACAAAAAGTCAATTAAGTCAAGCAGTGGAAACTTTTCCCACTGTTGGGCACCCAAAACTAGCCATTGCTAGTGCAATTTTTCAAACAGCTTATCAATAAGCTATAATAGCTTATTCTGACTTGCAACAACTTTGTTTTTAGTAATCAATCTTCCTTAATTGACCCATTTGACTATTCTAGAGCATTTGAGACTTTGACTTTTAGGTTTGACTAGAAAACCAACTTACTTGACTTTTACATAAGTGCGTATTTGCTTTTTCCAGCTTATTCATTGTGCTTTTTGGAAATATTTTTGATTATAAGCTTAGTTAAGTGATTTGAAACATTTTGCAACAAGAATCAGCCCTTGAATTGGTCTAGAACTTGAAAACGACTATTTTGTCGTTTTGTGTAGAGAGATTTTGCTTATTTCAGGCTTATTTCTTGGGCTTATTCCAAAATTCTTTTTACAAACAGCTTAATTAGGTCAAGAGAAGGATGTGTGTCAAAATTCAGCTTATGGCATCAGCTTATAGCTTAATGGGCCAAAAAGCCCATTAAGAGTAAGTTGTTTTGAAATAAGTTGTGATAAGCTCATATTCAGTTTTTGGGCCTTTGAAATTTTGTGTTTAAAATTGAATTTTAAGCTTGACTTGAAGTTTTGGGCCATTTTGTGAACATTTTTCTTATTGGGCCAATTTGAGCCCATTAAGGGGTCTGTTTTACTATTTGGCCCAACTGGAGGCCCATTAGGGGTATTTTTGTCATTTCAAGTTCATTTCTGTTTAAATTAGGTTAAATTAAACTAGTTTTCAAGTTTTTAGAGTTTTTTTTATAAATTTTGGATTTTTATTATTATTTACTATTAAAATTAGTTTTTAATATTTTTGCAACTTTTTCATTTTTCTTAGGTCAAATACATTAAGTTAGGAGTTTTAAAATTTTTAGATTAATTTTCTTGTCATTTAGTTAATTTTTAGGATTATTTTAAAATTTTATTAGTTTTTAATCATTTTTAAATATTTTTAATTAATTTTAAATTTTTCAAAAATAGTTTTTAGTTTAATTAAGTTATTTTAGAGGTTTGCAAATTTAAAAATCTCATTTTGGGCGTTTTGTTTAATAATCTGATTTTTTGGGCTTTAATTAGCATTAAAAATTATTATTTAATTAAATAAAAGGTTTGAGTGATTTTTTATTTTTTGTAAATTCTAATTACATTTTTTGGATTTATTTCAATTTTCTAGGAGTTTTTAGGATAATTTTTAAATTTCGTCATATTTTACGGTTTTACGTGTACGACTTTCGTCTTAGTGTAGTTTTAATCGTAACCGTTATCCTTTTCTCTTTTCTTTTCTCATAATCATAATCACAAACATTTAATCATCTCTTTATACAAAACACTAGCCTCCTTGAGAACGATCCCACACAATTTTGGGTCATAAACACTTGATTTTCCTAAACCACTTGTTTAATACTTTCCACATTTACGCTCTTTTTCCTAAAAGACGTATTTTACAACTATCATTTTGGCGTCGCTGCCGGGGAGGCGTGTTGTGTTTTGATTTGAACAAATTTTGTTTTTATATTAGCCATAATAACTATTTGTGTGATTAGCACTCTAATCATACGTATTATCGGTTTTTCTTTTTGTGTTAATATTATTACTATATTGTATACGTAAAAAAATAAATTCACAAGTACTCCAAAAGTGTGAAAACACAACCTTAATTTTGGATTTCATCACTCAATCATTGTATTCGAATCTCAAACAAATAAAAAAGGCAAAATAGATAATTACTTTCGTGAAGTTTAATTTTGAAAAACACAAACTATAAGGTGGGTATAAGGCGGTTGTATTTCACGACCTAAAGAAAAAGGCTCTTAAGTGCTTCGCGCCGCCTCGTTTCTCCGCTTGCTTGTGCGTGATAAAAAGGGCTAATCGAGGGTTTGCCAACCAAAGTATTATCTACGTATCTATATATTTTCTTGGTTTCAAAGATTAAACCCTCTTGAACGTTCTGGTGTTCCACCAATGTTCTAAAGTCATCGAAGGCGTTCACTTCACGTGATCGTTTTCATTCCTTGAGGCTCCTTTAATCGAGAGATTTGATTTGAGGAGAGATTTGTAGATTTTTGTCTACGTAATACATCACAAAATCCGAAAAAAGAGTAAAAACAATCAAAAACACAAAAAATTTGAAAAGGTTAAAAACACCCAAAAGAATCTTCTTTGATCATTCCCACGTTGTACATGACGTTTATGCAAACTCGTAACCAAGCTAGATGTGCACGTAAACGTAGAAACTGAAAGGAAACCACACCTAACCTTTCTAGTGAAGAATCTCCTATTGACGAACCTATCGTAGAAAAAGAAACAACCATGGCTAATCGTACTATGATGGAGTTACTTCAAGCACCCACCGAGGGTTATGGAGAAGCGATTGTGATTCCCGCCATCCTTGCGGAGAATTTTGAAGTTAAAACGGGTTTGTTGTCGATGATCCAAAACAACAAGTTCCATGGTGATGAAAAGGACAACCTTCACAACCATATCCGCCAATTCAATTGTCTTACCGCCACTTGAAAGTTTAAGGACGTCTCTAATGACTCGATTAAGATGATGCTTTTTCCGTATTCCTTACCGGGGCCCGCTAAATTTTGGTTAGAGAAAGAGCCACCCAATTCTATATTGACGTGGAAGGATCTCGTTTCGAAGTTCGTGAACCAATTTTTCCCGCCCTCTAAGACTACGCATTTGAGAAACGAGATTTCAAAATTTTCACAAGAGTTTAATGAGAGTTTTTCTACGGCTTAGAATCGGTTTAAGGAAATGTTACATGAGTGTCCTCATCGTGGTTTTTCCGACTTGCATCAAATTGACACGTTTTACAATGGATTGAACGATCATGAAAGAGATTATCTTAATGCCACCGCGGGTGGTAATTTTTTGTGTAAAACTGTCGAGGAAGCGTTGTTGGTTATTGAGAATAGGTCTAAGGTCTATAGTCCTCGTAGCACATCGAGTGTTTGTAAGACTTCGTCTTCGGCTTCGCCTTCATTGTCTCACACCATCGATGCTTGCCAAATTGAGGCAAATTTGGAGAACAAAATCTTTGATAAGCTTAAGGGAATTTTGATTGAGTTTAAAGTTGGTGAACAACCCACTCCCGCTACGGCTAAAGCGGTTGAGGTTTCTTGTATGTATTGTGGTGGAGGTCATGATTTCTCCGAGTGCATTACCAACGGTGGTAACACTTCGAGTGCCTATGCGGCCATGGGAACTTATAACCAAAACAGTCAAGTTACCCGCACTAATCAATTTACTCCACCGGGTTTTGCACCAGATCAAAATGCTAACAATTATCGAAACAATCAAGTTGGTTATCAAGGAAATCAAAGGAACAATTAGAAGGGTAACAACTATGGGAATCAAGAGGCTAATAATCAAGTTCAAAACAAAAATCAAAACCATGATTTTCAAAACAAAAGCAAGAGTTTGCAAAACTGGAAAGATCTTCCAAATGAACTTGTTGAATATGCAAATGGTAATGATGCTAGGTTTGATAATATACAAAGGGATATCATTAACCTAAGATCTGAGTTTAAGAATGATTTGAAAAAGGAGTTGAAAAACAAGTTAGCAAATGAACTTAAGATTCATACCAACAAAATGGAGGGTAATGTGACTAGGTTACAACAAAACCAACAAAAGATGGAAGAAGGACAATATGAGATAAAACAAGATATGCTTAAGGCCGATAAGAGGCAATCTATGTTTGAGGATAAAATTGCATCTATGTTTGAGGCTATAATGTGTAGACTGTCTTCTTCGAGTAGTCTTCCTAGTAACACCATATCGAACCCTAAGGGAGAGATGAAAGTGATTACCACACTTAGTGGTAAGACACTTAAGGAACTGACTCCTCAACCAATTACTCCAACGGTAGAGGAAATGGAGGAAGAATCCGAGGTGGTGGTCGAAGAGGAGCATATCCCAATCCCACGAAGTAGTGCTCAAACCACACCTACGGTTGACCCATTACCATCATTGGTACCTGAGCTTCCAGAGGCTGTGCCTATGCCTCAACCCACACCACCTCTGCATTACCCATCGAGACTTCGTTAGGAGAAACGGAAAGAGCGTAAGAATTACCAATTTGAGCTTTTTATGAAAATGTTTCGTGATTTGCATTTCAGTATAAGTTTTGATGACACTTTGGTCATTATGCCTCGATTTGCCACTAACTTTAAGAGTATGTTGAACAACAAGGAGAAATTGCAACAGTTGTCTAGTTGTTCATCGGTTTATCTTAACCGCATACCTCAAAAAGTCAGTGATCCCGGTAAAATGTTGATCCCATGTGCTATTCAAGATATGGAAGAATGCTATGCTTTGGCCGATCTTGGTGCTAGTATCAACTTGATGCCTCTTGCAATTTTCAAGTCGCTCAATCTTCCTAATCTTACTCCTTCACTAATGTCTATCTAACTGGCCGATCATTCCACGATTCCCGCATGTGGATTGGCCGGAGACGTTATTGTGAAAGTGGGAAAGTTCTATTATCCGGTAGACTTTATCGTTGTCGATATTCCCACGGATCCTCAAATTCCTCTTATTTTAGGTCGTTCGTTTTTGGATGCGTCAATGGCGTTGATGGATGTGCATGCTAGAAAAATCACCTTACGTTTCAACGACGAGGAACTTGTTATAAACGAAACATAAAACTCTCAAATTTCTCATGTTTATTCCGTCGCGACCATAAACCTCGTTGATATGATCGACGTCGTTTGCGAGGAATTTTCACAAGAATTTTTAGGTTTTGGTGACGATGAAAATAGTGGGAATCCCACTATGCTCGATCCTATTCATGATAATTCGACACCATCCTTTACTCCATTTGAAGGTGGTGGTTTTACTTTTGAAGAATTTGATGTTCCTCGTACTTGTAACGAATACCTCGACAACGATGAGGACTTCTCGATTATCAAGGATTTTCTTAACGATTTCCCATTTCCTCCGCCCAAGGAGGTTATGAGTATCGAACCCAAATCTTCAATTGAGGAACCACCAATCGTCGAGTTGAAAGATTTACCTCCTCATCTTGAATACGTATTCTTGGAAGGAGACGATAAGTTGCCGGTTATTATTTCAAAAGATCTTTCGAATGATGAAAAAACCGCACTTATTGATGTTCTAAAGGACCACAAAGGGGAAATTGCGTGGAAATTACCCGACATTAAGGGGATCGATCCCAAATTTTGTACCCACAAAATCTTAATAGAGGAGGACTATAAACTCGCAATCCAATGTCAAAGGAGGGTGAACCCCAAAATTCACGACGTCATCAAAAAGGAGGTCCTTAAACTCCTTGACACGGGAATGATATATCCTATTTTCGATAGCCCTTGGGTGAGTCCTATTCATTGTGTCCCTAAAAAGGGAGGAATGACCGTTGTGCCTAATGATGACAACGAGTTAATTCCAACTCGACTCGTGACCGGTTGGAGGGTGTGCATCGACTATTGTAAATTGAATGACGCCACTCATAAAGACCATTTCCCCTTGCCCTTCATAGACCAAATGTTGGAGCGTCTTGCGGGAAATGATTTCTATTACTTTTTAGATGGTTTTTCTGGTTACTTCCAAATCCCCATCGTTCCTAGTGATCAAGAAGAAACTACATTTACGTGTCCATATGGAACATTTTCCTATCGTATAATGCCATTCGGACTTTGTAATGCACCGGGAACTTTTTAATGATGCATGATGGCTATTTTTCATGACATGATCGAGAAGACGATGGAAGTCTTAATGGATATTTTTCCGTGTTTGGTTGTTCGTTCACTTCGTGTTTGTCGAATCTTGAGAGAATGTTGAAACGTTGTGAGGAAACCAACCTTGTGCTCAATTGGGAAAAATGTCATTTTATGGTTAACGAAAGAATCGTCTTAGGGCACAAGGTTTCGAAAGCGGGGATTGGGGTAGACAAAGCTAAAATTGACGTCATCACCAAATTACCTCATCCCAAAACTGTCAAGGGAGTCAGGAGTTTCCTAGGCCACGTGGGCTTTTATCATCGATTCATCAAGGATTTTTCAAAGATTTCTCGACCCATTACACATCTCCTCGAAAAAGATGCTCCTTTGTCTTTAACGAAGATTGTGTACGAGCCTTTGAAATCCTTAAGAGGAAACTTACCGAAGCTCCCATTCTTGTTTTTCCCAATTGGAATCTCCCCTTTGAGCTTATGTGTGATGCAAGTGATTACGCTATTGGGGCCGTGTTGGGGCAACGTCATGAAAATCACTTCTTGCCTATCCACTATGCTAGCAAGACGATGACCGAAGCTCAACCTAAATACACTACAATGGAAAAGGTATTCCTTGCCGTGGTGTATGCTTTTGAGAAATTCCGACCTTTCCTCGTCTTGACCCAATACATAGTGTATACGGATCACTCGGCAATTAAGTATCTCATGGCTAAGCAAGATGCAAAGCCGATATTGCTTCGTTGGATGCTCCTCCTACAAGAATTTGATGTCACAATCCTTGACAAAAAAGGAGCCGAGAATCTAACGGCCGAAATTCTTTCTCGCTTGGAAGATCCTCACAAAAGTGTGTACGAGAACAAGGAAATTACCGAAACATTTCCTCTCGAGACACTTGGTGTAGTGAATTCTAAGCTTGACTCATCCACCCCATGGTTTGCGGACATCGCGAATTACCATGCGGGCAACTTCATCATTAAGGGTATGACGACTCAACAAAAACGAAAATTCTTTCGTGACGTCAAGTTCTACTTTTGAAACGACACTTACCTCTTTCGGACTTGTGCGGATCAAAATATTCGACGTTGTGTTTTTGGCACCGAAGCTTCTAATATCCTTAGAGCTTGTCACGAGGGGCCAACGGGTGGTCACCATGGTGTTAATCTCATGGCGAATAAGGTCTTTGATGTCGGTTTCTTTTGGCCTACTATTTACTGAGATGCACATGCACTTGTTAAGTCATGTGACTCATGCCAACGTCAAGGCAAAGCCTCACAAAACGATGGAATGCCACAAAACATCATCCAAGTGTGTGAGATCTTTGACGTTTGGGGAATTGATTTTATGGTGTCATTCCCATCATCTCGTGGTAATAAGTACATCCTTGTCGCTGTTGACTACGTATCTAAGTGGGTGGAAGCTAAGGCTTTGCCCACGAACGATGCTCGTGTGGTAGTCAGGTTCTTGAAACAATTGTTTTCTCAGATCGGAACCCCTCGTGAAATCATAAGCGATCGTGGAACCCATTTTTGTAATGACCAATTCGAAAGGGTTCTAAGGAAATATGGGGTTACACATCGGCTTTCTACGGCTTATCACCCGCAAACGAGTGGGCAAGTCGAGGTTTCAAACCGAGCGTTAAAGAGAATCTTGGAGAGATCAATAGGAGAGAACCGACAATAGTGGTCGGATAAGTTAGACGATGCTTTATGGGCCTTTCGTACCGCTCATAAGAAGCCCATTGGGTGCACTACTTACAAGATCGTGTATGGGAAGAACTGTCACTTGCCAATTAAACTCGAACACAAAGCTTATTGGGCCCTAAAGCATTGTAATGATGACACTGAGACCACGGGAAAACACTGGAAAATGCAATTAAATGAATTAGATGTATTGAGGGATATTGCTTATGAAAATTCATTGATTTATAAAGAGAGAACTAAAAAGTTTCATGATTCTAAAATTAAAAACCGGGTTTTTAACATTGGAGATCAATTGTTGCTTTTTAACTCACGTTTGAAAATCTTTTCTGGCAAGTTGAAATCCCGTCGGTCGGGTCCATTCACCATTACCCAAGTTTTTACTTATGGGACCATCGAGCTAGCTCAAAATGATGGCCCTAATTTTAAGGTGAATGGACATAGGTTGAAGCACTACTTTGGTGGGGAAGTTCCCTCTTTGAACTACCTCGACCAAGTCACCTTCCCCAATGATAATTATTATTGAGGGGATCGAGTCGAGCTCATGACTTGGTAATAAAAAATGAGGTGCCTCGTGGGGGAGTTCCATGCTTATCCATGTACATATTATCGCTTTCTAATGTATTTAACGTGAGGGGATTTGTGCCCTTCCAACCTTTGTTTCGTGGTTGTTTGTGATATGTGGTTTTTAGATGATCATGATCTTCACAATTGGAGCCTCTCGTGTTCGTTTTACGTGAGCACTTGATCGTTTGCTTTGAAGAATTTCTCGATATACACATGATATATCCTTATTTGTTCTAACCTTAGGTTTTTAGCACATTTCATAAACGGCTATTGATTTAATGGTTACACCCTTTCCATATTATATTAAGCATTCGACTACGTCTCTAGCATGGGGGTATCCTACCCTTAGACTCGAAACATTGAGGACAATGTTTAACTTTAGTATGGGGGTGAATAGATACTTGCCTTGCCAAACCTTCACGCTTTCCAAAGTTTATTTTGTTTGTTTACCGTTTTGTTACAAATAAGGCTAAAAATGGCCAAATTTTAAAAATTTTCTCATGTTTTATAAGTGTTTGAAGACACGAATGAAGATTTTCCGATGGCGAGAATAAGAGTAATTTTTTACTCGATCGTGCGTCTTGAGCACTTAGCTTCGATTCCTTAACTTTATATTAGGCTAAGTCTCTTAAATGAGGACGAGAAATGATAGAGTTAATTATAAGTTACCATGCTAAATGTAGAATACTCGTATTCTTTCAAAAACACATGTGTTCTCGTTGTTTGCTTATTCTCCCTTCGCTTGTATATATATTTTGCTTAATAAGTATTGGCTTAGCGGTTTAGTCTTGATTGTTGGTTTCTTGTCTTTTCTAGTAGCTTCCATGTAATTAAATTGGGAAGACATTAAGGTATCGCCAGCGTCACGGTTTTGAAGTATTAGCAACCTGAATAATCGAAAGCTTCACCTAATAATAAGATTTCAAGGGCTCACCTAAATCAAGCAAACAATTTGAAGCTCACAAGGCCGAAAAATCTATGCGAAATTGAAAGTGAATTACGCCTTAATCTTTGAAGCTTTAAAGATCCAAAATTCGCTTTTAGCGTGAGGATATTCGTCTTAGGCCATAATAAAACCACCGATGAGGAGGATAATAAAGGCAAGGAAAGACCGAAGTCATAATAAAAGCTTCATGGCCAAGTTGAATAAAAGATGGAGGTAAACCTATGATAATAAAGCCCATCCGTTAGGGGGCATATAAAAGTCTTGGTAATAAGTCTCATGTTCAAAACCGTTATAAAATCGTGTTTATCGATCCTTCTTATTGACTTAATTTTTTGACACCGTTGTCTATTAGGGGGTTATTAATTCGATGGTCTTGGTTACACTGTTATGACTCTATTTTTAGACCTAAATCTCTATCATCGCATAAGTAAAAAATGTATCCTCGTGAACATTCAAGACAAAAATAAAATATAAGAGATACCAATTAGGAAAATGGGAGTCTAAGTACGTGATTAGGGCATATGAGTAGTGTTAGCATTACTAACTTATTATGGCAATGATCTCGTTACACGCTTGGCATGGAATTGGGTGAAAATAGAGGACGACGAAATTATTTCTAAAGAAGCATTCAAGTGTTCTTGTTCTATGAACCTAAACGTCTCATTTTGCGATGAAAATCCTACATTATGTCTAAAACACAAGTAGTAGCAAGTAGTAGTAGTGTAGCAAGTTTATCATTCAATAAAAGTACATAAAATTGAATTTTGGAGGTGCTACGATACTTTATTCTAGCATTGCATGAGGGCACGACAATGGTTTAGTATGGGGGAGTGATGAGACTGCTTTTATACATAGTCTCATCGTCCAAAATGGGCTTAAAATGCATAAAATATCATAAAATGTGCCAAATATATGCTTTTGTTTGTGCAATGTGTATTTTAGGACGGATATTGAGAAAATGGCAAAAGATCACAAGAAACAAGCAAAAACGAACACGGGAAACGAAGCCGCACAATGAACCAAGCCCTAGAGTTGATTTTCCAAGAAAAACCCTTGAAGAATTGAAGATTGTATAAGAAGGGTCCTCCAATATTGTAGAATTGACACTTTAAACCCTTGTATATTCATAATTACAAGTTTGGTCCTTAAAGTTTGTCAAAATTACAAAAATGACCCTCAACTTTGAAGAATTTGCAAGAATGGTCCCTCAATTATAAAGACTTGTCACTTTTAGTCCTTCACAAAGTCAACAATACAAGTCAAGACCTTGAAGATTAAAGATATTACAAGATTGGTCATTCATAAATCATGAAATGTCAAAACAAGTCCTTGGTAAAACCTTTGTAACGTTTTGGGGGCAAAAGTCTAAAAACCAAACTTACTTAACAAAGGGATTCGGATTTACTCATGTTTAAACCAAGAATGAAAGGAAGGAAAGAAGTAAGAGACCAAACTTGGCAGACAGACAAATATACCTTAACCAACCAGCTAGTGCAACCTCACCCACCAAATCCCACCCACCAATCATAACTCCCCATTTCGCCACATCACTCTCCACTCACCATATTTTTTAATTAATTAAATTAGTTAAACTAATTGTGGCGCCTAACATATTTTTAAATAGTAATCTGGATCAAAACCCACTATTCATGCCAAGAACACAAATTAGGAGTTTTTGTTTAAGCAACAATTAAACTCCCACCACCTCCAGATTTATGATTAATGATGTCATAAACAAAACC
This sequence comes from Glebionis coronaria, assembly GCA_025667525.1. Taxonomy (NCBI): domain Eukaryota; kingdom Viridiplantae; phylum Streptophyta; class Magnoliopsida; order Asterales; family Asteraceae; genus Glebionis; species Glebionis coronaria. Next base: position 331,900 of record JANFOE010001777.1, on the reverse strand, counting down.
CAACTCCTAAACATGCGACATCATCACTCACCAAGCTCACATGACACACCCCTGCAATACGTTTTTTTGGGAAGATGCCAAAACTTGGCAGCAAATCAACCATCCTTAATGAAGCTTACAACTTAAGCTTATTTGAGACCCTTGATCACAATTCCACCCGGCTAGCACCAACAAAACGCCAAGATAACTTCACATGATCAAGCAATTTTCAAACTTCCAAGGGCATTACTAGAAGTTCACCACTAGGGTTTCACTTTATTTTTTAGCTTTGTAGGACTTGTAACCCTCTATATAAAGGGTCTAGATTACAACATTGTAGCTTGCTCTTGGTTTTTCCTTTGTTCAACTTTCTATAAATCCTATATTCAAGTAATGAAATAGTGTTTGAATTAGTTGAAGAAATCCAAGTGCCACCTTTAATATTCTGTTGTTATTGTTCAAAGTTTATGAGTTCTAAGTTTCAAAACTTGTTTTTAAACTTTTTGTAAGAAATTGCAAAAGTTCTAAAATCTGATATTTTTCTAAGTTCTTTGTTCAAACCCTTGGAATTTTTGGGTCAAAGGTTGATCACATCACCCTGATAAGAAGATTATCAAGGTGAGGTGAGATCTTGGCTTGGGGATATTCAAGGAGTGGGGTACAAAGCTTGAATCAATCAGCTTTATGTTTCATTTTCTTTTTCATATAATCTGTTATTTTTAACCTTGTTGTTCCTAGCAGCTTATTGGAAGCTTGTGCCTTGTTAAGCTAGGCACATAAGCTCTAAAATTCGTGAGTGTGTATGTACATTCATGAGGTTTGAGCCTTCTTTCCAAAAATCTGTTTGAAAAGTGGTATTAAGTGATTTTGTAACCTACTGTTGTTTTGTATGTTCTTGATGCATGAATCTTGTTGATTATGCTTTGTGATGTTGTTATGACGCATATCTAAGCTTGGATTAACCTGAAATACACATTTACTTGTTTAAATCTTGGATTAAAAAGTTTAAGGGGTGTTTGGGTTTACTAATTTAAGCTTTGTATGCTAGTTTGAGTAGGAGTTTAGTGTTTATTTGAGTTGGTATCTGATAATTAGGTGTTTGTGTGCTGATATTTGCCATACTTGAGCTTTTAAACATCAAAATCTAATATGTGCCATAACTTGCTTGTTTTGCATATTTTGACCTAAAATCTTGGAAACACTTAGAGTGTATGCATGTTTAGGATTAACAAGTGCTTAAACCAAGTTTGTGTAACCTGTTTTGGAGATTTGAGGGTTTGAAATTAGGTTTGTGGTCAAGTATATCAGAAAAAGGATTTTATGTTCATCATTTGTTCATCAGTAACATACATAAGCCTGCAACTAGGTCTAATCTTTGATTCAGTGTATGAAACAAGTTTATTTATGCTTATTTGAGTTTATTATAGCTTGTGTATGCATTTAGTTCAATTTGGTTGGCTTATTCTTGCTTAAACTGCTTATTTGTTCAAAACTGCTTATTTTCCATGTCTATGCAATGTCTGATGCTGTTTTGAATTAACTGTATCAATTGGCTTGGTGAAATTGTGTTTTCTTTGTTGTTATTGACTCCTTATAACCCACTGGTTATAAGGGTGCCTTGTTTGTTCATTGATTCTAACAAAAGTCCACAAAAGACAAAATGTCAATTAAGTCAAGCAGTGGAAACTTTTCCCATTGCTGAACACCCAAAACTAGCCACTGCTAGTGCAATTTTTCAAACAGCTTATCAATAAGCTATAATAGCTTATTCTGACTTGCAACTACTTTTTTTTTGTAATCAATCTTCCTTAATTGACCTATTTGACTATTCTGGAGCATTTGAGACTTTGACTTTTAGGTTTGACTAGAAAACCAACTTAGTTGACTTTTACATAAGTGCTTATTTGCTTTTTCCAGCTTATTCATTGTGCTTTTTGGAAATCTTTTTGATTATTAAGCTTAGTTAAGTGATTTGAAACATTTTGCAACAAGAATCAGCCCTTGAATTGGTATAGAACTCGAAAACGACTATTTTGTCGTTTTGAGTAGAGAGCTTTTGCTTATTTCAGGCTTATTTCTTGGGCTTATTCAAAAAGTCTTTTTACAAATATCTTAATTAGGTCAAGAGAAGGATGTGTGTCAAATTTCAGCTTATGGCAATAGCTTATAGCTTAATGGGCCAAAAAGCCCATTAAAAATAAGCTGTTTTAAAATAATATGTGATAAGCTCATATTCAGCTTTTGGGCCTTTGAAATTTTGTGTTTAAAATTGAATTTAAAGCTTAACTGGAATTTTGGGCCATTTTTGTGAACATTTTTCTTATTAGGCCAATTTGAGCCCATTAAGAGGTATGTTTTACTATTTGGACCATTTGGAGGCCCATCAAGGGTATTTTTGTCATTTCAAGTTCATTTCTATTTAAATTAGGTTAAATTAAACTAGTTTGCAAGTTTTTAGAATTTTTTTATAAATTTTGGATTTTTATTAATATCTTATTATTATTTTATTATTAAAATTAGTTTTTAATATTTTTGCAACTTTTTCGTTTTTCTTAGGTTAAATAAAATAAGTTAGGAGTTTTAAAATTTTTAGATTAATTTTCTTGTCATTTAATTAATTTTTAGGATTATTTTAATATTTTAATAATTTTTAATCATTTTTAAATAGTTTTAATTAAATTGAAATTTTTCAAAAATAGTTTTTGGTTTAATTAAGTTATTTTAGAGGTTTACAAATTGAAAAATCTCATTTTGGGCTTTTTGTTAATTAATTTGACTTTTTGGACTTTAATTAGCATTAAAAAATTATTATTTAATTAAATAAAAGGTATGAGTGATTTTTGATTTTTTGTAAACTCTAATTAATTTTTTTGGATTTATTGCAATTTTCTAAGAATTTTTAGGATAATTTTTAAATTTCGTCATATTTTACGGTTTTACGTGTACGACTTTCGTCTTAATGTAGTTTTAATCGTAACCGTCATCCTTTTCTCTTTTCTTTTCGCATAATCATAATCACAAACATTTAATCATCTCTTTACACAACACACTAGCCTTCTTGAGAACGATCCCACACCATTTTGGGTCATAAACACTTGGTTTTCCTAAACCACTTCTTTAATACTTTCCACATTTACGCTCTTTTTCCTAAAAGACGTAGTTTACAACTATCACTTGTCTTCATGGAGGACTAAAAGTGACAAGTCTTCAATTTTGACGGACCATTCTTGCCAATTATTCAAAGTTGAGGGTCCTTTTTGTAAATTTTACAAACTTTAGGGACCAAACTTGTAATTATGAATAAACAAGGGAATAAAGTGTCAATTCTTCAATAATGAAGGACCCTTCTTGTACAATCTTCAATTCTTCAAGGACTTTTCTTGTAAAATCAACTCTAAGGTCCGGTTCATTGTGCGGCTTCTTTTCCCGTGTTCGTTTTTGATTGATTCTTGTGATCTTTTGTCATTTTCTCAATATCCGTACCTAAAGTACACATTGAGCAAACACAAGCATATATATGGCACTTTTGATGATATTTTCATAGTTTTAAGCCCGTTTTGGACGATGAGACTATGTATAAAAGTAGTCTCATCACTCCCCAATACTAAACCATTGCCGTGCCCTCATGCAATGCTAGATTAAAGTATCTAAGCATCTCCAAAATTCATTTTTATGGACTTTTATTGAATCATAAACTTACTACACTACTACTACTTGCTACTACTTGTGTTTTAGACATAATGTAGGATTTTCATCGCAAAATGGGACGTTTAGGTTCATAGGACAAGAATACGTGAATGCTTCGTTAGAACTAATTTTGCCGTCCTTAATTTTTACCCAATTCCATGCCAAGCGTGTAACGAGATCATTGTCATTATAAGTTAGTAATACTAACACTACTCATATGCCCTAATTACGTACTTAGACTCCCTTAATCCTAAGTGGTATCTCTTATATTTTATTTTTGTCTTGAATGTTCACGAGGATACATTTTTTACTTATGCGATGATAGAGATTAAGGTCCAAAAATAGAGTCATAACGGTGTAACCAAGACCATCGAATTAATAACCTCCCATAATAGACAACGATGTCAAAAAATTAAGTCAACAAGAAGGATCGACCAACACGGTTTTATGACGGTTTTTAACATGAGACTTATTACCAAGACTTTTATACGCCCCCTAACGGATGGGCCTTATTATCATAGGTTTACCTCCATCTTTTATTCAACTCCGCCATGGAGCTTTTATTATGACTTCTGTGACAATCCGTCAATTTATGGTTGATATTTTATTCTCAAGTGTTATTTGAAAACATTATTTTAATATTATATTATGAACTCACTTATTTTTTGGGAAGAAATTTGGATTTACGTCTTGAAGTAGCATCGACTACGTCTAAACCGGAGGATTCTACGTTACGTGCTTACGTTTACATACACCGTTTTTGTGACAGTCCGACATTTCAAGAAATAAATTTATCCGTGAATATTATTTTGGAATTTTATATTTGAGTTGGTTCATAAACTCACAAATTTATGAGAAGAGATTAGGACTTACGTGAATAACTTAACGTCCTTTACGACTAAACCGGAAACCTTAGGATTACGTATTTACGTTTTTTAACTCCGTTTTTGATGAGACAATTTTTATTAGATTCGTTTTGTGCCGTTGATTCATAATTTATAAAAACGTTTTTCGTAAAACGACCCGAGGGCACGTAAATCGAGGAAACTAGAATCGAGGAATACCCGTAAATTAGCGGGATGGGACAAAACAAGTTTATCCCACCCCACTAAAAGGGACGGCCAAAAGAGGACACCACATCTCTTGATGTGGCACCCTTATAACTATTAAGCTTACACATGTAAGCCTAAGCTTAACATGTAAGCTACATCTTCCACCCAAACCATAAAACCACTTCACATTTACCACTTGCTCTCATTTACAACATGCAAAACCACACACTTCTCTCTCACCCTCCACCCTTGCCGTCCATACCATCATCAAACAACCCTCTTTGATCAAATTTTACCACAATATCATGTGTTATTCACACATATGTTGAAGAACCTTTAAAGATATGAAGATTGGAGGTGATCTTAACCTATGAAAAGGAGTTTTCATGAGGTTAAAGGGCTGAATTCATGGAGGTGTTCATATATCCAAAGGACCCAAGAAGTTTCCATACTAAAGTTGAAGATTTGATAACAAGAACCAAGTCTTGTTCATCAAAAACCTCATCTTTTCATTACTAATGGTGGTATAAAGATTGTTCTTCCTATCCTCTTGTTATTTTGATTATGTAATCTTGTATTTTCTTTATTTATGTATATGTATATGATGATGAATGATGATAAAAAAATTATGTGGGGATTTGGTGTTGATAAACATGGGTAAAAAGATGGAAAACCACATGTAAAATGGTTAAAAATCTTGCTAAATATGATGGCTGTATAAAAACAATAAGTAACCAAATAATAAACTGATAAAATGGCATAGTGGAATCCGTTTACAGTAAGTATTAGATTTCGTACACATGTGAGAGTTGGCCATGCAATGGAATCATCAAAATGAGTGAGATATGATCAAAACAAAATTAGTATACCAATTTGAATAGTCTGTTTTGTAGGGACTGTTGAGGATACTTAGACATGGATTGAGCAGTAGCTATATCTAACTTATTTGTAGCACATAATATGAAGTTTATGTCGTCCAAAAATGAGCTTCTATCTTATTATAAAACTCAAGATATGATAAAAATGGTGAAAGTGAAACTAAAAATCAGATTTTGTGAAATTAAAGTTTAATAGTATTATATAAGCACTCAAAATAATATAGTAGAAAATGTGAAATTAAAACCCACTAACATATATAGTACATTTATATAAATATGTATAGATATAAATAAATTGACATTTTATAAAAATGGTGTTTTGATTAGTTTTATAAGTTATAAAACTATAAACATGATTTTTACGTCTTTTCGGCTAGTACCGTAAAATTAACGTTTTTCGTCAATTAAAACTTAGACGATCGGACCCGTCTAATGTAAACTTTTTAAAAGTCATATACTGATATATAAGTACCTAATACAAGTAAAAACCGATAAAACCCGAACTATATAACATACGGACATTAACGGGCTAAGTTAGCATTATTGGACTATAAACCCGACTAGTTGGTAAAACACTTATAAACTTAATTATTGGGCTTAACCCACTTGGGCCCAACATGTAAATTATAATACTGATATTAAAGGTATAATTGGGATAATGAAAAGTATTGGGCTTGTAATGGGCCTATTGGGCCTCAAAATGTAAACAAGTTAAACTAAGTATAACTAGTCTAGAAAGTTACCAATACATAACATTAAAATGAGTAAATGAGAATTTATAAACCCACTTGATCATCATCATGTATATAAAATCATCATATGTATACATAATTTTTAATTTTATAAAGTCATTGGACAAGAGTCTAAGACGAGTATTATTTGTCTAGGTTTCCGTGATTGAAGCACGTACCGTACATCCGAATTGCCGATAACCCGCTTTCCCACATCAACGTGAGTTCATAGCCTCGCACTCTTTTAAATGTTTTTATGAAATGTTTTATAAACCCGCGAGGGATATAACATGTTAGTTTTGATAAAATAGGACACCATTTGTCCTGATTGTTTGTTTATTGATTTGGACCCGAATGATTGTATGACCTGATGAATGAATATATGACCCGATAAATGAAATGAAATGGATTATTAAAGTTAGGTTATGTCACTAAAAGTCCCATTAGCATGAATTATGAACTACTGGGATTTGGTAGACACTTATGCATATAATAGTACTATTTGGGGACGATCACCCCAGTTCGCGCCTTGTCGGTTGATCCCCATCGTGCCACATTGATTGGTAAGCGAATTTATGTATGAGAAGATTTACACAAGCGTGATTATTGTGACGACACGCTAATTTAGATGGGCAAATTGAGTTTCGGGTTAGCTACCCGTTGTTTGTTGTAGTAAGGTAACAATGTCATGCGACTTATAATAATCCAAATAACGAAATACTGCTTTATGCATTGAATTACGATATATTGCCTTACTAGCAATAGAGGGTCTTATTATTGATATTATGTTCGTGTTTTGGTTTTATATAACCATATCCATATAACGGTTTTTATTTAACTTTATACAACGTTATAAAAACGTATTGTATAATGTTTTTACGACACTGGTTCGTATATTGTTTTGAAGGCAACAGCCTAAATTATGATTTTGACAAGGATCTGTATAAAATGTTTTTGGCTATTTTATGGCCTATTATAAAGATTTGTACAAAAATGATTTTCGGTAATAAATATATATACCGATGATATAAATTTGGGGTGTTACAGTTTGGTATCAGAGCTCTCGTTATAGAGAACGAAAGATTTTTAGAACCAAGGTTTTGAATAAAATATTTCAAAATCTTTTTAGTATAAACATTTTTTTCTCAAAATGTCTAAAAATCTTTTGACTATAACGGTGCCGAAGAATTCCCGAGTACCGACAAGGCAAGACTGAGAAGTGTTATTTTAATATATATATAACTTGGATTATATATATATATATATATATATATATATATATATATATATATATATATATATATATATATATATATATATATATATATATATATATATATATATATATATATATATATATATATATATATATATATATATATATATATATATATATATATATATATATATATATATATATATATATATATATATATATATATATATATATATATATATATATATATATATATATATATATATGATGTAATTTGATTACATGATTGTTTGATGATTTTTTTAATATTTATACGAGGTATTTATACGACGTAGATTGTCACAAGGAACCCTAAATCCCCTAGTAAATTAATCTAAGCTATTCCTGTAGGAAATCTAGCTATTCAAGATCTAAACCAAGTTGTGGATATTTATGATCCCAACAAAATGGTTGATATTCGTAGAAATGTAGATAGTAGTTGATTGTGATCTTGAAGAAGAATTGGAGAAATTAAATCTGATATCGATGTCATGACGATCTTTCCTTATAGAGTGGAGTTTGATAAAACCTTACCACCTAGAAAGGTGTCATCTGATTCGTTGACACCCAATTCTTAAATTGAAATCGAAAGGACGAATGTTGCACTTGAGGCTATCAATGGAAATATTACCCAAAAGCCTCATGCCACTAGTAACATTCCGAGAAGTCTAATTGAATATATGAGTCATTTCATACCAGTGACTCATTTGATAATTGTTGTTGTAAGAGCTATAGGATTGGAAATTAAGTGTTGACCATATCGAGCTTTTATTACCCTATTAAGGTTTATAAATAAGGTTGAAAGTATTGGAAAATGAGGTAGGATGTTGCATTGAGTATAAGTTGGTTGAAACTTGAATAAAGTAAAATTTAACTTGTATGGAATATGAGGTTGTTAAGAGGAATCCGTTAAGTTCTATGATTGAATTATAAGGTTTTAAATGATTGTTGGTTCGTGTTAAGGGTTGTTCCTAGGCCATTGTCCAATGACGAGGATGCCCAATGTCCAAGAAATAAATCGAAGAAATCTTCTTCTGAAATTGGGACCAATGGATCTTTCAGGACATGTGGAACACCTGATGACTCTTGTAGATTAGTATTCATTGTGGTATCTTTTAAAAAAATCCCTAACTTAACTGAGACATCAGTTGGTAGGATGAGTTCTTGGAATTGTATGACATACTGACACGTAATGTGTTACGGTACAATTTTGACTTGTTTGTGATTAGTGAAAAGACTACCTTTGATTGCTAAATCCTACATATATCGATGTTATCTATGTTTTCTTGCTTGTTCCTAATGTTCGCATTAGTGATGCAACCATTGAACAAGTACTCATCTCGAATTGAGTTACGCTGTGAAATATTCTTTTTGAGTGCCATCGAGATCATGAACCTCATGATTAATTAGCTAAGCTCATTTCCTATTATATTGTAGTTAGTTCTTGGTGAACAACTCTTCATCACTCTTTTGCAGATCACTGATTGTTTTTATATGATTAAACAGTATCCCTTGAGAAAAAATAAATTTTCATCTCTATAAGGATTATTCAAAGTGAGATTTATAAGTGATCATTATCGAAATTAAGTTGTTTATAAAACACCTTGGAAAACTTAATTGTTTCCATAACAAAGAACATCTTTGTAAATTTATTTTTGATTCTTATTTAAGAATTAAGCATGAAAATGTTTTTATTATAAACATAATGATAAAGTTTTGACGAACTGAGTATTGCATCGTTAATCTTGAAATTGTATATAGTTGCGCGCCTACATACAATTTGGAAGTGACCATGCAAGGCTGATTAGTAGTCACCATGGAATTATTAATAAACACTAAATTTTCTTTGAAGATTGTGAAAGATTAAATTTTATAAGATTTGCAAGAAGTGAAAAATAAGGGACATATTGTGAAAGATTAAATTTTATAAGATTTGCAAGAAGTGAAAAATAGGGACATATTGATGGGGACACCTACATATGTGCCCGTACTATTTATTCTACTGATTCGAATTTACTCATCTGTGGAATTTGTCTTATTTGACAATTGACAATTCTTTCTTGTCCAATTCTCCCGTAGTGAGATTCTTTGGAAAAGTATCTGATTACTAAGTGTTGATACCCGACTAGATGTATCGACGTTCCTAACATTTCTTTTGATTTGATTTCATTTGAATGACCTGGGTAAGGATTCGAGGAGCTTTCGAATGCGTACTCAAATTATGAAAACATGGGATATATTCATATTCATTAAATGTTTTCGTCTGTATCTGAATTGAATTTCTCTCGCGTAGATTATGCGTTGACCTTACTCTTTTAATAGTAGTTGTGTCTCCATATATCCTTGAATTTGTGAAGGATTATGAGTTATTATTAGTCTTTTGAGAAGTTCACATCTTATCAACGGTAATGAAACTAGAAAGTTGATAACCCCAGTAGAATGGATTGATTGATTATGACATGACGACATTGTCTTAATTGATGGGAAATCGAATAGAATTCCCCTAAATGATAAGATGTTGATTATCAAAAGTGATCTAAATTATTCTTGATGGATGACCATATCCTGCATTTAGACTGGAAATTATACCGTGAATGGTTGTGAATTAGTCATAGATATTATAATCTAGAAAGAACCTAACATGAATTTATTAAAAGATGTTTTTGTTATCTGAAACTTTAGGAGGTATATGCTGGTGAATTACCTAGACTTTTGCCATTAAGGCAAGTTGAAATTGGTATTGATTATATTCCCGGTGCTGCACCTGTGGCGTGTGCACTGTACGTCAGCACCATCTAGATTAAAAGAATTACCGTGCAACTGAGAGAGTTGTCGGAGAAAGCTTTTATTCTACCAAGCTCGTCATCATGAAGAGCTATGGTGTTATTATTCCTTATATTTGTTGATTACCGTGAACTAGGTAAATTGATGATTAAAAATCTATACCCACTACCCAAGATGATAGATTTGTTCGATCATTTACAAGGTTCTAGCGTGTGTTCTAAAGATTTGATCCATGGCATGGTTATCATCAACTTCGCATCTGCGAAAAAGATTATCTATTCCAATCACTACATCCAGAACTTGTAATGACCATTATGAGTTTCATGTTATGTCGTTTGGATTGACCAATGCACATGTAGCATTCATAAATTTGGTGAATCACGAGTGTAGGCTGTAATTTAATAAATTCATGCTCGTGATCATTAAGAACCATCTGTTTGTTTATAAGAATAAGAATGAGTTAATAATTATTTATAGACTGCCCTAAATTGGCCGAACAACAAAAACCTGTACCTTGAATATATAACGTGTGATTTAAGGCTTGACCCTTTACATAAAATGATCGTTTGATTAATGATGGTAAGATATATATATATATATATATATATATATATATATATATATATATATATATATATATATATATATATATATATATATATATATATTGACTCTTCAAAAATTAGAGCCATTAAGGCTTAGGGTTATACCAAAAAGGAGGTGAAAATATGTTTTGACAAATGTTTTAACAAAGGATTTTTAAGGGATTATTCCCTTATACCCAAAACATTTAAATAAACTCCTGTTTAGGGGTAAATGTTTGTGTATACCTCAAGACAACCTAAGAGGGATTGAGGAAACCATTTAAACCATGACTTGGAATTTGAAACGACAATTTTTGCTTTTCAACTAAGAAAATTTCGACCAAAGTGTAAACAAAGATTTTTTGAACATTTACGGATCTTATTAATTATTTTAATTATTTTCGATAAATCAACAAAAATCTTTTTAATAAAATTCAAATTTATTTTGAACATTTTTATATAATTGGTCGAACTAAGAAATTTAAAATTTTCACGTTTACGTTTCATAAAATTAAATATTTATTATTTAATTACTTGTATAATTATCGACGCTTTAAACGCCGGATTGAGAAAAACTGATAAAAATGATAGTTGAGACGATACTAAAACTTAGAAAATATGAAGAAAGAAATTCTGAGTGAATTTTTGGTTATGATAATTATTTCACCAGGAAAGGTGAATATAGATACTGACACATTATATAGAAAGGATAAAGAATCAATTAGGATATGTTTCTTAATAATGACTGTGCAAAATAAATTGCCGAACAATATAAAAATAAACGATGTTTGTAAAAAGGGGGGTTCACGGCTAATGTGAACCATTAGAATTGAGAAGCCGATGGCGCTAAATGATTAAAAGCCACTTGTGATTGTCTAAATCTGGAGGATTGTAAGATATAGTTATGTTGGAATCTTGTAAGTATAAGTATTTTATTCATGACCTTTATGATTTAGTGTATTTTTATCTAAAGAAGTTGTACTAATGGCAAATTATGAAGGCAGACATCACCTCATACATTAGTAAATGTCTAACTATTGCAAAGGTCGTCATCTGAATTTGATTTGATTTGGGTCATCATCAACAGACTGACCAAATCTATTAATATCATTCCCGTTAATGATAGATTCTCGATGAAAAAATTGACTCTTTGTATTTAAAAGAGTTGTGTAAATATAGTGTGCCTGTATCAATCATCTCTATCAAGATCATCGCTTCGATCGAATTTCTAAAGTTTGCTCAGAAGTCATTGGGAACGAACCTTGATGAGAGTACTGTTTACCACCCCAATCGAAGGGACGAGGTAAAGTAACGATACAAAATACTAGAAGTGCTGTTTTATGTTTGAATGATTGACATTTGGTAATAAACCGTATAATAATTTTCCTTTGGAGAGATTATCATTGATAATTATCAGATTAGGACCAAGATTGAATATTGTGAGGATATATATTAGAGCATCTATAAGTAGGGATTGGGATGAAGACACCCGAGATACACCCATTGTGGTTGTTGAAATTAGGATCTGATTATTGACTGCCAGTGGTGGGCAGGAGGTTATGTGAATATGAAATGTAGATCTTGAAGTACAGGATGGGTAGCGAAGTTATGCCAAAATTTTAACCATGAAAAAGAAATTGATGATCTGAAAGATCATGGGATATAAGTCCCCGTTGTATGGGACCATTGAGATGATGTAAAAGTTGATTTAAAAGGCATATAACTTGGATCTACCCTAGGACTTCAAGGGCTGCATAAATTATGATTCGTATATCTAACTTGATGAAATGTCTATCAAGTGAGAATCTGATTGTTTCTTAGTAAAGTTTAAATTGGCAAAAAGTTGCATTCCTCAAAAACCCGTGAACATCATGGATAGAGAAAGTAAGTCAACATTAAGCCTGATCTTATTCTCGTAGTTATGTTTGATGAAACTCGCGGTATTGTAATGGATTACACTTGTGAGAAAATACCGAATGTGGAGGAAATACCCACATGGCCTTAACTCTATAAGAAGCGAGTAGTAAGGTAAAATGATCTTTGAGGACAAAGATCCTGTTTAGGGGTAAATGTTGTGACAATCCGTCAATTTATGGTTGATATTTTATTCTCAAGTTTTATTTGAAAACATTATTTTAATGTTATATTATGAACTCACTTATTTTTTGGGAAGAAATTTGGATTTACGTCTTGAAGTAGCATCGACTACGTCTAAACCGGGGGATTCTACGTTACGTGCTTACGTTTACATACACCGTTTTTGGTGACAGTCCGACATTTCAGGAAATAAATTTATCCGTGAATTATTTTGGAATTTTATATTTGAGTTGGTTCATAAACTCACAAATTATGAGCAGAGATTAGGACTTACGTGAATAATTTGACGTCCTTTACGACTAAACCGGAAACCTTAGGATTACGTATTTACGCTTTTTAACTCCGTTTTTGATGAGACAATTTTTAGTAGATTCGTTTTGTGCCGTTGATTCATAATTTATAAAAACGTTTTTCGTAAAACGACCCGAGGGTACGTAAATCGAGGAAACTAGAATCGAGGAATACCCGTAAATTAGCGAGATAGGACAAAACAAGTTTATCCCATCCCACTAAAAGGGACGGCCAAAAGAGGACACCACATCTCTTGATGTGGCACCCTTATAACTATTAAGCTTACACATGTAAGCCTAAGCTTAACATGTAAGATACATCTTCCACCCAAACCACAAAACCACTTCACATTTACCACTTGCTCTCATTTACAACATGCAAAACCACACACTTCTCTCTCAGCCTCCACCCTTTCCGTCCAAACCATCATCAAACACCCCTCTTTGATCAATTTTTACCACAATATCATGTGTTATTCACACATATGTTGAAGAACCTTTGAAGATATGAAGATTGGAGGTGATCTTAACCTATGAAAAGGAGTTTTCATGAGGTTAAAGGTCTGAATTCATGGAGTTTTTGATCTATCCAAAGGACCCAAGAAGTTTCCTTTCTAAAGTTGAAGATTTGATAACAAGAACCAAGTCTTGTTCATCAAAAACCTCATTTTTTCATCACTAATGGTGGTATAAAGATTGTTCTTCCTATCCTCTTGTTATTTTGATTATGTAATCTTGTATTTTCTTTATTTATGTATATGTATATGATGATGAATGATGATAAAAAATTATGTGGGGATTTGGTTTTGATAAACATGGGTAAAAAGATGGAAAACCACATGTAAAATGGTTAAAAATCTTGCTAAATATGATGGTTGTATAAAAACAGTAAGTAACCAAATAATAAACTGATAAAATGGAATAGTGGAATCAATTTACAGTAAGTATTAGATTTCATACACATGTGAGAGTTGGCCATGCAATGGAATCATCAAAATGAGTGAGATATGATCAAAACAAAATTAGTATACCAATTTGAATAGTCTGTTTTGTAGGGACTATTAAGGATACTTAGACATGGATTGAGAAGTAGCTATAATTAACTTATTTGTAGCACATAATATGAAGTTTATGTCATCCAAAAATTAGCTTCTATCTCATTATAGAACTCAAGATATGATAAAAATGGTGAAAGTGAAACTAAAAATCAGATTTGTTGAAATTAAAGTTTAATAGTATTATATAAGCACTCAAAATAATATAGTATAAAATGTGAAATTAAAACCCAACAACTTATATATTACATTTATATAAATATGTATAAGGATAAATAAATGGACATTTTATAAAAATGGTGGTTTGGTTAGTTTTATAAGTTATAAAACTATAAACATGATTTTTACGTCTTTTCGGCTAGTACCATAAAATTAACGTTATTCGTCAATTAAAACTTAGACGATCGGACCCGTCTAATGTAAACTTTTTAAAAGTAATATACTGATATATAAGTATCTAATACAAGTAAAAACCGATAAAACCCGAACTATATAACATACGGACATTAATGGGCTAAGTTAGCATTATTGGACTATAAACCCGACTAGTTGGTAAAACACTTATAAACTTAATTATTGGGCTTAACCCACTTGGCCCAAACATGTAAAGTATAATACTGATATTAAAGGTATAATTGGGCTAATGAATAGTATTGGGCTTGTAATGGGCCTATTGGGCCTCAAAATGTAAACAAGTTAAACTAAGTATAACTAGTCTAGAAAGTTACCAATACATAACATTAAAATGAGTAAATGAGAATTTATAAACCCACTTGATCATAATCATGTATAAAATCATCATATGTATACATAATTTTTATTTTTATAAAGTCATTGGACAAGAGTCTAAGACGAGTATCATTTGTCTAGGTTTCCGTGATTGAAGCATGTACCGTACATCCGAATTGCCGATAACCCGCTTTCCCACATCAACGTGAGTTCATAGCCTCGCACTCTTTTAAATGTTTTTATGAAATGTTTTATAAACCTGCGAGGGAGATAACATGTTAGTTTTGATAAAATAGGACACCATTTGTCCCGATTTTTTGTTTATTGATTTGGACCCGAATGATTGTATGACCCGATGAATGAATATATGACCTGATAAATGAAATGAAATGGATTATTAAAGTTAGGTTATGTCACTAAAAGTCCCATTAGCATGAATTGTGAACTACCGGGATTTGGTAGACGCTTACGCACATACTAGTACTATTTGGGGACGATCACCCCAGTTCGCGCCTTGACGGTTGATCCCCGTCGTGCCACATTGATTGGTAAGCGAATTTATGTATGAGAAGATTTACACAAGTGTGATTACTGTGACGACACGCTAATTTAGATGGGCAAATTGAGTTTCGGGTTAGCTACCCGTTGTTTTTTGTAGTAAGGTAACAATCTCATGCGACTTATAATAATCCAAATAATGAAATACTGCTTTATGCACTGAATTACGATATATTACATGACTAGCAATACAGGGTCTTATTATTGATATTATGTTCGTGTTTTGGTTTTATATAACCATATCCATATAACGGTTTTTATTTAACTTTATACAACGTTATAAAAACGTATTGTATGATGTTTTTACGACACTGGTTCGTATATTGGTTTTGAAGGCAACAACCTATATTATGATTTTGACAAGGATCTGTATAAAATGTTTTTGGCTATTTTATGGCCTATTACAAATATTTGTACAAAAATGATTTTCGGTAATAAATATATACCGATGATATATTAATGGTTTTCATTAAACTCTATGAATTCACTTGGCGTTATCGCTGACCTTTTCTTTTAACATGTTTTATCTCAGGTACTTGAAGGTAATTCTCAGGAAGACAACAAGAATTCATGGAACGCACTTAAATAATAATTTCCATTCAAAAGTATTTTAAAAATTGTATGAAATATTATGACTTGGGACCTATGTAAAAATTTATATTTATGAATGGAAAAGCTTTATTATTATACGACGCGATTTTTAAGCGTTGTCTATGATGTGAGTAATGTGCTATCCCGTAACACCAACGAGTCTTCCGCTGTATTGAGTTGTATAAATTTGGGGGTGTTACAACTTCGGTCTTGCCTTGCCTTTTATTTAACCTCGCCATGAGGTGTTTATTATGTCCAAATACGTATATCCTCACGCTAAAGCGAATTTTGGATCTTTAAAGCTTCAAAGATTAAGGCTTTTCACTTTCAATTTTGCATAGATTTTTCGGCCTTGTGAGCTTCGAATTTTTGCTTAATTTAGGTGTGAGCACTTGAAATCATTATTGGGTGAAGCTTTCGATTATTCGGGGTGCCAATACTTCAAAACCGTGACGCTGGCGATACCTTAATGTTTTCCGAATTTAATTACACGGAAGCTACTAGAAAAGACTAGAAACCAACAATGAAGACTAAACCGCTAAGCCAATACTTATTAGCAAAATATATATACAAGCGAAGGGAGAATAATCAAACAACTAGAACACATGAGTTTTTGAAAGAATACGAGTACTCTATGTTTAGCATAGTAACTTATAATTAACTCTATCATTTCTCGTCCTCATTTAAGAGACTTAGCCTAATATAAGTTAAGGAATCGAAGCTAAGTGCTCAACACGCACGATCGAGTCAAGAATTACTCTTATTCTCGCCATCAGAAGATCTACATTCGTGTCTTCAAACACTTATGAAACAATGAGAAAAAATTTAAAATTTGGCCATTTTTAGCCTTATTTGCAACAAAAAAGATAAACTTTGGAAAGCCTGAAGGTTTGGCAAGGTCAAGTATCTATTCACCCCCCTCCTATACTAAAGTTAAACATTGTCCTCAATGTTTCGAGTCTAAGGTTAAAATACCCCCATACTAGAGACGAAGTCGAATGCCTAATCTAACATGGAAAGGGTGGAACCATTAAATCAATAGCCGTTTATGAAGTGTGCTAAAAGACCTAAGGTTTAGACAATCAAGGATATATCATATGGATATCGAGAAATTCTTCAAAGAAAACGATCGAGTGCTCACGTAAAACGAACACGAGAGGCTCCAATCGTGAAGATGATGATCTAAGAACCACAATTCACAAACAACCACGAAACAAAGGTTGGAAGGGCACAAATCCCCTCACATTAGCTACATTAGAAAGAGATAATATGTACATGGATAATCATGGGAACTCCCCCACAAGGCACCTCGTTTTTTATTACCGAGTCATGAGCTCGACTCGATCCCTTCAATACTAATTATCATTGGGGAAGGTGACTTGGTCGAGGTCGTCCAAAGGAGGGACTTCCCCACCAAAGTAGTGCTTCAACCTATGGCCATTCACCTTAAAGTTAGGACCATAATTTTGAGCTAGCTCGATGGTCCCATAAGGAAACACTTGGTATGGTGAATGGTCGGGACCAACGGGATTTCAACTTGCCGGAAAATATTTTCAATCTCGAGTTAAAAAGCAACAGTTGATCCCCAATGTTAAAAACCAGGTTTTTAGTTTTTGAATCATGAAACTTTTTTATTTTTCTCTTTTTAATCAATGATTTTTCATAAGCAATGTCCCTCAATTCATCCAATTCATTCAATTACATTTTCCGGTATTTTCCCGCGGTCTCAGTGTCATCATTGCAATGCTTTAGGGCCCAATAAGCTTTGTGTTTGAGTTTAATGGGAAAATGACAATTCTTCCCATACAGGAGCTTATAAGGAGTGCACCCAATGGGCGTCTTATGAGCGGTACGAAAGGCCCATAAAGCATCGTCTAACTTATCCGACCAAGATTGTCGGTTTTCCCTATCGATCTCTCCAAGATCCTTTTCAAAGATCAGTTTGAAACTGATATGAGTGATTTTACTCATATCAATTATATCTTAAAACCATCAATAAATGCATGCAATGTATAAAATATGCCTTGTATATGTACTGTTTTGTTGTTTCGTGTGTGTAGGTACCAAGTTCACAAAAACCGACGAAACCGACACGAGATTTGAAGGACTTTATCAAAAGCCAAATAACAAATCATTTTAAGACGAGATTTGAGTTTTTAAAGATAATTAGGTCAAGTGAGACCTACACATATGTTTAATGGGCCTAAAAGCCCATTAATGAAGTATTTTATTTCTTTTGGGTCAAGACTTAATCCAAAGCCCAAACTCATATTTAATAAACGAATTGAGGTATTTTTGGGTCCAAAAGCCCATGATCAACTATTAAAGAAATAGATGGGAGTCATTATGGACTCCAGGCCCATTAAAATTTACAATGTTAGATTTTATTTATAAAGGAAATGATTTTTTTCACCTTGGCTCAAAAACGTTCATTCATTCATTTATGTCGATACAAACGAAGTTTACCTTCTCTTTCATTTATTCCAAAATAACCAGACACCACATCTTTTCACAACTCTAGATTAATAACCCGAAATCGGGGGTTTTTTTATCTAGAGCGCGTGAACACACACACTTGTTAATTAAATACCCACTAATTTGGAGCAAGAAGATGGATGACGTGGCAGTTTTCTCCACTGTGATTGGTCTAAACACATCACTCCCACCAATCCACCAATAAGAGAAGGCCATATCAGCTTACAACTAGCACAACATGCACACATCATTGCCACGTTGGCGATCCGTGTGCTAGTGTGCAAATATCAGCCACAAGATCAAGAAAAGAAAGAGAAAATGAAGAATGGATGGCTAGGATGCAAGTTTCTGCTCAACAAACTCACCCAAGAGGGTTTGGGGTTAGCCTATAAAAACCCCCATAATCTGTAATTTTGAGCATTCCAATTTTTCTTTATAGTTATAATGTTAAAATAGGTTTAGAATAATTTTTATTTTATTTTTAATAGTTTTGTAATCTTTTATCGAGATTAATAAAAAGTGGATTTGAGTTTCAAAGGTCTTTATTAATTTACTGTTTTAATTGATTATTCTTGTTATAATCTATTTTGATATTATATGAATATTAATTGATTAAAGCTAATTAAATAGCTTTGATTGATTAATAAAAATAAATTTGGAATCAATTTATCCCCACTGGATAAATAAAGTTACTGTTCGAATATTATGTGTTTTGATGGAGTACGTTGGAGGTTTGATGGGGTTCGAAGGTAGTCTTGATTCAGTTTAGATAAGACGGCTCAGCGTCGATCTTCTACTCAAAGGGTTCTACAAAAGGTTCTAAGTCCTTTTTTTTCATTGTCTTATTAATCTGTTTAGTGTTATATGTTTTATTGATGAGTTTTATAGGTTAATTTAGCTTTCTGCTTATGATTAGATCTGTTTAGGATTTATTGGTTGATACTGTTTGCTTTGATTTTATAATCTGTTTATCTTAGTTTACTCAAGAGATTTTGTTTTATGAGTTTTATGTCCACTTGTTGATTTAGAAGTGTCTTTAAGCTGATATGGTTTAGTATGCATATGATTTTGAAACTAAGTTATTTTGCTTCATTTATATGATTTGTGTTGATATTCTGCTATAGTTAGATTAATTTATGCTTTGACATGGTCCTTTTTGAAGTTACTGAATGCTATAATATGCTTATTTTGATGACTGCTAGATGATTTAGAGTGTCTAGTGATTTGTTATGATGCTTTAGAGTAATTTAGCTTTATAACTTAGATTTCTGTTCGTTTATACTTGAGAGATTTGATAATACTGATTTAGTTGCTTTTATATTATCATGATATTCCTGTTTGATGAATCGATTTAATTCGATGATTATGCTAGTTTCTAGGTCTGCTTATTTGATCATGTTTGATTAATCAGTTGCTTAGATCGATTTGTGAGGTTCTGATAGGCTTTGCTAATCTAGTTTTATATGCATTTTGCTCATTGAACTTCCTCTGCTAAATGTTCTTTTAATTCTAGCATCGTTTAGATATAACTGTTAGTTAATACTTGGTTTGATTGAATTGTGGGTATATTAGTTTGGTTAATTTTTCTGTTATAAGTTCATATTGTGCTGAATTGTTTTGTTCTTAACGTGATAGCTTTGGTTTGATTGATAATATTGTAATTTTACCCTGCATCTCTCTGATATCGTGTTACCTAATTAGTTTCTGATATATCTAGAATACATGTTTTGATTTCTTAGGAGTAAGTTTATTTAAGTTGAATTTACTGTTGCCTCACTACTAGGCTGCTGCGTATCTATGCGTTGATTCTCATTGCTTATTGATTTGTTACTTTCTTGTGTTGGTGTCGTTGTAGAATAACTTACTAGTACCAGGTTCTACTTTCCATTGATTTGTATTTGTGATCATTTGCTGATTTAATTTTGCTGTTGCCTTGCTTGTATAAATTTTCTGCTAGTGATTCATTAGGTGTAATTTTGTTTGTTCCTAGGTGATTTCTGTATCTATTGTTGTGGGATTTAGTTCGAGTTATATATGGTTTGTTGCCATAATATTGTTGATGTTGTCCTTAGTTACCATTTACTTGTTCCTGATTAAATTTTACAGTAATTCATAGTGTGTATTTGGGTTGACTGATATATTGTTGTGTTTAGCTGAGTTTCTATAACGTGAATAGGAGATTCTTGGTTGAAAAATCAAAATCTTCCTCCTAAAATAATAATAACAAAAACTTGCCACCAGAAGGTCTCGAACTCGAGACCTGCCCCTCATAGGTCTTACGTGTTAGCCATCTGGGCTAGCATGTCATTTTGTTTAAGTAATACTTATAGTCACTTTTATACATTTCACTTATGAACTGGCAATTTATTAGTATAACATTTTTTTACATATTCTGTCAGTTTATATATTAAATAAAAAGAGAAAAACAAAATATAAATTTGCTTTTATCAAAAATGTTTGTAGATTATTTTCAATCAATTTAAAAAATATATAATATATATTTAAATTTCGTTTTTAGATTTAATTCGGGTTTATGATTCATGCACTTTTGGTTTAAAAATTGTAGGAGTAATTTTAGATTTAAAACCGAAAACACATTCAAATCGATTGTCCAAATCAAAACAAAACGTCTCAAATTCACTCGATCTTCGTGTACAACGAACTTAGTTCATCAACGTATTTAATTAAATCCGTCTTTGGTAATTTTAGTCTATTACTTTTTCCTAAAGGTAATTTTCTTAAATTTGCCCTATAACGTATCTAATTAACATATACTATCCACGACACAACATCAAATTTTGGCGCCGCTGCCGGGGATCTAGTGTACGATTCGTCTTTGTGGAGATTTGTTGATCGTTGATTTGAAGGCTCTTTCCGTCAAGGAAAGTTTTGTTATTTTTCTATTATTATAGTATGTATCGTTTTTCGTGTTTTTTGTGATTACTATATTATATTACGTAGAACAATAAATTTACATACTTCCAAATAAGACCTTAGTTGAGATTTCATCACCTAGCTATTGTATTCGAATCCAAAACGAAAAAAAAGGCAAAATAGATAAATACTAATAAGAAGTTTGAACTCGATTTATACAAACTATAAGGTGGGTATAAGGCGACGAGCTATAAAAGGCCGTCTAAGGAAACAGGTTTTTAAGTGCTTTGTGCCACCTCGTTTCCCCGCTTGCTTGTGCGTATATTGAGAGGGACGACCGATTATTGGTTTGCCAACTCAAGTAGTAATATATCTTATTTTTGTAGTTTACTTATTGAACCTCGAGACGTTTAGGTTTTCACCTATCGTTTCAAAGTCGGCCGAGGGTAATTTACTTCCATAGTAATTATCCTTACTCCTTATTTTTGTCAATCTTAGATTGATTTTTGAAAAATACCAAAAATAATCTTCTTAATCCTCTATCATGTTTAATTCTTTTTCTCCTCACCCTCCAATTTTTAATTCTTCCATGAATTCCTTCGTCAATTGTGTAGGGTGTGGAGAACCGTTATATGGTCTTTTACCATGTCGGTGGTGTATGTGTGAGCGTTGTGGAAATGATTTACGTCACGATATACAAGTTGGATTTTGTCCTTGTTGTAATGAGATTACTTCATGTGGAAACCCGAATTTTTCGAATAATTCTCTCGATTTCAATCCACCTCCACACCCAACATACGAGACATCCTCGTGTGAGTTTTGTGGAAACGATTCTCATTTTGGAATTAATTGTTCGCATCGATTCTCGCTTAATTTCGAGCAAGAACCGAGCTACAATTAAAACTTTGATGATAATTGTTATCCACAAGATTTACCGAGTTTGTCACAACAATATTTTTGTTGTGAGTATTGTGGAGGTCCTCACGAGAGCTATTGTTGTCAACCGATACATCAAAGTTTTTATGAGCCTAGTCCTTGCTATAATTTGATTCCTTCCGGTTTTGACCAATCTCCACAATATTCTTTCGATATTGAACGACTTGAAACAATGTTCCAACAAATAATGAATCAAAGAAATGTGGAAATTGTTGAAAAGAGTATTGAAGATATGTTGCTTGAAAAGAGACAAATCAATCAATAGATTAATGATATTACTAATGAATTGGGAAGTCGTAGATTTCATGGAGAAATAATTGATGAAGGATTTAAAAGAGATTGTGAACTTAAGATTAGACAACTTTCGCAAGACTATAATGGATTAAGTATTGAAATTCGAAAGAAAGAACAAGCTCAAGAGGAAGAAAAATATCTTGCTACTCGTGAACTCGAGCGTTCTCTTCTTTTGGACGATGACGAGGATAGTGGTATTTCTTTGAGAGATCTTATTGCTCTACATCCTTCGTCTAGTGCAATCGTACTTCCTTTTCGTATCTTGTCGGCTATGGAGCCCGAGGATTCTCCCATCCTAGATGATGAGGAAATCTCTCATGACATCATTACTCCTATTCATGATTCTTCCACCGTGGAACCCGAAAATTCTCTAAGCAAAGGGGACGAGCATTTTAGCACTATTCCGGACACGGAATCAGACGAAGTAATAAAGTCTAGTGTTGAGATCCTTCTCCATAAGCCAAGAGAGATCGATGGTTTTTCCAATGAAATGTGTGATTTGCCACAATGTGATGACTCTACTTCTTCCAATCAATTTGAGATTTTCTCCAATGAAAATTGGAATGGAAATGAAGATTTTGAGAATGATTCAAATTCTAGTGAATTTTCTAATGAGGAGTTCTCCGGTGAACTTTCTTATAAAGATGATATTCACGACTCGGATTTTGAGGGGTTTACCGATGAACCTACTCTTCTTCACCCATTTCCATCGGGAAATGAGGATGATAGTGATCCGGTTTTTGAGAGGTTCACTTTTGAACTTGCTCCTTTAGACCCATTTCCACCGGGAAATGAGGTTGATTTGAATATTCCGATCCTTGAGAAGTTCACCGATGAACTTACTCATTTAGATGTGGAAAACGTGGTTCTTCGTGAAAAATTATCCAACGTCTATCTTCTCATTTCTAAGATCGAAGCTTTGAATTCTACGCCTAATGCCAAGACTTTCTCTCCATCTCATATTCCCGTTGGGGATAGTGATCCGCTTATGGAGGAGATTGACACTTTTCTTTCTTCTAATGATCCGATACCACCGGGTGTTGATGAAATTGACCCGGAGGGGGACGCTCTCTTTTTATAGAATTTACTTGATGATGATTTCGGCCCAAGTCCTCCTCCCACCCACTTTGATCTTAATGTGCGGGTTTTTAATGTGTCTCATATTGAGTACCATGACCCAATTGATCACATTTCTAAGGGTGAGATGGTCGTTAAAGCTATGAATGTTGATTCCACTAAACTTTTACCACACCATTACCATGTGCTTTTTATGATCTTGGATTAGCATGGGGGGACGACACCGTGTTGTCTATTCCTTTCTATTCCGAGGACGAGGTATTCGAACCCGGAATCGTTGATTTAGGAAAATCTCGGCCTTTCACCAATGTAATAATTGAAAGATTTTTCGATCATCTTGGTGCGAGTTTATCTCGGGGAGCATACTATATTCATTTCATGATTCGTGATATTGACCACTATCTCTATTTGGAGATTTGTGTTGGAGTTTTATCCTTTCGTTTGTCATCCGACAACGAGGATGAGATCTTTGACCCCGGCATCGTGATTTATCATGGATTTAATTCCAATATGCCGGTTCTCACCATTTTCCCTAAGGACCAATGAATGCGGGGATCGAGTCGAGCTCATGACTCGGTTAACAAAAACGAGGTGCCTTGTGGGGGAGTCCCATACATTCTATCTTCTTTCTATTTTCTAACAACTAATAAGGCTTGATCTTTCAAGCTCGTGCTCGTGTTTGTGTTTTGTTGTGAATCTTAGGTATGACCCTAGTCATTGAAGACTCTCGTGTTCGGTTTTTTCCGGTCCACTTGATCTTCCTTTCTTTAAATGCCAAAAAGGGGCACATTCTCTATCCTTTGATATTTATCGACTAACGTTTTATCTTGAGGCATAATTAATAAACGGCTTATATATTTGCGTGTTCTTTCCATGCTAGGATTTTGCATTAGACTCTTCGTGTTTTAGCAAGGGGGTGTTACTCTTGAGCTAAGAAACATTGAGGACAATGTTTGGTTTTAGCATGGGGGAGTCAATTGTGAGACCCCCAAAATCTGACATGGAACAACTAGTCAACGAGGGGGTAACACGTCATAGTACAAGAAACAATGAATTACAGTTGACACAAAGCTGACAAAATAAAAGCATATATATCACATTATAAATGATTAGAGTTTTAAACATAGGTCCCAGAGTTTTATATGCGGAAAGATATATTATTTCATCATGATTTATAACATAAAGTTGCCCAAAAGATATAATAAATTTCTGACAGTTTATATTAAAACCAGTCTTTTAATAGCATCACAGAAATCTTCAAGCTGCGATAATATCCTGCGGGCTCCCATCCAAGCAAAGCTAAGTAATAATACCTGAGATTAAACATGTAAAATCGTCAACACAAAGTTGAGTAAAATTCATAGGTTTAGCAATAAGGGTGTGGAACACAAGCATTCTTTTGTAAAACAAGTAAATAGAGAAAATGGTTATGATCATTAACCATAGTCTGAAACCAATATTATTGCTGTTTAGTTCATGAACCGAAGCTTAACTCAAAGTAAGTTCCTCTAGGGAGTATTCAGCCTAAATACTCAAGTATAAACAAAAGTAAGTGCGTCAAGGTAATCAGGACGGGGATTGTCAATCCCGATGGATCCACCCACAACATTCGCGCTTAGCGCAAAGCATACGAGACAATTAACGGTTCATGATCAAGAGAGGAAACTTAAGGCTATTAACTATAAGCAATAATATCAATGAAAACGGTTGGAAAGCATATAAGTCTGAATAGCATACAAGTTCTGAATAGCATACAGTTTTTAAATGGATGTGTTCCACCATGTAAAATCTCACCCTGCGTTTAGAAACAATGTACAAGTAATAAAAGGGGCTATGAACTCACCTTTAGTAAGTAATCACAAGGTAAAAGGGGTTGAGCAAAAAGAAGTCTTCACGGACCTATGCAATGGTGACGCGTAATAAGAATGCGTTCAATGAAGCAATAACGTTTTAGAAGTGGTGGGACATAGTATGACTAGGTAACTTGCGTGCGATGACGAGACCTAAGCTTAAGTTAAAATTTTGACCCAACACCTTGAACCTACTGTAATAACCTAATATCAACCTTGTATGATGGTCCAAGCATTTATGTGTGGGTTCCGAACACGTTTAAGACTCGGTTTGAAAAACCAAAACAAGGGACTGCATTCAGTTTTCTGAAAAAGGCTGTGAAGATTTGGTCATATCTAAAACTCTATAATAGTACAGGAGGTGAAATTTCTTGACATGTAAAGGTATTTCTCTTACCTTTAAAAGTTGGGAAAGAACAGCCCTAGAACAATTTTCAATCAACGGGAAATGCACTTTTAGTGACAGACTATCAAAACAGAAAGTTGTAAACGTCTTTCGTACCTTACGGTAGATTAAGCATAAATCCCAATCGGTAAAAGATTTTGACACGAAACCAAAAAGATAAGTTTTATTATATTTGTAGCTACTGTAAAAAGTCATAAAATCATAAATTAATCCTTTTTACCCAAGTCAATTTACCCACGTTTTAAGCATAACATTCAGATTTGAGCTATTTTAGTAAAACGACCGTTTCGGGCTCATCCGGACACTTCCCCTTTCCATCCAACTCAACACATACTAATCACATCAGTGGGTATCCATTTTTCAAATAAAACAAGGTCATATGTTTAAGAAAATTTTGCCATGACCTGTTTGTTTCTGTGGTGATTTCCATACTACAAAAACGACTCCATTTAGCTACCTAACCTCAGTCAAGCAACACTTAGGCTATACCAAATCGCCACGCAAGTGTCCTAAGTCCTAATATGCCCTAAGTATCTATAATCTCAGTGGTTTTCACCCAAGGAATTCAAAATTCATGAATAAAAGAATCAAAGTACTAGTAACATCAAAACTAAATTGCTAGGAGTGACTACACCTTCATAACAAGTAGGAATTAATCCAAACATGCAAATTAAACAATTCCTCCTCCTTGATCCTTAGAAATTTCGTGGCCCTTAGTCACGTGTTAAGTCAATCACGGTACTCAGCAACTGAGTAGAAACAATGTAGTGAGACGATCACCGACGATATGGTTGCCCGGGGAAAACACGAAAACCGCAACCTATCACAATAAGGCGCGCGTTAAGACTCGAACTCAATATCGCTATATATACCAAATATAACATGACTCAAATGTATTCAAAGTATACACGTTTCAAAACCATTGACACGAATCAAATGAATTCATACTACCCATTTATTCCAACACTACACGTTAAAACACTTGTACACTTGAAAATGACCCGTCATACGATGCCAAGTCAACGCAAGTCAAACTATCCTTTAACCTTATTTGGGCCAGTAGCTAAGTCATTTATATAATGACTAAGCACTTGAGTAAGTCACGATGTCCGATGGTGAATACTCAAACCCACGCAACACAAGCATTGAACTAAGTATCCAAAATAAAATCAGCAAGTACACCCCGAATGTACACACCGATCTACACTATCTAGACTTGTCCGTTTTAGATGAAAATTGGTGTCAAGGTCACTTATAACCTGTATAAGACCTCACCAAAATTTGAGCCAAAGTTATCACTTTAAAACCCATCAGCTCGACCCTTTACTCGACTCCAAAATTTGGGACAGATTTGTGTACTTGTTTTGTAACACCGTTTGGACCACTTTAAAAATACTATCTCGACAA
This sequence comes from Glebionis coronaria, assembly GCA_025667525.1. Taxonomy (NCBI): domain Eukaryota; kingdom Viridiplantae; phylum Streptophyta; class Magnoliopsida; order Asterales; family Asteraceae; genus Glebionis; species Glebionis coronaria. The sequence goes on along the minus strand of JANFOE010001777.1, from coordinate 304,311 downwards.
TCCGTCTTTTGAAACCACTACTAGACTCATCAAACTCAGTTTGTAAACTTTGAAAATCAGTAGTATCAACTATCTAACCAAGCCTAAAGTCCCCGAGAGTCGACCCAAAATCAGCCACAATTTCGGATTGTGCCGACTTGCGTCTCCCGGTACACGAAAACTAAAACTAGCATAACTTTTGACTCGTAATGAGTTATAAGCTCTATCTTATACCAAAACGACCGTCTCGGAAAACTCTACAACAATTTCAAATAATCTCAGTCTTACACAGACCTTAAACCCACGAAACATACTGTTTAAGGCTGCTGTCCCAAATTAGCTTTTTAGAAAACATGACAAATCTATTTTTCACTCAAAACCAATCATTCCCATACCCCTAGGATCACTATACTATCATACCCATCAACCAAACACTCCTAAAAACACTTGTATGAAAAATCTAACAAAAATCAAAGATTAAAAACAAGACTTTTAAGGATCAAAACATGATAATCTTACCAAATATAACATATGCAAGATGATTAAATCATCATACAATCATGAAATCAAAAGTTCTTGAAATTTTGATGCATGTGGGTGATTTTAGTATCAAAAGAATCACCACTGAATTTTATGAATGGGTCTTTATTTTGTTTTGATCAAATCATATGGAAAATTTATGAAGTGAGGTGTTTTGTATGGTGGTGGTGATGGTTTGAAGAAAAAAAAAATGGGGAGGGAGAGAAATTTTACTAGTGTGTGTTTTTTTAGTGGAATGAAGTTAGTTGGTGAAAAAAAAATGTATATATAGTAAGGTTAGGGTAAAATTTGCAAATATTGAATGGTTTTGGCCTTAAAAACAATTAATAGTTTTAAAGGGTAGAAAATGTTTATTGGTAAATATTGAAAATATTTACGGGGCTCGGGTTTCGTAAAAATACTTTTCAAAAGTTACAATGCATCATAAAAATGATTATATGATTTCCCGTCACGACTTAATACGTAATTAAAACGAAATCGTCGAAAATATTAATTATCGAAACAATCGATAAATAAATGTAAACTTTTGGGCATCCGTCGGTATCGCGATCACTAGGAAATTCTCGTAGTACATTGATTTGAATAAACTCGTTATAAAACGCACGCGGGTGATTTTAAATCAAAAACATTGATTTAAAATAAATATGGAAAAATAAAATAAAAATTTATAATTCCGTACAAAGTATTTATCGATGATCAGAAAATACTTAAAAAGTATAATTTAAAAATCTCAGGATTTACATATAGCAACACAAGAAAACGTAATTCGTTGGAAAAAAATTCAAGAAGCACGAATAAAAAGAATAGAATAATGGTGGGAAAGTACGGGTTCTCACAGTCTTCCCCCCTAAAGGAACTCTGGTCCCCAGAGTTCTCTTGAAAACTGTAGAAGATGCAAACAGTAGGAGGTACAAAGTGTAGAACAAAATTCATTGCTTCCCAGGTAATATATGCACCACGACGAATCTTAACGGTTAGAATTCACTATGCTTCAGTTTCTTATCTCCTTTTCGTATAACTTTTCAGTCTTGGATTAGGATAACGATCTTTCAATACGGAGATACATCAAGAGATAGAGTTGTTGGAATACGTACGATAAACTAACAAGAATGGACACAAGAATCGCTTAAGCAGACAAAGTGCGATAAAATATACCAAGATTGTAAATCAACAAGGGGTCGCAAATCGTGTAACTGTAAAACGTGACAGTCTTAAAACGTAAGAATCTAGTCACAAACGAAATAGAAGAGAAAATGAATAACATATGATCATTTAAAATACAAGTTGTCAAAATCAGTCGTCTAGGATTTTGGTATTACATAAAACTTAGTTTCAAATATTTTCTTTATTATAAGAAAATTTTACAAGGTGTAGTGATTTAAAAATCAAACTTTATATAAAATGAATGGGTAAACAGTTGTTAAATCTTTTTCTTGATCAGGACTTCAAGGTAAAAGTAATTTAGTTCAAATTGTTATTTTGATCAGCTTAAGAGCTTTTCGGGTGACTGTTAGAAATTATTGTTAAAACTCAGGTTTAACGTTACCATTATAGAAAATCAGATTTTCTAGGTTATTTAGAATCATTGTTAGAAATTACAAAACTAATTTAATAATTTCATTAGGTTGACAGTAAAGTATGATAAAATCAATTACTTTAAAAGATACAACTTGACACTGTTTAAATATAAGTTATAAATTTACCCAAGTGGATGTACAGATTCGAAATTAAACTTGAAATGGGTATTTTGACAACTTAAACATTTGGTAAAATGTATAAAACGTTCTTAAAAATTAATAATAATTTTTTAGAAATTCAAGAAAGCGTTTAAGATATCAAACGATAGACACGTAACAGTTTTTGGTTTTCAGAAAGTGGCAAAATATCAAACGATTATGAAACGAATATCGATCAACAATTAGTATACATGCAATAGCACGAGGAAATAAAACGAAAGTCGTATCAATTCTTAACAAACATGATTGAATAGTCGCGTCAATGATAAAAAAATAAGAAATAAAGATTATAGTAAGTCATCACTTCTTGTGTGCAGTTGGTGACACCAAAAGCGGCTTATTAAGTTCTCGGTGTACGATACACGATCGAAAGAGAAAACCACACAATGAATTTTCGAATCAAAGAAAATTCTTAAGAAGTTACTTGAGAGTAATTCCAGTAAAATGAACAACATTAGCATGAAAGACGAAATCAACACATGATTCACACGAATGAATTTCAAGACGATAGTATCTAACACACATCATGTCACTTGCACGAAATCACTGTTCTCGTCCAGTCATGAATCACTATTCGCGTCCAGAGGCGTTTCGATGGTCTACCAAAAGAGATAGAGGAGCCGGATCGATGTTGAAGCATAATAACGTTGAAACTTTCAAGTCTGGTATCAATGGTAAGAATTTAGGCAAATGGTAACGAAAATTGTATCATGAGGATGATGAGGTAACAAGTAAAGCAAGGATCGTTGAGTAAAGAAATCTGTGCTTGAGTCATGTATTTTGTTCAAGAAAAGATAAGGGTTCTTATGTGTAAGTCACGAATTGTTTTTACTCGCATAAGATGTAAAAGTTTTCAAAATTTTATTTATCTAACTTTTTAAGGAACATAGTTAAAAAAAAAGTTGATTATTAGTTAAATATTTAAGGTGACTACTATTCGGCCTTGCATGGCTCCTTCTAAATTAGGCATAGGTGATCAGTCCATGCATAATTTAGGACTAGCAATGCGATGCTCAACTTCGTCAAATCAGTGTTACATATCATATGATTTAAAATATGTATATAATAGCATCTGTAAAAACAGGAATCAATTAACATATGAAACTTTTCGCCTATAAGTTGTTGGCTAACTTTTTAAATCAACAATTTTATGGTTACAAGGGTTCTTTATAAGACCGTATTAGAACAATTTGTGAAAATACATTGTAAAATTAATATAAATTAATTTTGTAAGATAGCATTCATTTATTTAAGAAAGCCCAAATGAAACCTTTTTTTTTAAAATGGTTCGCAAACAAGACCAGTTTGAGTTGTATGGTAACATGACAATAGTTTATAAAGTAGCGAGTGGGTTACAAGAGGGAAATAAGGAGTAGTTCAAGACAACCAATAAAATGGTTACAAGTTGATTAGGTTTCAAGAGGTTTAGCCGAAATCGTCAGGAGACACGTGTCAAGATGATAACAAACGATATGAAAGCAAGATCTTCAAATCTCGGTCCAAATCAGTGGTACGATAGAAGCAAAGAAAAACAATGGAATGACAAATAAGTCATAAATAAAAGAAAGGAATAAGGAATCCGTATGTGCACATCGTAATTTATTTGACAAAAATATACTTTTAAGAAAGTAGGGTATCAGTTAAAAAATAGTACAATCACTTCGAAAAGCTTCTATATTAGGAAGTTACCGAATTTCAAAATTTCAAGATCTATGTACATGTATGACCGAACTCAAAGTTACTATTTTATACTTGTTCAAACGCAATCCTTGTTTTTAGTTTGCAAAATATCATTAGTTAAGGTTTTACGAGCTCAACGAACTCAAAAACGCTTCAATCCATGTTTTTAACTTTTATTAGTTTTGACCTTTGGGTTTGACTAGACCAATTAACTCACTAAACGATATTCTAAGACTCAAAGTCTTATGCATTTCGATGTAAAACAATGTTTTGAACAACTTTCTAGTTTTACCCGAGACTTGAAACGGAATAAAAATGGACGAAAATGCCCTTGCATTAAATCTGTTAACAAAATGATATTTTAGCATTATTCAGAAAATAACTTCTTAGATTTTACAATCTCAAATGAGCGTAACTTGCTCGATTTTAAAGTTTACTGGTCAAATTTTATGTCCTAAACGGACGTCTCAACATGTAGAAATATATATATTTTTATGTCTAAAGTTATTACAATATTTTCTCGACACTGTTAAACTTTCTGTAAAGTTTCTGTACAAAGTATATTTTTCGACACAGCTTGAAATTAAATCCAAATTTCATGATAACTCAAAATTAATGTACACACAGGACTTGTGGATTCCATAAAGACGAAAGAAGGTAAACTGTATAATTAGTCATGTAAAGAAAACACAGTATAGAAATGGTTCAAGAATGCCAACGATAATCGGAGACATAAAAAAAACGACGCATATCATCCGTGTCTTCGGCTGCAAGATTGCAATGCAGAAAGGTCTCTTGGTGGCATGGTTTCCAATATCACAAGATATATCGAGAAAGAAACGGGACAATAAGAAGTGGCATTCCTGGAGCGAGGAGGTTCATTGAAAAGGGAGGATACAAGTAGGATCGTATTCCAAACAATCATCACATAATAAATGACGATTATGTGTTCAAGGTACAACGGATGTTCTAAGTTGAAATCGAAACGTAGAATGGTCAATGAAGTAAGATGTAATCCATGTACAAGTGTCACGTAAAACGGTGGCGTAAAGATAAATCAAGATTATGAAAACCCACAATATTATTCAGCACTGATTCAACGAATTCTTCGAGATGTGAGACTCACACAATGTCCTTTTGTCTTTCTGGGAGACACATTGAGCTACACAATGGTCTATAGACTAGACATTCAATTATGAATGGTCAGAAAGAAAATCTGCGTATCTAAGTAGATATTTTAAGGGAAATAAACAATGAAAGCAACACACACGGTAGTAGAATGAAAATCAGAAGTTCATCGAAAACAACACTTATTCAATCCCGAACAATGGTATCGCGAGAGTATGCACAGCACGTATCCACGAGTCAAGAAAAACAGACGGTTCAAACCGAACGAGCATATAAAGTCAGTCGTATCACGCATAAATGAAATAGCAATAGTACTTAGAAAAATGAGTATGAAAAGTCGGCAGCATACGCGCTCTGAATACAATTATGTAACGTCATAACGATATAATATCATTGCAATAAGATCAATTCACAAGAACAAGAATTCAAGAAATACAGTATAGGCAGATGTAATCACAGTAACATTCAATGATAATTCATGAAGCACATAGGCTTTGAAAAGACACAGTAATTATCGTCATTAGCGTAAAGTAATATTTCAAAATGAAATCAAGAGATGAAATACTACAACGATAATTAAAAGTAAATAATAAGGATTAGAGAGTTACCCGCGAAGATATCGAACAACAATGGCAAATTCTGTGTTTGACACTTAGAAACAATAAAATATTTGAACTTTCGGTTATAGACTAAGTTTTGAAAAAACGACTCGGTTCCCTATAACCATCGCTCTGATACCAATCTGTGAGACCCCCAAAATCTGACATGGAACAACTAGGCAACGAGGGGGTAACACGTCATAGTACAAGAAACAATGAATTACAGTTGACACAAAGCTGACGTAATAAAAGCATATATATCACATTATAAATGATCAGAGTTTTAAACATAGGTCCCAGAGTTTTATATATATTATTTCATCATGATTAATAACATAAAGTTGCCCAAAAGATATAATAAATTTCTGACAGATTATATTAAAACCAGTCTTTTAAAAGCATCACAGAAATCTCCAAGCTGCGATAATATCCTGCGGGCTCCCATCCAAGCAAAGCTAAATAATAATACCTGATATTAAACATGTAAAATCGTCAACACAAAGTTGAGTGAAATTCATAGGTTTAGCAATAAGGGTGTGGAACACAAGCATTCTTTTGTAAAACAAGTAAATAGAGAAAATGGTTATGATCATTAACCATAGTCTGAAACCAATATTATTGCTGTTTAGTTCATGAACCGAAGCTTAACTCAAAGTAAGTTCCTCTAGGGAGTATTCAGCCTAAATACTTAAGTATAAACAAATGTAAGTGCGTCAAGGTAATCAGGACGGGGATTGTCAATCCCGATGGATCCACCCACAACATTAGCGCTTAGCGCAAAGCATGCGGGACAATTAACGGTTCATAATCAAGAGAGGAAACTTAAGGCTATTAACTATAAGCAATAATATCAATGAAAACTGTTGGAAAGCATACAAGTCTGAATAGCATACAAGTTCTGAATAGCATACAGTTTTTAAATGGATGTGTTCCACCATGTAAAATCTCACCCCGCGTTTAGAAACAATGTACAAGTAATAAAAGGGGCTATGAAAAAACCTTTAGTAAGTAATCACAAGGTAAAAGGGGCTGATCAAAAAGAAGTCTTCACGGACCTATGCAATGGTGACGCGTAATAAGAATGCGTTCAATGAAGCAATAACGTTTTAGAAGTGGTGGGACATAGTATGACTAGGTAACTTGCGTGCGATGGCGAGACCTAAGCTTAAGTTAAAATTTTAACCCAACACCTTGAACCTACTGTAATAACCTAATATCAACCTTGTATGATGGTCCAAGCATTTATGTGTGGGTTCCGAACACGTTTAAGACTCGGTTTGAAAAACCAAAACAAGGGACTGCATTCAGTTTTCTGAAAAAGGCTGTGAAGATTTGGTCATATCTAAAAATCTACAATAGTACAGGAGATGAAATTTCTTGACATGTATAGGTATTTCTCTTACCTTTAAAATTTGGGAAAGAACAGCCCTAGAACTATTTTCAATCAACGGGAAATGCACTTTTAGTGACAGACTATCAAAATAGAAAGTTGTAAATGTCTTTCGTACCTTACGGTAGATTAAGCATAAATCCTAATCGGTAAAAGATTTTGACACGAAACCAAAAAGAGAAGTTTTATTATATTTGTAGCTACTGTAAAAAGTAATAAAATCATAAATTAATCCTTTTTACCCAAGTCAATTTACCCACGTTTTAAGCATAACATTCAGATTTGAGCTAGTTTAGTAAAACGACCGTTTCGGGCTCATCCGGACACTTCCCGTTTCCATCCAACTGAACACATACTAATCACATCAGTGGGTATCCATTTTTCAAATAAAAACAAGGTCATATGTTTAAGAAAATTTTGCCATGACCTGTTTGTTTCTGTGGTGATTTCCATACTACAAAAACGACTCCATTTAGCTACCTAACCTCAGTCAAGCAACACTTAGGCTATACCAAATCGCCACGCAAGTGTCCTAAGTCCTAATATGCCCTAAGTATCTATAATATCAGTGGGTTTCACCCAAGGAATTCAAAATTCATGAATAAAAGAATCAAAGTACTAGTAACATCAAAACTAAATTGCTAGGAGTGACTATACCTTCATAACAAGTAGGAATTAATCCAAACACGCAAATTAAACAATTCCTCCTCCTTGATCCTTAGAAATTTCGTGGCCCTTAGTCACGTGTTAAGTCAATCATGGTACTCAGCAACTGAGTAGAAACAATGTAGTGAGACGATCATCGACGATATGGATGCCCGGGGAAAACACAAAAACTGCAACCTATCACAATAAGGCGCGCGTTAAGACTCGAACTCAATATCGCTATATATACCAAATATAACATGACTCAAATGTATTCAAAGTATACACATTTCAAAACCATTGACACGAATCAAATGAATTCATACTACCCATTTATTCCAACACTACACGTTAAAACACTTGAACACTTGAAAATGACCCGTCATACGACGCCAAGTCAACGCAAGTCAAACTATCCTTTAACCTTATTTGGGACAGTAGCTAAGTCATTTATATAATGACTAAGCACTTGAGTAAGTAACAATGTCCGATGGTGAATACTCAAACCCACGCAACACAAGCATTGAACTAAGTATCCAAAATAAAATCAGCAAGTACACCCCGAGTGTACACACCGATCTACACCATCTAGACTTGTCCGTTTTAGATGAAAATTGGTGTCAAGGTCACTTATAACCTGTATAAGACCTCACCAAAATTTGAGCCAAAGTTATCACTTTAAAACCCATCAGCTCGACCCTTTACTCGACTCCAAAATTTGGGACAGATTTGTGTACTTGTTTTGTAACACCGTTTGGACCACTTTAAAAATACTATCTCGACAATCCGTCTTTTGAAACCACTACTAGACTCATCAAACTCAGTTTGTAAACTTTGAAAATCAGTAGTATCAACTATCTAACCAAGCCTAAAGTCCCCGAGAGTCGACCCAAAATCAGCCACAATTTCGGATTGTGCCGACTTGCGTCTCCCGGTACACGAAAACTAAAACTAGCATAACTTTTGACTCGTAATGAGTTATAAGCTCTATCTTATACCAAAACGACCGTCTCGGAAAACTCTACAACAATTTCAAATAATCTCAGTCTTACACAAACCTTAAACCCACGAAACATATTGTTTAAGGCTGCTGTCCCAAATTAGCTTTTTAGAAAACATGACAAATCTATTTTTCACTCAAAACCAATCATTCCCATACCCCTAGGATCACGATACTATCATACCCATCAACCAAACACTCCTAAAAACACTTGTATGAAAAATCTAACAAAAATCAAAGATTAAAAACAAGACTTTTAAGGATCAAAACATGATAATCTTACCAAATATAACATATGCAAGATGATTAAATCATCATACAATCATGAAATTAAAAGTTCTTGAAATTTTGATGCATGTGGGTGATTTTAGTATCAAAAGAATCACCATTGAATTTTATGAATGGGTCTTTATTTTGTTTTGATCAAATCATATGGGAAATTGATGAAGTGAGGTTTTTGTATGGTGGTGGTGATGGTTTGAAGAAAAAAAAAATGGGGAGGGAGAGAAATTTTACTAGTGTGTGTTTTTTTAGTGGGAGTTAGTTGGTGAAAACAAATGTATATATAGTAAGGTTAGGGTAAAATTTGCAAATATTGAATAGTTTTGGCCTTAAAAACAATTAATAGTTTTAAAGGGTAGAAAATGGTTATTGGTAAATATTGAAAATATTTACGGAGCTCGGGTTTCGTAAAAATACTTTTCAAAAGTTACAATGCATCATAAAAATGATTATATGATTTCCCGTCACGACTTAATACATAATTAAAACGAAATCGTCGAAAATATTAATTATCGAAACAATCGATAAATAAATGTAAACTTTTGGGCATCCGTCGGTATCGCGATCACTAGGAAATTCTCGTAGTACATTGATTTGAATAAACTCGTTATAAAACGCACGCGGGTGATTTTAAATCAAAAACATTGATTTAAAATAAATATGGAAAAATAAAATAAAAATTTATAATTCCGTACAAAGTATTTATCGATGATCAGAAAATACTTAAAAAGTATAATTTAAAAATCTTAGGATTTACATATAGCAATACAAGAAAACGTAATTCGTTGGAAAAAAATTCAAGAAGCACGAATAAAAAGAATAGAATAATGATGGGAAAGTACGGGTTCTCACATCAATCGATATAATCGCTTGCAATTGCTTTTGTCGTGTCCAAACGTAATCGTTTTTCATAAAAAAATTTAAATTTTAAGTTTTAATAAATAAAATAAGTGCTTTTGACACAAATGTAGGCTTTCCGTTGGTGAAAATATAAATAGTTTTTTACTCGACTCGGTTTTTACCTTAGATTTTCCTTAACGTATTTGAATTAAGTTTTGCTAGGCTTTTATATAGGGAGCTTTAAAACGCGAAAGTCTTAATTCATACGGGTTAAGAACAAGAACTTTTCGCAAGTTCCTATAATTGATCCTAGAAAGTCGTTTATCAAGGGAACTTTAAAACGTAAATTCTAAAAATTGAAAAAGTATAAGAAGATGCAAGATCCTATAGATGACTTGAAAACCCAGAACTTTGATTTAATAGGCTAAGTATCCATTGATTTCACATTTTTGGAATTTTACAATATGGAGAACAAGAGATGATAGAGTTCAATCATAAGTTTCTAAAGTTAATTCTTCTTTGTGTAAGTATTTTTGTGTTTGATTTAATCTCCTCGTATTTATTTTCCACACTTTAATAATTGCTTAATAAATGAAGTTTTTAACGGTTTAGGCTTGATATCTTAACTCGTAACTCCTTCTTTTTCTTCCCTTGTAATTAAAGTGAGAACACATTAAGGGTGTCAGCGTCATGGACTTTTGATCATGGGATTGCGGAAATTTGGCTTACTATAAATATCATATTATAAAGAAGAATAAATAAAAACATGTTCTCTAGGAGCCTTCGGGTGGGAGTCATGTAGCACTAACCTTGTCATTAGAGCCTTAGGGTGTATGGCAAGGGGACGTGTTGAATAAAAATTGCTTCATCATCATGAGCCGTAAGGTGGGATGGTGATGTCAATTCCCTTGTTTTTGTCCAAGGAGCCTTCGGGTGTGGATTTTAAATAAGGAGCACAATTGCATCTTAAAGAGCCACAAGGTGATATGATGTAATTGTTGCTAACTCCATTAATAAGGTCATAATTGACTTTGGAGGTTTTATTGTTGCTTTTAAGTAGTCCTATTAGCCAAATTTCGGGTCCGGGGATTTATCCCTCAAATCGTGTTAAGTTATCCTTGATGTGGGATTTCTTTAGTGACAACGGTTTTTGAAGTCGAGGTTAGGTTTTGAGTGTTGAGTTTACACCGTTTTTGCCTTCATTTTTGAACTAATAAATATCAAATAAAGTCAAATGAGCCTTTGGGTGAATGACAAATAAAATCTAGAGATACAATTAGGAATAATAGGAGATTGAGTTTAACACAAATTACTTGTATGAGTTGTTTTAATTTTGGGGCTTATGATTGACAATGATTTTTTTTTACACTTGGCATGGAAAAGTGAAAAGTCGAGGACGATGAATCTATTTGAGTTTTATGATCCTAAAAGTTATTTTTCAATAATGAAAGCAATACATTATGTCTTTGAAAAATAAAATGTCAAACGTTGAATAATGGTGTAGTTAGTGTTTTATTTTATCATTGCGTGAGGACACGGCTGATGGTTGTAAATTCACACTCGTTTAGGAAAACGAGGCAAAAGCGGTAAGTATTAAGTGTTCGTTTAGGAAAACGAAAGCACTTATGACCTTTTGTGTGGGATCGTTCTCAAGGAGGCTTGGTGTGTGTGTTAAGAGATGATTAATTTGTGATTATATTGATGAGAAAAGAGAAATAAAAAGACGAATCACGCTAAAAATTACCCTACGACGCGAAAAACGCGAAAACGTAAAATTCGACGAAATGAAAAAGTGCTCTAAAAATAACCAAATTTTAAACCTAACTAAATAAAAATACAAGGATAACTAATTTGAAAACCAAAATGTCTAAAACCTATTTAACAGTTTTATAGTAATTTTCAAAGTTAATAAAAAACCTTAAAATTAAATAAAATTAAAAATTAACTAAAATGAAAAACTAAATAGATGTAAACCTCAAAATATTAAATTAAAAACTAAAAATATTTTTTGAAAATTTTTAAAACTACTTTTACTATTTTTAATCAATTAATAAAAAACGTTTAATAAAATATTCCTAAAAAAATAACTAAAACGTGAAAAAAATAAACTTTTTTACTCAAAAAATCCCAAATGCTACACTAAACAATGGAAAAATAAAAAGAAGGGAAAAAGCTAAGTAAATAAGCTGATTCTAGCTTAAAAGGCTACGGCTTTTTATAAAATAAGCAATACACCAAAGCCCTTAAGAATTTAAACTGGTAAAGTGATACCAGTAAAAGTCCCAAGGGCAGTTGGTTATCACGTTGTGTTGTTGAGCGAGTGGTCACGGGTTCGAGGCTGGTGCAACCCAAAAAAATTTTACACTTGTTTTTTTTTATATTTCTTTTTTAACACTTGTTCACATGTACTTTCTCTTACCCAAACTCAAACACAATACGAAAAATACTAAATTTAAGCACAGATTCGAGTTTTTTATCCACCAGATTCACTACTCACTTTTTTCTTTTACACACTTGTGTTACAGTAACTAGACAACCTCCAAAATCTAATAGTGATCACGAACAACCATTAGGCCACAAATCACTTGACACAATCAGTACACAGCATGTCTTACTCCTTTTTTTTTACTTTTTTGGACAGTAAAACCCCAAAATCTAATAGTGGACAAAAATAACAAGGCAGCAAACGTAACTGATAAACACAAGCAGGGAACACAGGGAACAATAGGAAGCAGGTACAATTATACGAATTCAATCAAAAACAACAATCAACTAACTAAAATCTGATGCTACTAAGTGACATCTACACTTACAAGCTGGTATTTAGACTACTCAAACACAAATCACAGATTATCTAGAACAATATCAAGCTAAATTCACCTAAGCCAAACACTAGTTAAAATATTAACTAATACATTTATATGGCAGATTGAAAAGGCTTATTTCAACTTTTCTATTAAGATAGCTATCAAATAAATCTAAACAGAATTATACTAATCAACTAATACCAATTATAATCCAAATACTACCTAAAAGCTTATCAACTACACTTATAGAGAATTAAAACTCAGTGGAGATCAAACGTATTATCAACTAATTCATATGAGCAGTATGTAGAACAGGAGATTTTACACTATAACAGGCACTCTCGATTCAAAGCTAAACAACAAGTCAAAGATCTACTCCTAGTCAAAAGTAGAAACTTACATAAGGCACTTAAACTCGAAACACAATCAAAGAATGCAAATCAACAAACTATATTAAAGCACATGATCACTCATTATAGATTACAAACTCACATAGCATGGAAAAATTTTGAAAATTAAAAGGAAGAAAAAGAAAATGAACCTCCCCCACTCACTTCCAAGAAAGGGATCGGCTATGCTCCCATGAACTCGACCAACTACTAGGTTCAAGTCAGGGGTGTCTTGGACAGGAAGAATGGCGAGGATGCTCGTTGGGGGTTCAACAACTGAACCAAACACCTAGCTTACCAATGAACCCGTGTGAGCCAGAAAACAAATAAATAAAATCCAAGAATTTGGTTCTTGGACTGTTAGTTCAAAACATATATCGTTCACCTTCTTTCTTCAGACTTTACTTAAACTTTAAAACCTTTTTCAAACTTAAACCTTTAACTATAAAAATCTGTCTTTGAGAGGAGCAAACACCCCACAAGTTGCGTTGCCAAATCCTGACACTCACTGTCCCTTGATATTTACAAAATATCAGTGGACTATGATCATGTTTGAACCCAACAGCCAAAATGTTGAGCCTATTGCCTCTTAACCTCAAAAATAAACTTAAAATTGTTTCTATCTAACTTTCTTTCAAGAAAAACAACAAAGAACTCCGAGTCACAAGAATAGAGCCACTCCTTGATGTTTTCGTAAATATGAATCTTAACGCAATTGTTAACCAACAATCCAAACAAAAAAATGATGAAGCTTAAAACAGAAATATAACAATTCAAACGGATTTTGTAACTTGAACAGGAAAAGTAAGTGCGGACTCGTTTCTTTTCATCAACAACACTTAACCACTTTTCATTCATAAATAAAAGGGGATTTACAAGCTGTGACCCAGGAAAAGGGAAACAAGAACAGGAACTAAACTAATCCTAACTCCCTTTATATAGAGGGATACAAATCTTTCTAGAAACAAAGAGGAGGTAAACCCTAATCTATGAATTTCCAATTGAGCCCTTGTGATATTCGAATCCAAAATAGAATATGCTGATTTTTGAATTATACCATGTGATTTCTTGTCTTGTAGCCGAGATGCCAACTTTGATGGAGATAATCTTGGCCATCAGTGAAGGATTTGGGAACACGTAGGACTCCTCAATCGTTGATCTTCTGCATCCTTTTTGGTTTCTTGTGATATGTGGGGCAGGGGATGGTTCATGTGAGCACATGGGATGAGCTGGATGGGGGATTTGGGTGGGAATGTGATTAAAAAGTTGCTAATCAATGATCTGGAATAGATTATATCATAATCCCTGTGATTTAATTTGAGAGAAAATTAGGGTTTATGGGTGTTGGAGATGGGGGTTTGATAATTTTTGGGTAAACAGTGTATGTTACCCGGTTCTAAAATTCGTTTAAAAAAAGATTAGTTTAATCAAAAGTGAGCTGGCATGGGATGGTGAGGTGGCGTAACATGACTGGTGGGTTAGGTTTGGGTATCATGGCAATTCTAGTCCTTTGATTTTCATTTTGTATGCACATTAAGTTAAAACAGCTGAAAACCAAATCCCTTTGTTTGATGAAGTTTTAAGATTCATACTTTGGCCACCAAAACATTTTCCAAATGTAATCCAGGGTATTTCTTGACATTTATTGATTCTTGAAGGGCTGAAAAAGACTATCCTTGAAACTTTAAGGTCTCCTCTTGTATGATTGACTTTGTGGAGGACTAAAAGTGACAAGTCTTAAATTTTGAGGGCCCATACTTGTAAAATCTTCAAACTTGAGGGTCTTTTGGAAAATTCAACACTCGGGTCCGGTTCATTGTGCGGCTTCGTTTCCCGTGTTCGTTTTTGCATGTTTCTTGTGATCTTTTGTCTTTTCCTCAATATACGTACCTAAAAATACACAAGTAACAAACACAAGCATATATTTGGCATTTTTATGACATTTTGTACATTTAAAGCCCGATTTCGACGACGAGACTATGTATAAAAGTAGTCTCATCACCCCCCCCCCCCATACTAAACCATTACCGTGCCCTCAGGCAATGCTTGAATAAAGTATCGTAGCACCTCCAAAATTCATTTTTATTTACTTTTATTGAACGATAAACTAGCTACACTTCTACTATTGCTACTACTTGCGTTTTAGACATAATGTATGATTTTCATCGCAAAATGGGACGTTTAGGTTCATAGAATAAGAACACGTGAATGCTTCGTTAGAAATAATTTCATCGTCCTTGATTTTCACCCCAATTCCATGCCAAGCGTGCAACGAGATCATTGTCATTATAAGTTAGTAATGCTAACACTACTCATATGCCCTAATCACGTACTTATCCTCCCATTTTCCTAAGTTGTATCTCTTATATTTTATTTTGTCTTGAATGTTACACGAGGATACATTGTTTGACTTATGCGATAATAGAGATTTAGGTCTAAAAATAGAGTCCTAACGGTGTAACCAAGACCATCGAATTAATAACCCCTCCTAATAGACACCGATGTCAAAAAATTAAGTCAACAAGAAGGATCGATAAACACGGTTTTATAACGGTTTTGAACATGAGACTTATTACCAAGACTTTTATACGCCCCCTAACGGAAGGGCCTTATTATCATTGGTTTACCTCCATCTTTTATTCAATTCGCCATGAAGCTTTTATTATGACTTCGGTCTTGCCTTGCCTTTTATTATCCGCCTCATCGGTGGTTTTATTAGCCAAAGACGTATATCCTCACGCTAAGGCGAATTTTGGATCTTTAAAGCTTCAAAGATTAAGGCTTGATTCACTTTCAATTTTGCATAGATTCTTCGGCCTTGTGAGCTTCAAATTGTTTGTTTGATTTAGGTGAGCACTTGAAATCTTATTATTAGGTGAAGCTTTCGATTATTCGGGTGCCAATACTTCAAAACCGTGACGTTGGCGATACCTTGATGTCTTCCCAATTTAATTACATGGAAGCTACTAGAAAAGTCTATAAACCCAACAATCAAGACTAAACCGCTAAGTCAATATTTATTAAGCAAAAAATACTTACAAGCGAAAGGAGAATAAGCAAATAACGAGAACACATGAGTTTTTGAAAGAAGAGCGACTTCTACGTTTAGCATAGTAACTTATAATTAACTCTATCATTTCTCGTCCTCATTTAAGAGACTTAGCCTAATGTGAAGTTAAGGAATCGAAGCTAAGTGCTCAACACGCACGGTCGAGTCAAACATTACTCTTATTCTCGCCATCGGAAAATCTACATTCGTATCTTCAAACACTTATAAAACATGAGAAAAAAATTTCAAATTTGGCCATTTTTAGCCTTATTTTGCAACAAAACGATAAACAAAAAGATAAACTTTGGAAAGCGTGAAGGTTTGGCAAGGAAAGTATCTATTCACCCCCCCCATACTAAAGTTAAACATTGTGCTCAATGTTTCGAGTCTAGGGGTGCAAACACCTCCATACTAGAGACGTAGTTGAATGCCTAATCTAGCATGGAAAGGGTGTAACCGTTAAATTTAAAGCCGTTTATGAAGTGTTCTAAAAACCTAAGGTTAGAACATCAAAGGATATATCATGGATATTGAGAAAGTCTTCAAAGCAAACGATCGAGTGCTCCCATAAAACGAACACGATAGGCTCCAACCGTGAAGATCATGATCATCTAAAAACCAAAATTCACAAACAACCACGGAACAAAGGTTGGAAGGGCACAAATCCCCACACGTAAGCTACATTAGAAAGCAATAATATGTACATAGGATAAGCATGGGACTCCCCCACGAGGCACCTCGTTTTTTATTACCAAGTCATGAGCTCGACTCGATCCCCTCAATACTAATTATCATTGGGGAAGGTGATTTGGTCGAGGTATTTCAAGGATGGAACTTCCCCGCCAAAGTAGTGCTTCAACCTATGTCCATTCACCTTGAAATTGGGCCCATCATTTTGAGCTAGCTCGATGGTCCCATATGGAAAAACTTGAGTCACGGTGAATGGACCGAACCAACGGGATTTCAACTTACCAGAAAAGATTTTTAAACGAGAATTAAAAAGCAAAACTTGATCCCCAATGTTAAAAACCCGGTTTTTAATTTTTGAATCATGCAACTTTTTAGTCTTTTCTTTATAAATCAATGAATTTTCATAAGCAATATCCCTTAATTCATCCAATTCATTTAATTGCATTTTCTGGTGTTTTCCCGCGGTCTCCATGTCATCATTACAATGCTTTAGGGCCCAATAAGCCTTGTGTTCCAATTCAATTGGCAAGTGAAAATTTTTCCCATATACAAGCTTATAAGGAGTGCACCTAATGGGCGTCTTATGAGCGGTCCTAAAAGCCCATAAAGCATCGTCCAACTTATCCGACCAAGATTGTCGGTTTTCCCCAACGGATCTCTCCAAGATCCTTTTTAACGCTCGGTTTGAAACCTTGACTTGCACACTCGTTTGTGGGTGATAAGCCGTAGAAAGACGATGTGTAACCCCATATTTCCTTAGGACCCTTTCGAATTGATCGTTACAAAATTGGGTTCCACGATCGCTTATGATCGCACGAGGGGTTCCAAACCGAGAAAACAATTGCTTAAAAAACTTGACTACCACACGAGCATCTGGTGGGCAAAGCCTTAGCTTCCACCCACTTAGATAGGTAGTCAACCGCGACAAGGATGTACTTATTACCACGAGATGATGGGAACGACCCCATAAAGTCGATGCCCCAACCGTCAAAGATCTCACACACTTGGATGATATTTTGTGGCATTTCATCTTTTTGTGAGACTTTTCCTTGTCGTTGGCATGATTCACACGACTTCACAAGTTCATGTGCATCTCGGTAAATAGTAGGCCAAAAGAAACCGGAATCAAAGACCTTCTTAGCCGTGAGATTAGCACCGTGGTGACCACCCGTGGGTCCCTCGTGACAAGCTCTAAGGATGTTAGAAGCTTCGGTACCAAAGACACAACGTCAGATGATTTGATCCGCACAAGTCCGAAACAAGTAAGGGTCGTTCCAAAAGTAGAACTTGACGTCACGAAAGAATTTTCGTTTTTCTTGAGTCGTCATACCCTTGATGATGAAGTTGCCCGCATGGTACGTAAACCATGGGGTGGAAGAATCAAGCTTAAAATTCACTACACCAAGTGTCTCGAGCGGAAATGTTTCGGTGATTTCTTTGTGCTCGTAAACACTTTGGTGAGGATCTTCCAAACGAGAAAGATGATCGGCCGCTATATTCTCGGCTCCTTTTTTGTCAACGATTTTGTGATCAAATTCTTGAAGGAGGAGAATCCAACGAATTAATCTCGGCTTAGCATCTTGTTTAGCCATAAGATACTTGATAGCCGAATGATCCGTATACACTATGCATTTCGTCAAGACGAGATAAGGTCGAAATTTCTCAAATGCATACACCACAACAAGGAATTCTTCTCCGTTTTAGTGTATTTTAGTTGAGCCTTGGTTATCGTCTTTCTAGCATAGTGAATAGGCAAGAAGTGCTTTTCATCACGTTGCCCCAATACGGCCCCAATAGCGTAGTCACTAGCATCACACATGAGCTCAAAGGGGAGGTTCCAATTGGGAGCAACAAGAATGGGAGCTTCGGTAAGTTTCCTCTTAAGGATTTCAAAGGCTCATACACAATCTTCGTCAAAAACAAAACGTGCCTCTTTTTCAAGAAGATGTGTAATAGGTCGAGAGATCTTTGAAAAATCCTTGATGAATCGACGATAAAAGCCCGCGTGGCCTAGGAAACTCCTAACTCCCTTAACGGTTTTGGGATGAGGTAATTTGGCGATGACGTCTACCTTAGCTTGATCTACCTCAATCCCCGCTTTTGAAACCTTGTGCCCTAAGACGATTCCACTTTTAACCATAAAATGACATTTTTCCCAATTAAGCACAAGGTTGGTTTCCTCACAACGTTTCAACATTATCTCGAGATTCGACAAACACGAAGTGAACGAACTACCAAACACGTAAAATTCATCCATGAAGACTTCCATCGTCTTCTCGATCATATCATGAAAAATAGCCATAATGCACCTTTGAAAGGTTCCCGGTGCATTGAAAAGTCCGAATGGCATTCTACGATAGGCAAACGTTCCATATGGATACGTAAACGTAGTTTTTTCTTGATCACGAAGATCGATGGGAATTTGGAAGTAACGGGAAAAACCATCTAAAAAGCAATAGAAATCGTTTCCCGCAAGATGCTCCAACATTTGGTCCATGAAGGGCAAGGGAAAATGGTCTTTTTGAGTGGCGTCATTGAACTTACGATAGTCAATGCACACTCTCCATCCGGTCACGAGTCTAGTGGGAATTAACTCGTTGGCATCGTTTGGCACAACGGTCATTCCTCCCTTTTTAGGGACACAATGAATAGGACTCACCCAAGGGCTATCAGAAATAAGGTAAATCATTCCCGCGTCAAGGAGTTTTAGGACTTCCTTTTTGATGACGTCATGAATTTTGGGGTTCACCCTCCTTTGACATTGGATTGCGGGCTTGTAATCCTCCTCCATTAAGATTTTGCGGGTACAAAATTTGGGATCGATCCCCTTAATGTCGGATAACTTCCACGCAATTGCCCCTTAGTGATCCTTTAGAACATCGACAAGTGCGGTTTTTTCATAATCCGAAAGTTCTTTCGGAATAATAACCGGCAACTTGTCGCCCTCCTCCAAAAATACATATTCGAGATGAGGAGGTAAATCTTTCAATTCGAGGATAGGTGGTTCCTCAATTGAAGATTTGGGCTCGATACTCATAACTTCATCGGGTGGAGGAAATGGGAAATCGTTAAGAAAATCCTTGATAATCGAGAAGTCCTCATCGTTGTCGAGGTCTTCGTTACAAGTACGTGGAACATCGAATTCTTCCAACGTAAAACCACCACCTTCAAATGGAGTGAAGGTTGGTGTCGAGTTATCAAGAATGGGATCAAGCATAGTGGGATTGCCACTATTTTCAACATCACCAAAACCTAGAACTTCTTGTGAAAATTCCTCGCAAACAACGTCGATCATATCAACGAGGTTTATGGTAGCAACGGAATAAACATGAGAAAGTTGAGAATTCTGAGTTGCGTTTATAACAAGTTCCGCGTCGTTGAAACGTAAGGTGATCTTTCTAGCATGCACATCAATCAAAGCCATAGGCGTATCTAAAAACGAACGACCTAAAATGAGAGGAACTTGAGGATCCGTGGGAATATCGATAACGATAAAGTCTACCGGATAATAGAACTTTCCCACTTTCACAAAAACGTCTTCCGCCAATCCACATGCGGGAATCGTGGAATAGTCGGCCAACTCGATAGACATTAGTGAAGGAGTAAGATTAGGAAGATTGAGCGACTTGAAGATTGCAAGTGGCATCAAGTTAATGCTAGCACCAAGATCGGCCAAGGCATAGCATTCTTCCATATCTTGGATTGCACAAGGGATCAAGAATTTACCGGGATCACCGACTTTTTGAGGTATGCGATTAAGATAAACCGATGAACAACTAGACAATTGATGCAATTTCTCCTTGTTGCTCAACATACTCTTAAAGTTAGCGGCAAATCGAGGCATCATGACCAAAGCATCAGCGAAACTCACATTAAAGTACAAATCACGAAACATTTTCATAAAAAGCTCAAATTGATAATTATCGCGCTCTTGGCGTTTTTCCTTCCTAAGTCTCGATGGGTAAGGTAAGGGTGGTGTGGGTTGGGACATAGGCATAGCCTTTGGAATCTCGGGTTCTAATGTTGGTAATGGGTCGACCGTAGGTGTGGCATGAGCGATACTTCGTGGGATTGGAACATGCTCCTTTCGACCACAACCTCGGGTTCTTCCTCAATTTCCTCCACCGTTGGAGTAATTGGTTGAGGAGTTGGTTCCTTAAGTGTCTTACCAGTTCGTGTGGTAATCACTTTCATCTCTCCCTTCGGGTTTGATATGGTGTTACTAGGTAGACTACCCGAAGTAGAGGCTTTGTTCCCCATGACCGCTTCCAAAATAGCATTAAGCTTAACATCTTGACTAGCGGATTTTTGGTCTATCCTTTGTTCAAGCCTAGAATGACTTTGCTCAATTTTATTGTTTTGACCTCTAATTTGATTAGCAAAATCATTTTTCAACTCATTTTTCATGTTGGTATTTTCCTTGGCTAAATTAGCTAACTCCTTTGCGTTTTTAGCCGCTTCCCTAGCTTGACTAGCCAATTGCTCTTGAATGTTTTCCAAAATTTTATCATTTGTCGTGGCGTAATTCAAAAAGTCAATTGGAAGCTCTTTAGTGTAAACATTTTGAAGACCTTGACTTGGGTTTTGAAAATTACGGTTTTGGTTTTGATTTTGCAATTGGCTACTACTCCCTTGATTCCCATAGTTGTTATTACCCTTGTAATTGTTTCTTTGATTGTTTTGGTAACCAACTTGATTGTTTCGATAAATGTTAGTATTTTGATTTGGTGGAAAACCCGGTGGAGTCAATTGATTAGTGCGGGTAACTTGACCGTGTTGGTTATAAGTTCCCGCGGCCGCGTAGGCACTCGAAGTGTTACCACCGTTGGTAATGCACTCGGAGTAATCGTGAGCTCCACCACAATACATACAAGAAACCTCAACCGCTTTAGCCGTAGCGGAAGTGGGTTGTTCACCAACTTTAAACTCAATTAACAATCCTTTAAGCTTATCAAAAATCTTGTTTTCCAAATTAGCCTCGATTTTGCAAGCATCAATGGTATGTGACAATGAAGACGAAGGTGAAGACGAAGTCTTATGAACACTCGATGTGCTACGAGGACTATAAACCTTAGACCTATTCTCAATGATTAACAATGCTTCCTCGACTGTTTTACACAAATCATTACCGCCCGCGGCGGCATTAAGATAATCACGCTCATGATCGTTCAAGCCATTGTAAAACGTGTCAATTTGATGCAAGTCGGAAAACCATGATGAGGACATTCGTGCAACATTTCCTTAAACCTATTCCAAGCCGTTGAAAAACTTTCATTATACTCTTGTGAAAACTTTGAAATATCGTTTTTCAAATGCGTAGTCTTAGAGGGCGGAAAAAATTGGTTCACGAACTTTGAAACGAGATCCTTCCACGTCAATATAGAATTGGGTGGCTCTTTCTCTAACCAATTTTTTGTGGGCCCCGCTAAGGAATACGGAAAAAGCATCATCTTAATCGAGTCGTTAGAGACGTCCTTAAACTTGCAAGTGGCGGTTTGACGATTGAATTGGCGAATATGGTTATGAGGGTTGTCCTTTTCGTCACCACGAAACTTGTTGTTTTGAATCATGGACAACAAACCCGTCTTAACCTCAAATTCTCCGCAAGGATAGCGGGAATCACAATCGCTTCTCCATAACCCTCGGTGGGTGCTTGAAGCAACTCCATCATAGTACGATTAGCCATGGGTGCTTCTTGTTCTACGATGGTTCGACAATGGGAGATTCTTCACTAGAAGATGTTTGGTTTCCTTCATTTTGACGATGTTTACATGCACATCTTACTTTGGAGCGAGTTTGCATAAACGTCACGTACCACGAGGGATGAGCAAAGAAGATTTTTTTTGGTGTTTTTACTTTTTCAATTTTTTCATGGTTTTTGATTGTTTTTACTTTTTTGGATGTTGTGATTGTATTAAGTAGACCAAAATCTACAAATCTCCTCCTTAATCAAATCTCTTGACTAAAGAAGAATCAAGGAATGAAAACGATCACGTGAAGTGAACGCCTTCGATGACTTTAGAACGTTGGTGGAACACCAAAACGTTCAAGAGGGTTTAATCAATGAAACCAAGAAAGTATATATGATACTTAATAATACTTTGGGCGGCAAAACCCTCGATTAGCTCTCAAAATCAAATACTCACAAGGAAGAAGGGAAAAGAGGCAGCGCGAAGCACTTAAGAGCCTATTTCCTTAGGGTTATATTTTATAATACCCGCCTTATACCCACCTTATAGTTTGTATTTTTCAAAATCGAGCTTCACGAAAGTATTTATCTATTTTTGCCTTTTCTTTCTTGATTGAGATTCGAATACAATGATTGGGTAATGACCTCCCAAGTCAAGGTTGTGTTTTCACACTTTTGGAGTACTTGTGGATTTATTGTTCTACGTATACAATATAGTAATAGTATTCACACAAAAAACAAAAACCGATAATACGTATTAGTAGAGTGCTACTAATACAATTAGCTATTATGGCTATATAAAAACAACAATTTTTCAAATCAAAACACAACACGCCTCCCCGGCAGCGGCGCCAAAATGATGGTTGTAAATTCACACTTGTTTAGGAAAACGAGGCAAAAGCGGTAAGTATTAAGTGTTCGTTTAGGAAAACAAAAGCACTTATGACCCTTTGTGTGGGATCGTTCTCATGGAGGCTTGGTGTGTGTGTTAAGAGATGATTAATTTGTGATTATATTGATGAGAAAAGAGAAAGAAAAAGACGAATCACGCTAAAAATTACCCTACGACGCGAAAAACGCGAAAACGTAAAATTCGACGAAACGAAAAAGTGCTCTAAAAATCACCAAATTTTAAACCTAACTAAATAAAAATACAAGGATAACTAATTTGAAAACCAAAATGTCTAAAACCTATTTAACAATTTTATATTAATTTTCAAAGTTAATAAAAAACCTTAAAATTAAATAAAATAAAAAATTAACTAAAATCAAAAACTAAATAGATGTAAACCTCAAAATATTAAATTAAAAACTAAAAATATTTTTTGAAAATTTTTAAAACTACTTTTACTATTTTTAATCTAATTAATAAAAAACGTTTAAAAAAATATTCCTAAAAAATAACTAAAACGTGAAAAAAAAATAAACTTTTTTACTCAAAAATCCCAAATGCTACACTAAACAATGAAAAAATAAAAAGAAGGGAAAAAGCTAAGTAAATAAGCTGATTCTAGCTTAAAAGGCTACAACTTTTTATAAAATAAGCAATACACCAAAGCCCTTAAGAAATTAAACTGGTAAAGTGATACCAGTAAAAGTCCCAAGGGCAGTTGGTTATCACGTTGTGTTATTGAGCGAGTGGTCACGGGTTCGAGGCTGGTGCAACCCAAAAACAATTTACACTTGTTTTTTTTTAGATTTCTTTTTTAACACTTGTTCACAGGTACTTCCTCTTACCCAAACTCAAACACAATACGAAAAATACTCATTTTAAGCACAGATTCGAGTTTTTTATCCACCAGATTCACTGCTCACTTTTTTCTTTTACACACTTGTGTTACAGTAACTAGACAACCTCCAAAATCTAATACTGATCACGAACAACCAGTATGCCACAAATCACTGGACACAATCAGTACACAGCATGTCTTACTCCTTTTTTTTACTTTTTTGGACAGTAAAACCCCCACGAGCAGTTGGCTTGAGGGGGCGTTTTAAGCAAGCAGTGGACAAAAATAATAAGGTAGCAAACGTAACTGATAAACACAAGCAGGGAACGCATGGAACAATAGGAAGCAGGTACAATTATACTTATTCAATCAAAAACAACAATCAACTAACTAAAATCTGATGCTACTAAGTGACATCTACACTTACAAGCTGGTATTTGGACTACTCAAACACAAATCACAGATTATCTAGAACAATATCAAGCTAAATTCACCTAAGCCAAACACTAGTTAAAATATTAACTAATACATTTATATGGCAGATTGAAAAGGCTTATTTCAACTTTTCTATTAAGATAGCTATCAAATAAATCTGAAACTGAATTATACTAATCAACTAATACCAATTATAATCCAAATACTACCTAAAAGCTTATCAGCTACACATATAGAGAATTAAAACTCAGTGGAGATCAAACGTATTATCAACTAATTCATATGAGCAGTATGTAGAACAGGAGATTTTACACTATAACAAGCACTCTCAATTCAAAGCTAAACAACATGTCAAATATCTACTCCTAGTCAAAAGCAGAAACTTACATAAGGGACTTAAACTCGAAACACAATCAAAGAATTCAAATCAACAAACTATATTAAAGCACACGATCACTCATTATAGATTACAAACTCACATAGCATGGAAATTTTTTGAAAATTAAAAGGAAGAAAAAGAAAATGAACCTCCCCCACTCACTTCCAAGCAAGGGATCGGCTATGCTCCCCTGAACTCGACCAACTACTAGGTTCGAGTCAGGGGTGTCTTGGACAGGAAGAATGGCGAGGATGCTCGTTGGGGGTTCAACAACTGAACCAAGCACCTAGCTTACCAATGAACCCGTGTGAGCCAGAAAACAAACAAATAAAATCCAAGAATTTGGTTCTTGGACTGTTAGTTCAAAATATATATCGTTCACCTTCTTTCTTTAGACTTTACTTAAACTTCAAAACCTTTTTCAAACTTAAACCTTTAACTATAAAAATCTGTCTTTGAGAGGAGAAAGGACCCCACAAGTTGCGTTTCCAAATCATAACACTCACCGTCCCTTGATATTTACAAAATATCAGTGGACTATGATCATGTTTGAACCCAACAGCCAAAATGTTGAGCCTGTTGCCTCTTAACCTCAAAAATAAACTTAAAATTGTTTCTATCTAACTTTCTTTCACGATAAACAACAAAGAACTCCGAGTCATAAGACTGGAGCCACTCCTTGATGTTTTCGTAAATATGAATCTTAACGCAATTGTTAACCAACAATCCAAACAAAAAAAATGATGAAGCTTAAAACAGAAATATAACAATTCAAAAGTATTTTGTAACTTGAACATGAAAAGTAAGTGGGGACTCGTTTCTTTTCATCAATAACACTTAACCACTTTTCATTCATAAATAAAAGGGGATTTACAAGCTGTGACCCACGAAAAGAGAAACAAGAACAACAACTAAACTAATCCTAACTCCCTTTATATAGAGGGATACAAATCTTTCTAGAAACAAAGAGGAGGTAAACCCTAATCTATGAATTTCCAATTGAGCCCTTGTGATATTCGAATCCAAAATAGAATATGTTGATTTTTGAATCGTACCATGTGATTTCTTGTCTTGTAGCCGAGATGCCAGCTTTGATGGAGATAATCTTGGCCATCAATGAAGGCTTTGGGAACACGTAGGACTTCTCAATCGTTGATCTTCTGCATCCTTTTTGGTTTCTTGTGATATGTGGGGCAGGGGATGGTTCATGTGAGCACATGGGATGAGCTGGATGGGGGATTTGGGTGGGAATGTGATTAAAAAGTTGCTAATCAATGATCTGGAATAGATTATATCATAATCCCTGTGATTTAATTTGAGAGAAAATTAGGGTTTATGGGTGTTGGAGATGGGGATTGGATAATTTTTGGTTTAACAGTGTATGTTACCCCGGTTGTAAAATTCGTTTAAAAGAAAGATTAGTTTAATCAAAAGTGAGCTGGCATGGGAGGGTGAGGTGGCTTAACATGACTGGTGGGTCTGGTTTGGGTATCATGGCAATTCTAGTCCTTTGATTTTCATTTTGTATGCACATTAAGTTAAAACAGCTAAAAACCAAATCCCTTTGTTTGATGAAGTTTTAAGATTCATACTTTGGCCACCAAAACATTTTCCAAATGTAATCCAGGGTATTTCTTGACATTTATTGATTCTTGAAGGGCTGAAAAAGACTATCCTTGAAACTTTAAGGTCTCCTATATGATTGACTTTGTGGAGGACTAAAAGTGACAAGTCTTAAATTTTGAGGGCCCATACTTGTACAATCTTCAAACTTGAGGGTCTTTTTGGAAAATTCAACACTCGGGTCCGGTCCATTGTGCGGCTTCATTTCCCGTGTTCTTTTTTGCATGTTTCTTATGATCTTTTGTCTTTTCCTCAATATCCGTACCTAAAAATACACAAGTAACAAACACAAGCATATATTTTGCATTTTTATGACAATTTGTACATTTAAAGCCCAATTTGGACGACGAGACTATGTATAAAAGCAGTCTCATCACCGGCAATTGCTTAGCAAAGGGGAGTTTGATATGAGTGATTTTACTCATATCAATTATATCTTAAAACCATCAATAAATGCATGAAATGTATAAAATATGCCTTGTATATGCATTGTTTTGTTGTTTCGTGTGTGTAGGTACCAAGTTCACAAAAACCGACGAAACCAACACGAGATTTGAAGGATTTTATCAAAAGCCAAATAACAAATCATTTTAAGAAGAGATTCGAGTTTTTAAAGATAATTAGATCAAGTGGGACCCACACTTATGTTTAATGGGCCTAAAAGCCCATTAATGAAGTATTTTTTTTCTTTTGGGTCAAGACTTAATCCAAAGCCCAAACTCATATTTAATAAACGAATTGAGGTATTTTTGGGTCCAAAAGCCCATGATCAACTATTAAAGAAACGGATGGGAGTCATTATGGACTCCAGGCTCATTAAAAGTTTACAACGTTAGGTTTTATTTATAAAGGAAAAGATTTTTTTCACTTTGGGTCAAAACCGTTCATTCATTCATTTATGTTGATACAAACAAAGTTTACCTTCTCATTCACTTCTTCCAAAATAACCAGACACCACATCTTTTCACAACTCTAGATTAATAACCCAAAATTGGGGGTTTTTGATCTAGAGCGCGTGAACACACACGCTTGTTAATTAAATACCCGCTAATTCGGAGCAAGAAGATGGATGATGTGGCAGTTTTCTCCCATGTGATTGGTCTAAACACATCACTCCCACCAATCCACCAATCCACCAATAAGAGAAGGCCATATCAGCTTACAACTAGCACACATCATTGCCATGTTGGCGATCCATGTGCTAGTGTGCAAATATCAGCCACACGATCAAGAAAAGAAAGAGAAAATTAAGAATGGATAGCTAGGATGCAAGTTTCTACTCAACAAACTCACCCAAGAGTGTTTGGGGTTAGCCTATAAAAACCCCTATAATCTGTAATTTTGAGCATTCCAATTTTTCTTTATAGTTATAATGTTAAAATAGGTTTAGAATAATTTGTATTTTATTTTTAATAGTTTTGTAATCTTTTACCGAGATTAATAAAAAGTGGATTTGAGTTTCAATGGTCTTTATTAATTTACTGTTTTAATTGATTATTCTTGTTATAATCTATTTTGATATTATATGAATATTAATTGATTAAAGTTAATTAAATAGCTTTGATTGATTAATAAAAGTGAATTTGGAATCAATTTATCCCCACTGGATAAATAAAGTTACTTTTCGAATATTATGTGTTTTGATGGAGTACGTTGGAGGTTTGATGGGGTTCGAAAGTAGTCTTGATTCAGTTTAGATAAGACGGCTCAGCGCCGATCTTCTACTCAAAGGGTTCTACAAAAGGTTCTAAATCCTTTTTTTCATTGTCTTATTAATTTGTTTAGTGTTATATGTTTTATTGATGAGTTTTATAGGTTAATTTAGCTTTCTGCTTATGATTAGATCTGTTTAGGATTTATTGGTTGATACTGTTTGCTTTGATTTTATAAGCTGTTTATCTTAGTTTACTCAAGAGATTTTGTTTTACGAGTTTTATGTCCACTTGTTGATTTAGAAGTGTCTTTAAGCTGATATGGTTTAGTATGCATATGATTTTGAAACTGAGTTATTTTGCTTCATTTATATGATTTGTGTTGATATTCTTCTATAGTTAGATTAATTTATGCTTTGACATGGTCATTTTTGAAGTTACTGAATGCTGTAATATGCTTATTTTGACGACTGCTAGATGATTTAGAGTGTCTAGTGATTTGTTATGATGCATTAGATTAATTTAGCTTTATAAATTAGATTTTTGTTCGTTTATACTTGAGAGATTTGATAATACTGATTTAGTTTGCTTTTATATTATCATGATATTCTTGTTTGATGAATTGATTTAATTCGATGATTATGCTAGTTGCTAGGTCTGCTTATTTGATCATCTTTGATTAATCAGTTGCTTGGATCGATTTGTGAGGTTCTGATAGGCTTTGCTAATCTAGTTTTATATGCATTTTGCTCGCTGAACTTCCTCTGCTGAATGTTCTTTTAATTCTAGCATCGTTTAGATATAACTGTTAGTTAATACTTGGTTTGATTGAATTGTGGGTATATTAGTTTGGTTGATTTTGCTGTTACAAGTTCATATTGTGCTGAATTCTTTTGTTCTTAACGTGATAGCTTTGGTTTGATTGATAATACTGTAATTGTACCCTGCATCTCTCTGATATCTTGTTACCTAATTAGTTGCTGATATATCTAGAATACCTGTTTTGATTTCTTAGGAGTAAGTTTATTTAAGTTGAATTTACTGTTGCCTCACTACTAGGCTACTGTGTTTCTATGCGTTGATTCTCATTGCTTATTGATTTGTTACTTTCTTGTGTTGGTGTCGTTGTAGAGTAACTTACTAGTACCAGGTTCTAATTTCCATTGATTTGTATTTGTGATAATTTGCTGATTTAATTTTGCTGCTGCCTTGCTTGTATATATTTTCTGCTAGTGGTTCATTAGGTGTAATTTTGTTTGTTCCTGAGTGATTTCTGTATCTATTGTTGTGGGATTAATAACTGATTTTTGGTTAGTTAATAAAACAGGTTTGTTGCAAGATCTTTCTTTGTGTTGCTCGTACCCAATTATATTTGTCGTTGTTTCGTTCTCGGTATCTTCTCGAATTGATCACGGTTCAAAGTGGAATTGTTGTTCTTGGTGACTAAAAGGGGGAGCTTGATAGGTGTGTAAACACCCATCCTTTTTACCACTTGACTACAATAATAACCGAGCCAAAACGTGTATTTTATGTCGTAAATGTCAGAATTATGCGTGGTTTGTGTTTTTGTTGTGATTTTAGGTTCAAAATGTTAAAAGGGATGAAAACACAGCATTCACGGGCTTTTATCGAAGAAAAAGACAAAAGAAGAAGTCAAGAAATCAAGAGTGCAAAAATAACGGAAGTCCAAGACCAATTCTGAAGATTTATCGAAGAAAAAGTCAAAAGACGGAAGTTTACTTAAAGCCGAAGAACTCAAGTCTAATTTATTGAAGAATTACAAGACGAGTTTAAAAAAATTCCGAGACAAAGTCATTAAAGTCAAAGAATTAAGAAGATTAAGGACTTAATGATGCAATTAAAGAAAGAAGAAAGAGGGGAGGAAGCTTCCTAAGCACCTCCCTAATCCTCCTATAAATAGGCCATTAGGATTTAAATTTCATTTTGTTGGCTAAGTGTGGCAATTAGTCTTCCACCATTTTAATTACTTGTCATTTAAATACATGTCATTTACTTAATTGTCTTGCACCTTTAATACCTTTAATTTCAAGTAAGTTTCCTTTTAATTATTGTCAATCTTTACTTTTATTGTTTGATCTCCTATCTTCCTTTCTTGTTTGATCTTAAATTTTTATGCTTTATGTTCATGTTCATGTTTTTGATGTTTCATTAAATTGATTAAGTGGGTTTTGATTCTTGTGGTTATAATTGTTAGTTTTATTGATTTGGTTTGTTTGATTATCATTAGTAGATGTTATTTGGTTAGTTTGATTTAATCTTGTGGTTGATTTTGATTGATTTTATCTAGATTCGTGTTTCTTTTTGGTTCTCCTTGTTCTTCGCTGCATTTTGTTTCCCAGGTACATTCCGGATCAAGGTGTTTATTTGGAATTACTTATATTCCTAATAAAGGTGGTGTTGTGATTGTTCCGATCCAAGTTAATATTCCGGATCAGGCAACTTCTTCCGAATCAAAGATTGTTCATTCGGAACATTCCACATTCCGGATCAAGGAGGTGTTCATCCGGAATAAGTTGTATTCCGAATCAAGGTCTTCATTCGGAAGATTCAACAATCCGGATCAGCTGTTCATTCGGAACATTCCGAATAAAGGAGTGTTGTGAAATATTCCGAATCAAATTTCTTCCGGATCAAGGTGTGTTCATTCGGAACATTCCGAACGAAGGGTTTGAGGATTTATTCCAGATCAAAAAAGTTCTGAATCAAGAGGTGGTTCATTCGGAATATATTCCGAATCAAGGAGTTCATTCGGAGCATCAAGTATTCCGAACCAAGGCAATATTCCGAATAAAGAGTTTATTCCGGATAAGTGACATATTCCGAGTAAAGGATTTATTCCGGATGAAGGGTTTTGGTAAATATTCTGAGTGAAGAAGAAATTATTCCGGACGAAGGTGACATTCCGAACGAGTGATTTATTCCGAACGAAGGATTATTCCGAATGAGCTGTTTTCAGGTTATTTTAAGTTTCCATTTTTAAGTTTTAATTTTCAAGCTTTACTTTTCCCTGTCTTTTTACTTAGTCGCACTTTAGGTTTACTTGCCTTAGATTTATTTTAAGCCTTGCCTTAGTTTAAGTTTTAGTTGCGTTTTAAGTTTGCCTTAGATAGTTTTAAGTTTGCGTTATTTACTTTAAGTGCACTTTAATTTCTCGTCACGCTTTAAATTCCCGTCATTTATTTTAAATTAGAGTTAGATTTAAATTAACGTCATTTTCATTTACGTCTTGCACATTTATTTTAAAACAACCAAAAATATTCTTTTTTACCAAAAACTATTGAGTCGCATTTTGAACCGGAAATCAATTCGAGAAGATACCGAGAAACGAACTTTCATTGTTTAAATAGGATTGCAAAAACCTTAACATTAAAATGGCGCCGCTGCCGGCTCTTTTCGTAAAGATTAACGGTTTTCTGTGAGAGATGCGTTGCTTTTTGGGATCCGTTCACTCGTGAGCGTTATTTTCTTGCTTAAAAATTTTCAAAAACTCCATAAAAATTAAAAAATTGTTAAAAAATCCATAAAAATTAAAAATTTTCAAAAATCCAAAAAGATTTTATTTTTATTGTGTATATATATTCTCTTTGTGTTTGGTTTCTTTTTCTTTTGCCTTTGCAGGTGTATGCGTACTAGATCTTCTAATTATCAAGAGCCCGAGACTCCTGAAGATTTAGGTATGGCAGGTTTGAACAACAACAATAATCCACCGCACCTCAACAATAACAACAACAATGTTCTTCCACAGCTCGATCTTCGGACAATGGAGGAGCTTTGTCAACCAACAATGTTTGGACGAGGAGGACCTATTGCGCCGATGCAATTCACGGCTCCGGAGTTTTCGTTAAAGCACCACATGATTCAGCAAGTGCAAACTAATTCATTCGCAGGAATGCCTGATGATGATGCCAACAAACACCTCGACAAATTCCTTACAATCACTCAAAGCATGAAGTTGCCCGGTGCCATAATGGATGTTCTACGCCTTCAACTCTTTCCACATACTTTATCACACCACGCCGAGAAATGATTTAATCGTCTCCCGAAGAATTGCATTCATACTTGGGATGACATGACTCAACGCTTTTTGTCGCGCTACTTTCCACCATTCATGGTCACGAGCCTTCGCAATCAAATCAGCTGTTTCATGCAAGAACCCGATGAATCTCTCTTTGATGCTTGGGAAAGATATAATCTTTTGATCGATCGTTGTCCAAACCACAACATGCTCCCTGTGACCTTAATTGATACTTTCTACAACGGTTTGACTTTTCGTGATCGTGATACGATTAATGCAGCCGCCGGTGGCACATTTATGAAAAGGAGACCCGAGGAGTGTAGAGAGCTTATTGAAAACATGACTAGTCATCACAAAAACTGGGATTCCTCCGCTTCTTCAAGGAACAACCCGAGAGTCAATGTTTCTTCTACTTCAGCAAACCCCGATATGACCGAATTCACCCGCATGATGGCCGAAATGAACAAAAATATCTTGCTTCTCGCTACAAACCAACAACAAGTTAAAGCAGTAGCTAATCCTTGTGAGACATGCGGTGGTCCTCACTCATACACTGATTGTCCTTCTACTCAAGGAAATCCGGAAAATGTGTATGCGGCTTATGGTAATTATTCACCGGAAAATTACCAAGCCCGACCTCAAGGGGATCGAAATTTGCTAAGTTACCGGTCAAACAACTATCTTTCACCTGGTTTTTCTCCTCAAAACCAAAATCTCAACAACAATTACAATAGAAGCAACCAAATCCCACCTAGAGCTTCTAATCCTTATCACCCAACCACTCAACAAACCCCACCCATCAATCAAGATATTGAAGCTTTGATGAGAACCCAAGGAGAGCAAATTAAGAATCTGTAGAGCCAAATTCTCAATTTGAAAGGAGATATCACCAAGTAAGGGAATGACATTCGATCCGATCTTCGAGATAATATACAATCCTCCTTTAGAAATCAAACGAATGATTTGAAGAATATGCTGGCTAGTTTCTTACCAACCACTCAACCTTCTACTTCGAGTTCTCTACCTTCAAACACCGTCACCAATCCGCGAGCGAATGTGAGTGCTATTACTACCCGTAGTGGAGTTACTTTAGTAGGACCACCTATCCCGCCCCCATCATCTACACCTCCTCCACCACTATTTATTCCTACTACTCCCACACCTAGTATTAGTACACCATTACCGTCTCCGCCTCGTCGTGATGAAGTACCCACCAAGAATCCTACACCAACCCCACCTTCAACATCTCAACCTTTACCTGCTAAACCTACACCTTCACCACCCAAACCCAATATTCCTTATCCATCTCGCTTAGGCAAGGCCAAAATGCACACCAAGGATGACATTCAAGTGTCAAACTATTTGAAGAAAGTTTCAAAAATGACCGTCACTTTTTCCCTTGTCGAAGCTCTAGCACAAATGCCTAAATTTGTCAAGATGTTTAAGGAATTTCTTAACAAGAAGGAGAAGATGGCCGAGTTTGTTAATACTCGATTGAATGAAAATTGTTCTGCCGTCCTTCTTAAAGAACTTCCGGAGAAACTTGGAGATCCCGGTCATTTTGTGCTACCTTGTACTTTTAACCAAATCGACAAATTTACTGCCTTAGCCGATCTCGGGGAAAATATTAATTTGATGTTGTTAAGTGTTTGGAAAAAGTTATCATTGCCCGACCTTACACCCACCAAAATGACTCTTGAGCTAGCCAATCGCACTCTCGCTTACCCCGTTGGTATTGCCGAAGATGTGTTCATTAAAGTTGGCACATTCACTTTTCCGGTCGACTTCGTCGTAGTTGATTATGAAATGGACCCTCGTATTCCGTTAATACTTGGGCGCCCATTTTTGAGAACCGGTAGAGCTTTAATTGATGTGGATAAATGTGAACTCATCTTAAGAGTCGGGGATGATGCATAAGTTTTTGAAATGGGGAAGCTTACAAGCAAATCCTTTGGAAGAGAATCCGCGAATATGATTAATGTACTTGATGATTTTATCGTCTACAACAATCCTCTATTTGAGTCTTGCAATGATAATCCACTGTTTCACGATGATGTGGATGATTCTCTCCCCAATTTGGAACCTTCACCCATATATGATTCTCCACCGATCTATGATGCTTATGGTGATGATTCTAGCTTCAATGGAGATGATTATGATGATTTTACTTCCGAGTATCCCGACATGCCCACTTACGATGATTTTGATGAGGCCGATACTCTTTCGAGTGATTCTTCTCATGATGAATATCCTCCGCCATCCATGCTTAATCCTACTTTGGATGACTACTCATTTGAGGAAGACTTCTCTACTTTTCTCAATACATACTTCCCTCATGAGAGTGATGCACCTCCTTTGGATTTTAATGATTATGGTCTTGATCCTACTTCGTATTTGAAGAAAATTCTTTCAAAGGAGAAGCAACCGGACGACACCAACATCCGCAGCACGTATGTTTTGACACCTCTTTATCCACCTTCTGAGGACAAGGTTGTGCATCTTCTTCGCGGATCATCTTCAAATGCTGCTGAGCCTGAGTGCTATTTTCCCCTAAAGGAAAAGGTGTTCGACCCCGGTATCAATATTCTTCAGCCATCTCAGTATCCATCTAATGAAATAAAAGGAAATATTTTTGGAACTACTGAAGATATGCTTGCACCTCACCATACTTGCTTCCACTGTGCTCCATCTTTGCTTAAGGGAACCTTGCCTACTCTTCTTTGGCTTGCCTTGTTCGCCTTAAGCTTGTGTTATTTGATGGACGAAAACTATGTCTTTGATCTCAGTGGATATGTTTCATGCTTCTTCCTATGCTAATCAAGGTTGAGTCAGGCTCACGACTCGGTTAACAAAAATCAAGCGCTTCTTGGGAGGCAACCCATGTATCTATCTTTTAGCTTTCTTTATCCTAAGTGTAGGGGAGACGCGTTGGTGTTTGCTATTTCCTCTCTTCTTCTATTCAGGGATTCGAGCGCTCAATGATCCACTCTTGATGATTTTTGACGACCCGTGATTCCGTGTTCCCTTCTTCCCGGTTCTATCCTAAACTCTTTTCGATTCACAATTTTATATTTCTCAATATGGAATCTCGTTAGTTGTCTTTTCCTTAGCAAGATTTAAACAAAGTGCACAATGTATTAAGTGTAGGGGAGTTTACTCCCACATGCTTAAACATTGAGGACAATGTTTATATCAAGTGTAGGGGGTCTTCTATCGAAGTTAAGTGGCCTTTTCCTTGTATTTGTCCTCATTTTAACCGGAAAATCAATTTTTCGACATTTTTCAAAATTTTTGATCTATTTTGGCCTATTAGTTTTTCCCTTTGTATAGTTATTTTCTTTCTTTACTAGAATAAATTTTAATAAAGTGGTTTTAATTTTCAACGTTGTGAATCTTTTGACTCAACCCGAGTTTACTATCTAAGTTTACTCTAGCTAGTATCCTTAACGTGTTTATGTCAAGTATTGCTAGGCTTTTATATAGGGAGCTATAAAACGCGAAAGTCTTAACTCTCACGGGTTAAGAACAAGAACTTTTCGTAAGTTCCTATAATTGATCCTAGAGAGTCGTTTATCAAGGGAACTTTAAAATGCGATTTCTAAACTTGAAAAAGTCTAAGAATTTGCAAGATCGTATAGATGACTCGAAAACCCAAAACTTTGATTTAATAGGCTAAGCATCAACGAGTCTCATTCCTTGAGATTTTGAATTGTGGAGAACGAGAGATGATAGAGTCAATTATAAGTTTGGTATTCTTTCGTGAATTTATGTGAGTTAATTATAAGCCTCTTCTCCCATCACTTGCTAATAAATTTATCTACAATAAATAAGGTTGTACGATTTGAATGTTACTTAGCTTCTAGCCCAAGATCGTTTAAAAGTTTCTCGGTATGGATTAGAGTTCATAGCCAAGGCATAACTTATTGAAGCGGGATGCGAAGATTGGCGAGTCCGAAAAGGCCCTAACAAGGCATGAGGGCTACATTTTGTTGCTAAAGATCCAAAGTGATGTGAAGAATCATTTATCAACGATCAATATGAAGGATCGAGACACACGACGAAAGGCAAATACTCCCGTAAAGATCATGGAGAAGTCTATCCGAAAAGGCCCTAACAAGGTATAAGGATAAATAGATCCAAGTCCAAAAAGGAGGCGGATCGTTGTATATCAAAATCCCAAATAAAGATTGGAGAAAAATGAAGAAGTCATGGTCCAAATATGAAGAATCTCTCAAAACTTCAAGTGAAGAAATTCCTATTATGAAGAGAAGACCATTATTTCATGAACGTCTCTCAAAGATTTGAAGTATGAAGTCGCTGCCAAATATCGGTCCGAGAAAGGTCTCAAATCACGAAGCGAGTTATGCCAAGATATGAACTTTATGAGGTCCCGAGAAGCAGTTTTAAAAGATTTTGTCCTTTAGCTAACTATTGATTAAATCGTCCCACTTTATTTTCAGCCTAATAAACTATCGAAATAAGTCAACAATGCATCCTCATGATCATTCAAGACAACAATAAAATACAAGAGATACACCTAGGAATAAGGGAGTCTAAGTAAATAATTGGCCCACATGAGTTCGTGTTAGTTTGCTAACTTATAATAACAATGATCTCGTTTTTAAGCTTGGTTTGGAGAATGTGAAAACTTAAGGATGATGATTATTCATGACATTTCCAAAACCCTAAGGTATGTTTTTGATTTCTTTACTTTCTTCCTTTGAATGTTTAGAACTTTCTATCTCTTTAATAAAGGCCAACATGGATTGATTATGATGGAAAGTGTAATAGTGCTTTGTAACTAAGGCATTGCATGAGGACATTGCAATGGTCAAGTGTAGGGGATTTAATAGGTGTGTAAACACCCATCCTTTTTACCACTTAACTATAATAATAACCGAGCCAAAACGTGTATTTTATGTCGTAAATGTCGGAATTATGCGTGGTTTGTGTTTTTGTTGTGATTTTAGGTTCAAAATGTTAAAAGGGAAGAAAACACGGCATTCACGGGCTTTTATCAAAGAAAAAGACAAAAGACGACGTCAAGAAATCAAGAGTGCAAAAAGAACGGAAGTCCAAGACCAATTCTGAAGATTTATCGAAGAAAAAGTCAAAAGACGGAAGTTTACTTAAAGCCGAAGAACTCAAGTCTAATTTATTGAAGAATTACAAGACGAGTTTAAAGAAATCCCGAGACAAAGTCATTAAAAACAAAGAATTAAGAAGATTAAGGACTTAATGATGCAATTAAAGAAAGAAGAAAGAGGGGAGGAAGCTTCCTAAGCACCTCCCTGATCCTCCTATAAATAGGCCATTAGGATATACATTTCATTTTGTTGGCTAAATGTGACAATTAGTCTTCCACCATTTTAATTACTTGTCATTTAAATACATGTCATTTACTTAATTGTCTTGCACCTTTAATACCTTTAATTTCAAGTAAGTTTCCTTTTAATTATTGTCAGTCTTTACTTTTATTGTTTGATCTCCTAGCTTCCTTTCTTGTTTGATCTTAAATTTTTATGCTTTATGTTCATGTTCATGTTTTTGATGTTTTATTAAATTGATTAAGTGGGTTTTGATTCTTGTGGTTATTATTGTTAGTTTTATTGATTTGGTTTGTTTGATTATCATTAGTAGATGTGTTAGCCTCAAAATATTGAGCCAAACAAGAATGCTCGGTCATATGTTTATTATGTATCGTATTTTAGAACGTTGTAATAGGTAGTATATTAGTCGTGTTATACGGGCTTAACTTTAGGCTAAAGTTCATTAATAAGTAACTAAAGCCCAAAAGGAAAGCCCGGCCCAAACCATATAGTCCATAAAGAAGCCCGCATTTGGGTGGACTATATATACTACCCTCCTAGCATGTTAGGAGGGTTGGTGATTCATTTTCTTCTTAATCTAATATTTCACAAGTTCACACACTTCTCTCTCTTTTCTCTCTCTAGTTTCTCTCTCTAAAATTCATCTTATTTCTACCTTTCTTTCTTTAAATTCGTGATTATAACATCATAGATTAGGGACAACAATTGGTATCAATCGCCATGGGGGTAGTATTTGTGATTGGTTGTTGTTATTATATTTGATTCGAATAATTTTATCCATAAATCATCTCGAATTCAAAATTTTTTTTTGTGTTTTTCGTGCTCTACTTCTTCATCTACATCTTCTACATAGTTGTAGTAGTGATTTGGTATATTTACTTTGGCTAAAAACACAAAAAATTTGGGTGTTTTGATCATTTTTTGGCTTAAAATCACGTATTGGTTGAGTTTTGTCCGAGAAAAGTGGGATATATTCCGATCAGTGCAATCAGAAAAGGGATTAGTGATTCCGATCACTCTCATCGGAAAAGGGTTTTAACAATCCGATCTGTATTCCGATTTGACTTTCTGATCAAGGGTTATTCAACAACATTCCGACCAGCTCTTTCCGATCATCATTCCGATTTGGTATTCCGACAAGGTCTTTCCGATCATCATTCCGATTTGGTATTCCGACAAGCTCTTTCCGATCATCATTCCAATTTGCTATTCCGACAAGGTCGTTCCGATCACCATTCCGATTAGACATTCCGACGAAGGATTCCGATTAGACATTCCGATTACACATTCCGATTAGACATTCCGATTATACATTCCGATTAGACATTCCGACGAAGTGATTCCGATGACATGGTTTTGCTAAATTTTGTTTGAGTATTTTTTAGACTTAGCCACCATCTAGACTTGTTTAGGAACGTAGTTTACACGAAATTTAAAAAAAAAAAAAAAAAGAGTTAAAATTTTTAGGTCAAGTAAAATCAAATTTTTTCCATACTAGTTTTAGGACATTTCTAGCTCAATTTCAAAATTTGGTGATTACAAATTTTTTAGGTGTACCGTTTTGTCGGACTGAGGAATTTATTATCGGGCTGAGAAAAAAAATCGCAATTTTTCGGAATTTCAACAACCAAACAATCACAACACAACTACTTAAGATCCACATTCGATTCATCATTTCAGAGAACTTTGAGATGGATCCTACCGCTGAATATCGTGTGACGAACAACAACATAATGGTGGCAGGTAACAAAGAAAGACCACCAATGCTTGTGTCGGGTCGATATGATCAATGGCAATCCCGTTTTATACGTTACCTTGACACAAAACCTAACGGTGATGCTTTAAGGCAATGTATCTTGGAAGGACCCTATAAACTCTCACGGATTCAAGTTCCTGCAGTACCAGCCACATACACAAGTGACGCACAACCCGCATATGAACGTGATGAAAAGAGGACCGACCTCACCCCAGAGAACCGTGCGTGGTTTGATGCAGAGAAGGAAGCAATCTACTTAATTCTCAGTGGCATTGGAGATGAAATTTACTCTACGGTTGACGCATGTCCTACTGCTCCATAAATGTGGACGGCCATTGAACGATTGCAACAAGGTGAATCACTTAACAAACAAGATGTGAAAACTAAGATGTTTTGGAACTTTGGCAAGTTTACATCAAAGGATGGGGAATCAATTGATTCCTATTACTCCTGATTCTACAAGATGATGAATGATATGACCCGAAACAACTTGCAAGTTTCCACCATGCAAGTCAATGTCCAATTTCTACAGCAACTTCAACCAGAATGGACACGGTTTGTCACCTTGGTGAAACAACAACAAAAGTTAGACGAAGTTTCATATCACAAGCTCTTTGACATCTTGAAACAATTTCAAAATGAGGCAAATGAACTTCGAGCTGAACGAGTTGCAAAGATTTCCAATCCACTTGCTTTGGTGTCTACCACTCAACATTACCCAGATTATCACTCCCGTACTTCAAAGACCTACTCTACTCAATCATCATCACCACGATCATCCATTGTCTCCAAGTCACATGTCCCAACACGATCCCGAGGCAAAGAAGTTGCAAGAGCACCATCACCCACACCTGAGCAATCATCCGAAGAAGACAGTGATGAAGAAATAGCTCAAAAGGATAGGGAATTTAAGCAACAAATGGCTTTCGTTATGAAGCAATATAAGATAATCTACAAACCCACCAACAACAACCTTTGAACATCTTCAAACTCGAGGAACACCCATGCACAGAGTCCTCCAAGGTATGACACACGAAGACGTGCTGAGAGTCCTCCAAAGTATGATCGACAACCTAAGCATGATAATCAGAGGGTGGCTACTGTTGTTGGAAATAGGGAAACTGTTGGTACTCAAGTTGTGCACCAAAGTGGGATTCAGTGTTATAACTGCAGAGGTTTGGGCATTTGGCTAGGGAATGCAGGCAGCCAAAGAGGGTTAAAGATTATGGTTATCATAAGGAAAAGAGGCTGCTGTGCAAGAAAATGGAAGCTGGAATCAAGTTATCAGCTGAGGAAGGAGAAATGCTTGACGACACAGATGATGAAATCTCCGACCAAGAA
The DNA here is from genome assembly GCA_025667525.1 of Glebionis coronaria. Lineage (NCBI taxonomy): Eukaryota > Viridiplantae > Streptophyta > Magnoliopsida > Asterales > Asteraceae > Glebionis > Glebionis coronaria. The sequence continues at coordinate 263,586 of JANFOE010001777.1, read as the reverse complement.
CTTGAGGCACATTATTCATACTTGGAAAAGATTCATGAGGTCCTTAACGTCACTGAAGATGACAATTGTAACACCCCCATATTTATACAACTCAATACAGCGGAAGACGAGTTGGTGTTACGGGATAGCACATTACTCACATCATAGACAACGCTTAAAAATCGCGTCGTTTAATAATAAAACATTTCCATTCATAAATATCAAAGTTACATAGGTCCCAAGTCATATTATTCCATACAAAGTTTTACAAAGTGTTTGAATGGAAATTATAATTTAAGTGCGGGCCATGAATTCTTGTTGTCTTCCCGAGAATTAACTTCAAGTACCTGAGACAAAACATGTTAAAAGAAAAGGTCAGCGATAACGCCGAGTGAATTCATAGAGTTTAATAAAATCTATCAATATAACATCGGTATAAAATTATTACCGAAAATCATTTTGTACAAATCATTGTAATAGGCCATAAAATAGCCAAAATCATTTTATACAAATCTTTATCGAAAATCTTAATATAGGCATTTGCCTTAAAAATCGTTATACGAATCATTGTCGTTAAAAACATCATACAATACGTTTTGCAACGTTGTATAGATTAAATAAAACCATTATATGAATATGGTTATAAAAAGCCTTAAAAATCATTATACGAGCCAATGTCGTAAAAACGTCATACAATACGTCTTACGACGTTGTATGAAAATAAAAACCGTTATATGAGTATGGTTATGAAAACCAAAATACAAACATAATATCAATAGTATGACCCTGTATTGCTAGTCAGGCAATACATCGTAATTCGAAGCGTCTAATAGTATTTCGTTAGTTTTGGATTATTACAAGCCGCATGACATTCTTACCTTACTAAACCAAAACGGGTAGCTAACTCGATACCAATTTTGCCCATCTAAAGTAGCGTGTCGTCACAAAGGTCACGCTATGGAAATCTTCTCATACATAAATTCGCTTACCAATCAATGTGGCACGACGGGGATCAACCGTCAAGGCGCGAACTGGGGTGATCGTCCCCAAATAGTACTATTAAATGCATAAGCGTCTACCAAATCCCGGTAGTTCACAATTCATGCTAATGGGACTTTTAGTGACATAACCTAACTTTAATAATCCATTTAATTTCATCTATCGGGTCCTTTAATCATTTATCGGGTCATACAATCGGGTCATTCAATCATTCGGGTCCAAAATCAATAAAAAAACAATCGGGACAAATGGTGTCCTATTTTATAAAAACTAACATGTTATCACCCTCTCGGGTTTATAAAATATTTATAAAAACATTTAAAAGAGTGCGAGGATATGAACTCACGTTGATATGGGAAGGCGGGTTATCGGCAATTCGGACGTACGATACGTGCTTCAATCACGGAAACCTAGACAAATAATACTCGGTCTTAGACGTTTGTCCAATGACTTTATAAAAATAACAATTATGTATACATATGATGATTATATATATATGATGATCAAGTGGGTTTACATATTCTCGTTTACTCATTTTAGTGTTATATGTCGATAACTTTTATATTAGTTTACTAGTTTTACCCATTTACGTGTCTTAAGTCCAATAAGCTTATTATAAGTTATTTAACTTATTTTAATCCATTTTGTACTTATATTATCAGTACTTAAACTTTACAAGTTGGGCCCAAATGGGTTAAGCCCAATAAGTTCTTTTTATGAGTGTTTATCTTATTTAGTCCAATTATTAGCCCAAGTATTAGTCCAATATGTTTACTTAGCTCGTTAATGTCCGTATGCCCTATAGTTCGGGTTTTATCGGTTTTTACTTGTTATACATGTCTATATATCAGTATATAAGTTTTATAAAGTTTTCATTAGACGGGTCCAACTATCTAAGTTTTATTTAACAAAAACGTTAATTTTACGGCAATAGCCGAAAAAGTCGTAAAAATCATGTTTATAGTTTTATATCTTATAAAACTTAACAAGTTACCATTTTTATAATTTATAAAATTATTCCATCTTTTACATATTTAAATAAATAGAATCCATAAGTTAGTGGGTTTTAATTTATATTTTATACTATTTAAATTTTGAGTGCTTATATAATAGTATTATTCTTTAATTTCCAAAATCTGATTTTTATCTTCACTTTCACCAAAACTGCCATATCTTGGGTTATATATGGAGATAGAAGCCCAAATTTTTATCACATAAACTACATGATATGTGCTACATTTAACTCTTCTATAGCTACTGTTGAATCATCTTCTAAATATTTTCTAAAAATCGTTCAAAACAGTAACCTCAGATTTATACCCTAAACTTGTTTTGATCATATCTCACTCATTACAATGATTCCATTGCATGGCCAACTCTCACATGTGTACAAGACTCATAGCTTACTGTAAATCCATTCTAATCATCATTTTATCTGTCCATGACCTGTTACTTTACTGTTTTATACAGCCAACAAATTTAACCAAGATTTTAACCTTGTTTCTTATGGTTTTTCACCTTTTTAATCATGTTTATCAACAACAAATCCCCACATAACATTTTTATCATCATATAATCATCATATACATATACAATAGCAAATAAAATACATGTTTACATAATCAAAATAATAAGAAGATGAGGAGGACAATCTTTATACCACCATGATGATGTAGGTTGTGATCAAAACATGGATTTTGATGGAGATACTTGTGATGCACCAAGACCATCTTCATGATCACCAATCTTCATAAACTCCTTGTGGAAAATCAGCCTCAAGACTCCATGGAAACTCCTCCTTGGATGTTATAACTTGCACCAATCAATAGGGCTTTAAAAGGGCGTCAACATGTATATGAATAACATGAGATTTTGTGGTTAATTTTGATCAAATTAGGGTGTTTAGGATGAGCTATGGACGAACTAAGAGAGAGATATGAGAGGATTTTGAGGTGGTTTGCATGAATGAGAAATGGTTTTGTTTGTGCAAGTGGTTTTGATGGAAAGTTGCCTTAAAAATTAGGCTAAGCTTACAAGTGTAAGCTAGTAGTTTACAAGGGTGCCACATCTTTGATGTGGTGTCCCTTTTGGCCATCCCATGCTAGTGGGGTGGGGCAAGATTTATCTTGTCTCATCCCACTAATTTACGGGTATTCCTCGATTCTAGTTTCCTCGATTTGCGTGCCCTCGGGTCGTTTTACGAAAAACGTTTTTATAAATTATGAATCAACGACACAAAACGAATCCAATAAAAATTGTCTCATCAAAAACGGAGTTCGAAAACGTAAATACGTAATCCTAAGGTTTCCGGTTTAGTCGTAAAGGACGTTAAAATAAAATCGAAAGTCCTAATCTCTTCTCGTAAATTTGTGAGTTTATGAACCAACACAAAATTAAAACTCCAAAATAATATTCATGGACAAATTTATTTTCTGAAATGTCGGACTGTCTCCAAAGACGGTGTATGTAAACGTAAGCACGTAACGTTGAATCCTCCGGTTTAGACGTAGTCGATGCTACTCCAAGACGTAAATCGAAATTTCTTCCCAAAAATAAGTGAGTTCATATTGTAACATTAAAATAATGTTTTTAAATAATATTTGAGAATAAAATATCAACCATAAATTGACGGATTGTCACAGCATTTACCCCTAAACAGGATCTTTGTCCTCAAAGATCATCTTACCTTACTACTCGCTTCTTATAGAGTTAAATCCATGTGGGTATTTCCTCCACATTCGGTCTTTTCTCACAAGTGCAATTCATTACAATACGCGAGTTCTATCAAACATAACTACGGGAATAAGATCAGGCTTAATGTTGACTTACTTTCTCTATCCATGATGTTCACGGGTTTTTGATGAATGCAACTTTTCGCCGATCTAAGCTTTACTAAGAACAATCAGATTTTCACTTGATAGATATTCCATCAAGTTCGATTTACGAAACATAATTCACGCAGTCTTTGAAGTCCTAGGGTAGATCCAGCTTATATGCCTTTCAATCCCAATTTTTACATCATCTCAATGGTCCCATACAACGGGGACTTATATCCCATGATTTGTCAGATCATGAATTCATTTTTCCAAGGTTAAAAATTGTGGCATAACTTCGTTACCCATTTGGCACTTTCAAGATCTACATTTCATATTCACATAACCTCTTTCCCACTATCGGCAGTTAATAATCAAATCCTAATTTCAACAATCATTTCAGATCTCGCGGGTCGGGTATTTTGCAAGGTTAGGTTCACCATCAAAGGAAACCTTAAACCTAAAAGACATGTCCAACTCACAATGGGTGTATGTCGGGTGTCTTCATCTCAACTCCTGCTTATAGATGCTCTAAGATTTAGATCCTAACAAGATTAGATCTCGATCCTAATACGATAATTATCAATGATAATCTCTCCAAAGGAAAACGATTATATGGTTCATTACCAAAGGTCATTCATTCAAACATAAAACAGCACTTATATTACTTTGTATCATTACTTTACCTCGTCCCTTCGATTTGGGGTGGTACATAGTACTCTCATCAAGGTTCGTTCTCAATGATTTCTGAGCAAATCTCTAGAAATTCGATGCGAAGCTAGGATCTTGATATAGATGATCGATACAGGCATGCTATGTTTACATAACTCTTTTGCATTTATCATTAACGGGAATGATATTAGTAGATTTGGTCAGTCTGTCGACGATGACCCAAATCGAATCAAATTCAGATGATGACCTTTGCAATAGCTAGACGTTTACTAATGTATGAGGCGATGTCTGCCTTCATAATTTGCCATTAGTACAACTTCTTCTGATAATGATACATTAAATCAGAAATGACAAGAATAGAATACTTATACTTACAGATTCCAACATAACTATATCTCACAATCCTCTATATTTAGGCAACCACAAGTGGTCTTTAAAACATTTAACGCTATTGGCTTCTCAATTTTAATGGTTCACATTAGCCGTGAAACCTTTCACTATTTATATTATCCTTTTTACAACATTATTTATTTTTATATCGTTCGGCAATTTATTTTGCACCTTCATTATTAAGGAACATGTCCTAACTGTTTCTTTATCTTTTCTACATAATGCGTCGGTATCTATATTCACTTCTCATGATGATGTAATTATCATGTCCACAATTCACTCAGATATTCTTTCTATATTATGCGTCAGTAATTACGTTCACCTTTCTTCATATTTTCTAAGTTTCAGTTTCGTCTCATCTATCATTTTTATCAGTTTTTTTTTCTCAATCCAGCGTTTAAAGCATCGATAATTATTACAACTAATTAAATATTAAATATTAAATATTCAATTTTTATGAAACGTAAACGTAAAGATTTTAAATTTTCTCAGTTTGTCCAATTATATTAAATGTTCGAAATAAATTTGAATTTAATTAACAAGATTTTTGTTGATTTATCGAAAGTATTTAATAAGATTCGTAAATGTTCGAAAAATCTTTGTTTATATCTTGGTCAAAATTTTCTTAGTTTGAAAAGCAAAAATTGTTGTTTTAAGTTTTCAGGTTATGGTATAAATTGTTTTACTCAATCCTTCTTAAGTTATCTTGAGGTATACACAAACATTTACCCCTAAACAGAAGTTTAGTTAAATGGTTTGTGTATAAGGGAATAATCCCTTAAAATCCTTTGTTAAAACATTTGTCAAAACATATTTCCATTTCTTTTTGGTAAAATCCAAAGTCTTAAAATGGCTCTTAATTTTTGAAGAGTCAATTTATATTCCATTATCTATTAATCACATAGTCAAATAATGTAAAGGATTAAGTCCTTAATCACATATCAATTATTCAAGGTTCAGGTTTTCATTGTTCGGCCAATTCAGGGCAATCTATAAATAATTATTAACTCATTCTTATTCTTATAAACAAACATATAGTTCTTAATGATCACGAGCATGAATTTATCAAATTACAGCCTACACACGTGATTCACCAAATTTATGAATGCTACATGTGTATTAGTCAATCCAAACGTCACCACGTGAAACTCATAATGTTTCATTACAAGTACAGGATGTAGTGATTGGAATACATAATCCTTTTTCGCAGATGCGAAGTTGATGATAACTATGCCATGGATCAAAAACCTTGTAAATGATCAAACAAATCTTCCATTTCGAGTTATGGATATCGTTTTCGACTGTCAATTTACTCAGTTAACAGTAATCTATAAATATAAGGAATGATAACACCATAGCTCTTCATGATGACAGGCTTGGTATAATAAAATCTTTCTCTGACAACTCTCTCAGTTGTACGGTAATTCCTTTAATTCAGATGGTGCTGACATACAGTGCACAAGCCACAGGTGCAGCACCGGGAATAAAATCAATACCAAATTCAATCTTGCCTTAATGGCAAAAGTCTAGGTATTTCATCAACAAATACTTCCTAAAGTTTCAGATAACATTATCATCTTTTAATACATTTATTTTAAGTTCTTTCTAGATTATAATATCTATGACTAATTCACAACCATTCATGGTATAATTTCAAGTCATCCATCAAGAATTATTTAGATCACTTTTGATAATCAACATCTTATCTTTTCGGGGAATTCTACTCGAGTTCCCATCAATTAAGACAATGTCGTTATGTCATAATCAATCAATCCATTCTACTGGCACTATCAACTTTCCAGTTTTATTGCCGTCGATAAGATGTGAAGTTCTCAAAAGACTAATAATAATTCATAATCCTTCACAAATTCAGGGATATATGGAGACACAACTAACCTTAAAAGAGTAAGGTCAACGCATGATCTATGCGAGAGAATTTCAAATCAGATACAGATGAAAACATCTAACGAATATGAATATATCCCATGTTTTCATGATTCGAGTACGCATTCGAAAGCTCCTCGGATCGTTACCCCGGTCATTCAAATGAAATCAAATCAAGAGAAATGATAAGAACGTCGATACATCCAGTCGGGTATCAACACTCGGTAATCAGATACTTTTCCTAAGAATCTCACTACGGGAGAATTGGACAAGAACGGAATATCAATTGTCAAATAAGACAAATTCCACAGATGAGTAAATTCGACTCAGAAGAATAGATGCTACAGGCACATATGTAGGTGTCCCTAACACTGTGTCCTTATTTTCACTTCTTGCAGATCTCATAATTTTTAATCTTTCACAATCTTCAAAGAAAATTTAGTGTTTGTTAATCAGTTTTATGGTGACTACTAATCAGTCTTGCATAGTCCATTCCAAATTGTATGTAGGCGCGCAACTATATACAATTTCAAGTTTAACGATGCAATACTCAGTTCGTCAAAATTTTATCATTATGTTTATAATAAAAACATTTTCATGCTTAATTCTTAAATAAGGATCAAGAATAAATTTACAAAGATTTTCTTTGTTATGGAAACAGTTAAGTTTTCCAAAGCGTCTCATAAACAACTTCATTTCAATAACAATCACTTATAAATCTCACTTTTAAATAATCCATATAGTGATGAAAATTCAAATTTTCTCAAGGGATACTGTTTTTTATAAAAACAATGTGTGATCTGCAAAAGAGTGATGGAAAGATGTTCACCAAGAACTAACTTCAATATATATCAGGAAATGAGCTTAGCCAAATAATCATGAGGTTCATGATCTCGATGGCACTCATGAATACAAAGAGAATAATCTACAACGTAACTCAAATCGAGATGAGTACTTGTTCAATGGTTGCATCACTAATGTGAACATTAGGATGAAGCAATAAAGGATAGATAACATCGATACATGTAGAATTTAGCAATCAAAGGTAGTCTTTTCATTAATCACAAACAAGTCAAAATTGTACCATAACACATTACGGGTCACTATGTCATACAATTCTCAGAACTCATCCTACCAACTGATATCTCAGTTAAGTTAGGGATATTTAAAAGATACCACAATGAATACTAATCTACAAGAGTCATTAGGTGTTCCACATGTCCCAGAAGATCCATCGGTCTCAATTCAGAAGAATATTTCTTCAATTTATTTCTTGGACACTGGGCATCCTTGCTAGTGGACAATGGCCTAGGAACAACCCTTAACACGAATCAATAATCAATTAATACCTTATAATTCAATCACAAAACTTAACGACTTCCTCTTAACAATTTCTTATTCCATACAGGTTAAGTTTTACTTCATTCAAGTTTTTAACCAATTTTATACTCAATGCGATATCCTGCCTCATATTCCAATATTTTCAATCTTATTTATAAACCATGAAAGGGCAATAAAAGCTCGATGTGATTAACACTTAATTCCAATCCTATAACTCTTACAACAAAAATTATCAAATGAGTCACTAGTATCAAATGACTTGATCATTCAACTAGACTTCTCGGAAAGGTATTAGTGGCATGAGGCTTTTGGGTAATGGTTCCAATAACAGCCTCAAGTGCAACATTCACCCTTTCGATTTCAATTTAAGAATTAGATGACAACGAATCAGATGACATCTTTCTAGGTGGTAACGTTTTGTCAAACTCCACTCTATAAGGAAAGATCGTCATGACATCGATATCAGTTTTAATCTCGCCAATTCTTTTTCAATATCACAATCAACTAATATCTACATTTCTACGAATATCAACCATTTGTTGGGATCATAAATATCCTCAACTTGGTTTAGATCTAGGATAGCTAGAATTCCTACGAGAATAGCTTCGATTAATTTACTAGGGGATTTAGGGTTTCTTGTGACAATCGACGTCGTATAAATACCTTGTATAAATATTAAAATAATCATCAAACAATCATGTAATCAAATTACATCATATATATATATATAATCCAAGTTATATATATATATTAAAATAACACTTCTCAGTCTGGCCTTGTCGGTAACTCGGGAATTCTTCGGCACCATTATAGTCAAAAGATTTTTAGACATTTTTAGAAAAATGTTTATAGTTAAAAGATTTTGAAAAGTTTTATTCAAAACCTTCGTTTTAAAAAATCTTTCGTTCTCTATAACGAGAGCTCTGATACCAAACTGTAACACCCCCATATTTATACAACTCAATACAGCGGAAGACTAGTTGGTGTTACGGGATAGCACATTACTCACATCATAGACAACGCTTAAAAATCGCGTCGTTTAATAATAAAACATTTCCATTCATAAATATCAAAGTTACATAGGTCCCAAGTCATATTATTCCATACAAAGTTTTACAAAGTATTTGAATGGAAATTATAATTTAAGTGCGGGCCATGAATTCTTGTTGTCTTCCCGAGAATTACCTTCAAGTACCTGAGACAAAACATGTTAAAAGAAAAGGTCAGCGATAACGCCGAGTGAATTCATAGAGTTTAATAAAATCTATCAATATAACATCGGTATAAAATTATTACCGAAAATCATTTTGTACAAATCATTGTAATAGGCCATAAAATAGCCAAAATCATTTTATACAAATCTTTATCGAAAATCGTAATATAGGCATTTGCCTTAAAAATCGTTATACGAATCATTGTCGTTAAAAACATCATACAATACGTTTTGCAACGTTGTATAGATTAAATAAAACCATTATATGAATATGGTTATAAAAAGCCTTAAAAATCATTATACGAGCCAATGTCGTAAAAACGTCATACAATACGTCTTACGATGTTGTATGAAAATAAAAACCGTTATATGAGTATGGTTATGAAAACCAAAATACAAACATAATATCAATAGTATGACCCTGTATTGCTAGTCAGGCAATACATCGTAATTCGAAGCGTCTAATAGTATCTCGTTAGTTTTGGATTATTACAAGCCGCATGACATTGTTACCTTACTAAACCAAAACGGGTAGCTAACCCGATACCAATTTTGCCCATCTAAAGTAGTGTGTCGTCACAAAGGTCACGCTATGGAAATCTTCTCATACATAAATTCGCTTACCAATCAATGTGGTACGACGGGGATCAACCGTCAAGGCACGAACTGGGGTGATCGTCCCCAAATAGTACTATTAAATGCATAAGCGTCTACCAAATCCCGGTAGTTCACAATTCATGCTAATGGGACTTTTAGTGACATAACCAACTTTAATAATCCATTTAATTTCATATATCGGGTCCTTTAATCATTTATCGGGTCATACAATCGGGTCATTCAATCATTCGGGTCCAAAATCAATAAACAAACAATCGGGACAAATGGTGTCCTATTTTATAAAAACTAACATGTTATCACCCTCGCGGGTTTATAAAATATTTATAAAAAAATTTAAAAGAGTGCGAGGCTATGAACTCACGTTGATATGGGAAGGCGGGTTATCGGCAATTCGGACGTACGGTACGTGCTTCAATCACGGAAACCTAGACAAATAATACTCGGTCTTAGACGTTTGTCCAATGACTTTATAAAAATAACAATTATGTATACATATGATGATTATATATATATGATGATCAAGTGGGTTTACATATTCTCGTTTACTCATTTTAGTGTTATATGTCGATAACTTTTATATTAGTTTACTAGTTTTACCCATTTACGTGTCTTAAGTCCAATAAGCTTATTATAAGTTATTTAACTTATTTTAATCAATTTTGTACTTATATTATCAGTACTTAAACTTTACAAGTTGGGCCCAAATGGGTTAAGCCCAATAAGTTCTTTTTATGAGTGTTTATCTTATTTAGTCCAATTATTAGCCCAAGTATTAGTCCAACATGTTTACTTAGCTCGTTAATGTCCGTATGCCCTATAGTTCGGGTTTTATCGGTTTTTACTTGTTATACATGTCTATATATCAGTATATAAGTTTTATAAAGTTTTCATTAGACGGGTCCAACTATCTAAGTTTTATTTAACAAAAACGTTAATTTTACGGCAATAGCCGAAAAAGTCGTAAAAATCATGTTTATAGTTTTATATCTTATAAAACTTAACAAGTTACCATTTTTTGTAATTTATAAACTTATTCCATCTTTTACATATTTATATAAATACAATCCATAAGTTAGTGGGTTTTAATTTATATTTTATACTATTTAAATTTTGAGTGCTTATATAATAGTATTATTCTTTAATTTCCAAAATCTGATTTTTATCTTCACTTTCACCAAAACTGCCATATCTTGAGTTCTATATGGAGATAGAAGCTAAACATTTTATCACATAAACTACATGATATGTGCTACATTTAACTCTTCTATAGCTACTGTTGAATCATCTTCTAAATATTTTCTAAAAATCGTCCAAACAGTAACCTCAGATTTATACCCTAAACTTGTTTTGATCATATCTCACTCATTACAATGATTCCATTGCATGGCCAACTCTCACATGTGTACAAGACTCATAGCTTACTGTAAATCCATTCTACTCATCATTTTATCAGTCCATGACCTGTTTCTTTACTGTTTTATACAGCCAACAAATTTAACCAAGATTTTAACCTTGTTTCTTATGGTTTTTCACCTTTTTAATCATGTTTATCAACAACAAATCCCCACATAACATTTTTATCATCATATAATCATCATATACATATACAATAGGAAATAAAATACATGTTTACATAATCAAAATAATAAGAAGATGAGGAGGACAATCTTTATACCACCATGATGATGTAGGTTGTGATCAAAACATGGATTTTGATGGAGATACTTGTGATGCACCAAGACCATCTTCATGATCACCAATCTTCATAAACTCCTTGAGGAAAATCAGCCTCAAGACTCCATGGAAACTCCTCCTTGGATGTTATAACTTGCACCAATCAATAGGGCTTTAAAAGGGCATCAACATGTATATGAATAACATGAGATTTTGTGGTTAATTTTGATCAAATTAGGGTGTTTAGGATGAGCTATGGACGAACTAAGAGAGAGATATGAGAGGATTTTGAGGTGGTTTGCATGAATGAGAAATGGTTTTGTTTGTGCAAGTGGTTTTGATGGAAAGTTGCCTTAAAAATTAGGCTAAGCTTACAAGTGTAAGCTAGTAGTTTACAAGGGTGCCACATCTTTGATGTGGTGTCACTTTTGGCCATCCCATGCTAGTGGGGTGGGGCAAGATTTATCTTGTCTCATCCCACTAATTTACGGGTATTCCTCGATTCTAGTTTCCTCGATTTGCGTGCCCTCGGTCGTTTTACGAAAAACGTTTTTATAAATTATGAATCAACGACACAAAACGAATCCAATAAAAATTGTCTCATAAAAAACGGAGTTCGAAAACGTAAATACGTAATCCTAAGGTTTCCGGTTTAGTCGTAAAGGACGTTAAAATAAAATCGAAAGTCCTAATCTCTTCTCGTAAATTTGTGAGTTTATGAACCAACACAAAATTAAAACTCCAAAATAATATTCATGGACAAATTTATTTTCTGAAATGTCGGACTGTCTCCAAAGACGGTGTATGTAAACGTAAGCACGTAACGTTGAATCCTCCGGTTTAGACGTAGTCGATGCTACTCCAAGACGTAAATCCAAATTTCTTCCCAAAAATAAGTGAGTTCATATTGTAACATTAAAATAATGTTTTTAAATAATATTTGAGAATAAAATATCAACCATAAATTGACGGATTGTCACAACAATGGTCCTATCTTTGATACCGAGCTAATTGATAAGGTACAAGATGATGCTGAATATAATGTGTTTGGTGATACACATGAGCATAGTGATCTACCAACAACAATTACTGACACGTGTATGATGGAAACGGTTGATAGCAATACCACACCCGATTCATCAGACATGTGCAATAATGAGTTTGAGGATGATCAACATGCAAATGAGTATGATGACGAGGAGCGTGTCGCGCTTGCTAATTTAATTGCTAGTTTACAAAAAGATGTCAATGAAAATAGAAAGAATCAAAAGCAATTAAAGAAGGCAAACGCAGCGCTCACTCAAAACTTTGAAGAATGCAAAGCCGCTCTTATAAAATCTAGTGAGACTATTAATAGTTATAGGGCTGAGCTTCTTCAAAAGACCAACGAGCTTGAGGGGTACAAAAGTCGTGTCATCAACATTAAAAAGGACGATTTTGAAAATAAATACAATGAAGCGCTTGCTTTGTTAACTAAAGAAAAACGTCAATTTAATGTTTTATTAAGTGATGACCGTCAAAAAACGTACCTTGCCACAACAAAAGTTAATGAACTTGAACAAAGGATTTCTATGAACACCACCGATTCTGCTAAAATTCTTGACGAGAAGAAACAAGAGGTTGAAACATTAAAACAAGATTTCAAAAATAGACAAAGCAAAGATACTGAAAAAGTAAAGGATCTCGAAGAACAAGTCGATTTTTTGAAAAAAGTTGTTTATAATACACATGACTCTATTCAAACCGTAAGAATGATAGCACCTCGGTCGTTTTTCAAGGGTCAACCTAGCTTTGCCACCCCCAAGTACCTCGAACAAGCTCAAGCTGCGAACCCTCACTTATATCTTGATGAGTCCGAAAGGACTGATAATGACGGCCCAGTAGCTAACATCGATAGTGAAGAGACGTCCCTTTGGGATGAGGAGAGTAGATCACCGGTCAATAAAGATTTTGTGAAACCATATAACTATGCTTATGAAAACAGTCTTTATGGTCTTTTCACTCCACAAAAACAGAAGTCTCGTGAGGAATTATTTTTAGAATGCAAACAAAAAAGAATTCAATGGAAAAAAGCTTTTGCCACTAAGAGGAAAACTAATGTTTTTAAATATATTAACTATTTGCCTCTAGATGCTTCTAAAAGCAAAAGTAGAAAAATACTTGGTTTTCTTAAAGACCACGTTAATAATGTTCAATCAATTATTGCAAGCGATTGGGAGAAACGTCAAAAGGATAAGTGGAAAACCGAGATTCCTCACGACATAATTGTGCTTGTGAAAGAACTTTTAATACCAAATACGCGGATAATAAAAGAACATGTTCTTGAGTTTGAAAATTTAATTCAGTCTGAAATGTTTGATGATTTGAAATATGTTGAGTCTCTTGAAAAAGAAATTGATGACCTTCAAAATGACAAATCAGAATTTTCAAACGTATATGATCTACTCTTAGAAGAATGTCTCTCCAAAGATATTTTGTGTGTTACTCTTCAATCTTGTGCTGATATCGATGAATATTCTGATGTTGCATGCAAATATCTTGATAAAATCAAAGAGTGTGAGCGTCTTGAACTTGAGCTTTCAAAACATAAAGAAAATGTTGATAAAAAGGCTTTTGAGTTACTTCAACACAAAACTGATTTCCTTCAAAAACATTGTCATTCTCTTGAACTTGCTTTGCAAAAAGACGTTGGTAGTTTTCCACATGATAATAAATTGCAAGAAAAACTTTCCCAAACGTTTCGAGAAATGAACGAACAGAATTTGGAAATTAAATGGTTTAAAGCTCAGTTACAAGATAGGGACAGAGCGATAGCAGAGTTGCAGAAACTCGTTGCTAAGATGGGTGGGAAGATTGTGGAACCTAGTGTTAAGAAACCTGTTGTAAGACAACCCAATGCTCAAAAAGTGACTAGACCCTCTGTCTTGGGAAAACCATCTGTTTTTCTCTAATTCTGCATTTGCAAAACCTGCGTTTGCCCCCAAGACGGATGGGAAGGATAGGTTACCACAAAACACTCTCAAAACACATATTCAATCCCAAAGCATTAAGAACACAAATGTGGTTAAACCAGGGATGTATAGATTGGCCACTAAATCCACACAAAACAAAGAAAGTCAATCACCTCAGACTTCTAGAAACACTAATAGACGTGTATCTTTTACTACAAGAGTAGTCCCCACTGCTAGTGTTAGCCGGCCCCAGCTTAAGAGCACTCGCATGAATGAAAAGGTCTGGCAAAACAAAAGTCAAGGGAAGATGAAGGAAGTAGAAGACCACCCTAGGATTTTCAATGTTTCTAAGAATAAAACGTCTGTAATAGCGTGTAATGACGATTTGAATGATTCGACTTTGAATGCTATGAAAGTTAAGTTTGTTTGTGTGAATGTTGGAAAGTGTGTTAATGCTAATCATGCTATGTGTGTTTCGAATAATGTCAAAGGCGTAGAAACTAGAACTAAGAAGCACACTGTGATGCCTATTAGTGCTAGAAAACCAAAACGCAAAGTGAACCATTCTGATGCAACCCCCCCTAAGAAAAGTATTGCATCAGACTCCACCACTAAGAACCCTAGAAGCAGAATTAGGGAATTATATGAGTCTGCTAGCAAGCCTTGGAAATGGTGGTTTGCTAATCAATGTCCTCCAGGATATAAATGGATGCCTAAGGTTAGGATAGAAAATGTGACTACGAGCGTTAGTGTGCCTCTAAGTGACGAAACTAGGGAAACTAATGAATCGAAAATCACAACTAACATGGAATCCAATTTAGCAAATGCTCCATCGTGTTCTAATTCTTCTGCAGGTGATCGAAGTAATTCTCTTCATAATGGACTCCGGATGCACGAAGCACATGACGGGGAATCTCAAGCTTCTAATTAACTTCGTGGAGAAGTTCCTGGGTACGGTCCGATTCGGAAATGATCAATTTGCACCGATCCTAGGATATGGAGACTTGGTTCAGGGGAATATCACTATCAAAAGGGTTTACTACGTCGAAGGGCTCAATCATAATCTTTTCTCGGTTGGTCAATTTTGTGATGCGGATTTGGAGGTTGCTTTTAGAAAGAAGACATGTTTTGTTCGTGATTATGATGGGAATGACTTACTTACCGGAACACGGGGTACTGATCTCTACACTATTTCACTACAAGACTCCACATCTTCAACTCCAATCTGTTTCATGGCTAAAGCTTCAACGACTCAAGCTTGGTTATGGCATCAACGTTTATCTCATCTTAACTTTGATACCATCAACTTGCTTTCTAAGAAAGATATTGTGCGAGGCCTTCCTAACTTGAAATTCATCAAAGATCATCTTTGTTCTTCTTGTGAGCTTTGTAAAGCTAAACGGAGTAGTTTCAAAAGAAAGACTACACCAAGCTCTAAAGGACGGTTAGATCTTCTTCATATAGATTTTTGTGGTCCCATGCGTGTTCAAAGTATCAATGGGAAGAAATACGTTATGGTAATTGTCGATGACTACTCAAGGTACACATGGACTCACTTCTTGAGATCCAAGGATGAAACACCCGATGTTCTCATCAACTTCCTTAAAGTGATACAACGTGGTCTTCAAGCTCAAGTTAAAGTGGTTCGTACTGACAGAGGTACTGAATTTTTGAATTCAAAACTGAGAAACTATTTTGAAGCTGAAGGAATTGAACATGAAACATCTATTGCTCGAACACCCGAACAAAACGGAGTTGTTGAAAGACGAAACCGTACTTTAGTTGAGGCTGCTCGAACATTATTATCCGCTTCAAAACTTCCACTATACTTTTGGGCCGAAGCCGTGTCAACCGCATGCTACACACAAAACCGCTCCTTAGTTATCCCAAGACACGAAAAGACACCATATCACATAATTAATGATCGCAAACCTTCACTCAAACACCTTCATGTTTTTGGATGTACGTGTTACATTATTCGAGATGGTGAAAATCTGGACAAGATGAAAGAGAAAGGTGATGCATGCATTTTAGTGGGATATGCAACTCAGTCTAAGGGATACAGAGTGTACAACAAGAGAACAAAATTGATAGTCGAGACTATTCATATCAGATTTGATGAATTGCAAGAAATGGCACTTGAACAAAACAGTTTAAGTCCCGATCCACAACGACAAACGACTTCCGTTCACAACCGCATGGAACTCGGAACTCAAGACCACAGCAATGAACCGTCAAATTCAAAGTTGGTTCCTGAACATGTTCCTAGATCAGATATGACAGTGGACACGACACTTGAAGAGTTGGAAATGTTATATGGACCAATGTATGATGAATATTTCACAGGGGAGAAACAAGTTGCATCGAAGTCTTCCGCTGTCACTCATGATACGAATGATGATACCGATCATCATCAACAAAAGGATACAACTTCATCTACTTTAACACGGGTTGTTGCAGATTTACCTCCTCAGAATATCACTTCAACAATCGATCCTACAACATCCACAACTACTGTCATTGCTCTAGAGAACACAAATCAAGCAGACGGTGCATTATCTGACGATGACGATTTTCACAACCCATTCGGTACACCGGTACACGAAACTGGAGAGTCTTCTACTCGCCATGTTGATTCGTCAAATATGCATACGTTCTATCAACGACATCCTTCAACACATCATTGGACCCGAGATCATCCTTTGGTTCACGTAATTGGAAACCCTTCACAGCCTGTTCGTACAAGATGACAACTAGCAACCGATGGCGATGTTTGTATGTTCGCACTCGCCGTGAGTACTGCTGAACCGAAAAACATCAAAGAAGCCATGGCTGATCATGCTTGGATTGAATCGATGACGGATGAACTTCAACAATTTGAAAGACTTAAAGTCTGGGAACTTGTTGACAGACCATACGATGTGACTCCTTTAAATCTTCGTTGGATCTGGAAAAACAAGATGGATGAAGAAAACACGATCATCAAGAATAAAGCTAGGCTAGTGGCTAAGGGGTATGGCCAGAAAGAGGGAATTGATTTTGAAGAATCATTTGCACCAGTAGCTCGAATGGAAGCAGTCAGGATTTTTCTTGCTTATGCTGCACATAAAGGATTCACTGTCTATCAAATGGACGTAAAGACGACATTTCTTAACGGTCCTTTGAAGGAAGAAGTCTATGTCACGCAGCCGGAAGGATTCGTCAATCCTCATTATCCTGACAAGGTGTATCGTCTCCACAAAGCACTTTATGGACTCAAGCAAGCTCCAAGGGCGTGGTACGACGAGCTCTCAAAATTTCTGGTATCTAAAGGTTTCTCAAAAGTTCCATTGATCTAACGCTGTTCACTTATAAATATGGGGATGACATTTTGCTTGTGCAAATTTATGTTGATGACATTATTTTCGGGTCTACAAACCCAAAACTTTCAAAATGGTTTGAAAAAGTAATGCACATCAAATTTGAAATGTCAATGATGGGCGAACTAAAATTCTTTCTAGGAATTCAAGTTTACCAATCCCCAAGTGGTATCTTTATAATCCAAGCTAAGTATTGTCAAGAGATAATCAAAAAGCATGGTATGACTTCATGTGACCCCGTTGGGAAATGCCATCGATCAAACGAGATATCGTTCCATGATTGGTTCCCTCATGTACTTGACAGCAATCAGACCTGATATTCATCATGCTACATGTTATTGTGCACGTTATCAAGCACGACCCACTGAAAAGCACCTCAAGGAGGTTAAACGGATCTTTCGGTACCTTAAGAATACCATTCATTTGGGACTTTAGTATCCGAGGGAAACCGGTTTCTTTCTAACGACCTATTCAGATTCTGATCATGCAGGGTGTCTTGATACACGAAAAAGTACTTCTGGTGGTGCACAATTTCTAGGTCAAGATAAGCTTGTGGGATGGTCTTCCAAGAAGCAGGATTGCACGTCACTTTCATCAGCCGAAGCGGAGTATGTGTCTCTATGTGCGTGTTGTGCTCAAGTTCTTTGGATGAGAACACAACTCACGGATTATGGCTTCCACTTTGATAAAGTACCTATGTACTGTGACTCAAAGTCTGCCATAGCCATCTCCTGCAACCCGGTACAGCATTCCCGCACGAAGCACATCGATGTCAGATACCACTTCATAAAGGAACAAGTTGAAAGAGGTATCGTTGAATTTTACTTTGTTGGAACAGATTACCAATTAGCCGACTTGTTCACGAAAGCTCTGTCGAAAGATAGGTTTGAGTACCTCGTTAGGCAAATTGGTATGAGATGTTTGACTCCAGTAGACCTGGAGATTCTGGCAAAGGTGCCTGCTTGATTTATCTATCAAACATCAACTTGTAAATATCTTTGAAAAAGCAAAATACAAAAATATAAAACACATAAAAGCAAAACACAAAATTAAAAATCTTTCAAAATCCAAAAATATTCTTCTCGACATGTCTTTCAGTATCGATAATATGGACGTGCCTAGAAATGTCGCTCAATAACGACACGGGTGTGTACATAAAGCTCGAATGAAAGTTGTAAATATTTTCAAAACATGTCATTTCTTCTTTTAATAAAGGAAATTGTCTATTTTGGACAAATATTTCCACACAGCGGGTAGAGCAATCTATCACGGGTTGAGCTTGTCACAAAACATTCAACGTTTTGAGATCAACACAATGGCTTGTAATCACTTTCAGATTGCAACCCGGTTCTATATTCACGGGGGAGTGTACGATTTCGTGCTCTTACCCTTAGCAAAAGAAGAGAAATCTTCTTACACTTGAGTGGATTCGTCAAGACATTCAAAGTCTATGAACTCAAGTTTATGCTTAAGAAAAACCTCTTCGACAAAAAGAAATAGGATTTTTCAAAAAGCGTTGAACACAATTTTTTCAAAAATTTCTCAATGATATTCAAAATCTTTCAAAAATTGTGTGTTCAACAACTCCCATCCTCAAAAAGCGAAATGTGGATCATATCCTCATAATAACAATTCAATTGGATCAATTTTTGAGGGGGAGCATTTAAATTCATGCAAAAGATTAACACATCTTTCTCCCAGAGATTTCAAGACTATTTTTTCAAAATATATTTTAATCAAATTTGGTATCTCTAATATCAAAAGATTTTATATATTAGAGATAGGGGAGAAAATGTGATTAAATCGTGATCTAATATAAGACTCAAGCACTTTAACTCTTACCTACATGTACGAAACATTTTCGATTATCGATGCACATGTGAAGGGGGGGCATTTCTAAAACGACAAAACTAGCAAGGTGTTAAATGTATTTCAAACACTTTGTTAGAATTTAAAGTGGTTTTCATGGTTACGATCAAATACCCACAACATCTTTAATTCACGACGTTATTGGTGTCAAAAGGGTGGTTAGGTTTAAGTCCTATGATCCAACCAGAACCGGAGGGATCTTCCTAGGGACAATCCAATAGATTATTAGAAGTCCTTAGGAAAGATGGAGTAGAATGTGAACGTAGCTGAATGCCGACTAAGTACTGATGATAGCACTGGAACAATCACAACAAGGTGCTATTAATGATGTCTTGGTAAGCATTGAAGGTGTTGAAGAATGAAAAAGAAATGTAAGGATAAAGGGTGTAAAGAAAGAAGCCCTCCATACAACTTAGGCAGAAACCGGGTCAACTCATCATGAAGACAAACTCATCATGGACCCAGTGATGTGAAGCACAACCCTTTCCTAGCTACTCAAGCTTCTCTCAAAAGAAGTTTGTTTTATTGTCACGGAGATCAACACGACTTCTATTGACTTTCTCACTCCGAGATAGTTGATATTGAATAGGTGGCATCTGCTCCAGCCTCCGACCACTAAAAGTGCACAAATCGAGTCTAGAGCCAAGAGATCAATCAAATCTCGTTAGGACACACGGATGAAGATCAAGAGAGTCCTACGCTATATCCTTGTGATATTGCTAGAACACTCAAAGTGATACTACTTAGAATTCGCAATGATGAGTGGAAATCCTTCCAGTGTTAACATCAAACAGCACTGCGGTAGGTCATATGCAAGATTCTTTATGAATTGAACATATGTAAAACTGAAAAGCAACGGTTGTTTGATTCTGAATTGATTCAAACTCGTTTCAGGTTTCTATGCAATATCTTTATGGTCTTGCCAGAACATTCAGAGTGATATTCATTAATATTCACAGTGACGAATGGAAATCCTTCTAGCGTCAACATCAAACAGCGTTACGGTAGGTAACTTACGAGATTCTTACGAATCAAGCTTGTGTCAACTGGAAAGCAACAATGGTAAGATTCTTAATGAATCAAACTTGTTCCAGGAATTTGAATTGATGACTTTAATCAAGCGGATATCTATCCAATTGATTCACTCTTTATGTTCGCAGTCTTGCTTTGAGACGGTCGAGTAAAGAGAACGGCTAGTACAGCCGCGAAACCCTGTCAAGGAGATTCTTATTAAATCTACCTGATCACAGGTACGATATTTAATATCGTATAACGGTCTTCACCGACCGGAGGTAAAACGCTACCGATTTAGGACGAATGTCAAAGCCATTCAGTCCGTGTCTATGTTTTGTCTCAAGAAGGTGGCGTCACGGTGTACACAGCAAAGTCAATGATTCAGAAACCACATACTCATGCCTAAAGACATATTCAACAATTAATAGTGTGAGTATGTGGATGAAGACACAAGATCGCAAGATGGCAAAGACAAGTCAAGGATGATTTGAAGGTCTCAAGCTTAAAGACAAAGTCGAAAGACAACGACAAAGGCTCAAAGATCACAGCATGAAGGAACAAGGCTACGATTACACGTTCAAGACTCATTTATGGCGAGATTAGTAATCTCTACAAATTTCCTAAATGACCAAGGCTTATGACCTCTCATTGGGGGAGATTGTTAGCCTCAAAATATTGAGCCAAACAAGAATGCTCGGTCATATGTTTATTATGTATCGTATTTTAGAACGTTGTAATAGGTAGTATATTAGTCGTGTTATACGGGCTTAACTTTAGGCTAAAGTTCATTAATAAGTAACTAAAGCCCAAAAGGAAAGCCCGACCCAAACCATATAGTCCATAAAGAAGCCCGCATGTGGGTGGACTATATATACTACCCTCCTAGCATGTTAGGAGGGTTGGTGATTCATTTTCTTCTTAATCTAATATTTCACAAGTCCACACACTTCTCTCTCTTTTCTCTCTCTAGTTTCTCTCTCTAAAATTCATCTCATTTCTACCTTTCTTTCTTTAAATTCGTGATTATAACATCATAGATTAGGGACAACAAGATGTTACTTGGTTAGTTTGATTTAATCTTGTGGTTGATTTTGATTGATTTTATCTAGATTCGTGTTTCTTTTTGGTTCTCCTTGTTCTTCGCTGCATTCTGTTTCCCAGGTACATTTCGGATCAAGGTGTTTATTCGGAATAACTTATATTCCGAATAAAGGTGGTGTTGTGATTGTTCCGATCCAAGTTAATATTCCGGATCAGACAACTTCTTCCGAATCAAAGATTGTTCATTCGGAACATTCCACATTCCGGATCAAGGAGGTGTTCATCCGGAATAACTTGTATTCCAAATCAAGGTCTTCATTCGGAAGATTCAACATTCCGGATCAGCTGTTCATTCGAAACATTCCGAATAAAGGAGTGTTGTGAAATATTCCGAATCAAATTTCTTCCGGATCAAGGTGTGTTCATTCGGAACATTCCGAACGAAGGGTTTGAGGATTTATTTCGGATCAAAAAAGTTCCGAATCAAGAGGTGGTTCATTCGGAATATATTCTGAATCAAGGAGTTCATTCGGAACATCAAGTATTCCAAACCAAGGCAATATTCCGAATAAAGAGTTTATTCCGGATAAGTGACATATTCCGAGTAAAGGATTTATTCCGGATGAAGGGTTTTGGTAAATATTCCGAGTGAAGAAGAAATTATTCCGGACGAAGGTGACATTCCGAACGAGTGATTTATTCCGAACGAAGGATTATTCCGAATAAGCTGTTTTCAGGTTATTTTAAGTTTCTGTTTTTAAGTTTTAATTTTCAAGCTTTACTTTTCCCGCCTTTTTACTTAGTCGCACTTTAGGTTTACTTGCCTTAGATTTATTTTAAGCGTTGCCTTAGTTTAAGTTTTAGTTGCGTTTTAAGTTTGCCTTAGATAGTTTTAAGTTTGCGTTATTTACTTTAAGTGCACTTTAATTTCTCGTCACGCTTTAAATTCCCTTCATTTATTTTAAATTTGAGTTAGATTTAAATAAACGTCATTTTCATTTACGTCTTGCACATTTATTTTAACACAACCAAAAATATTCTTTTTTACCAAAAACTATTGAGTCGCATTTTGAACCGGAAATCAATTCGAGAAGATAACGAGAAACGAACTTTCATTGTTTAAATAGGATTGCAAAAACCTTAACATTAGAGCTTTTGATCTATATCTACTTAAAAGGTAAGTGCGTGAAATAATTAAAATAAACTAAAAGCAATTACTAAAAGTAAAACTTGAATTAAACCAAAACAGTAAAGTACCTTAACTCAGAAAAACAGCTGATTCGGAATGTAATGTTTGATCCGAAATAATCAGTTCATGCGGAATAACTTCTGTTCATCCGGAATATGAGTTCATCCGGAATACTTGCTTCATTCGGAAAGAAAAGCTTGACTCGGAAAGATTGATTGATCCGGAATAAAACCCTTCATTCGGAATAATAATAGTTGATCCGGAATATTCGGAATATCACTCATTCGGAATATAATGCTTCATGCGGAATATTGGTTCATGCGGAATAATGGCTTCATTCGGAATATAAGGCTCATTCGGAATACTAGCTGATCCGGAATAAAACGTTTATTCGGAATAAAGAGCTTGGTTCGGAATAAATGATAAAAAGACTTCGTTCGGAATATTCAACTGATTCGGAATAAAGAAAACTATGTGCTCATCCGGAAAACATTGCTCATTCGGAATAATTAATGCAAAAGGCTTCATTCGGAATGTTGCTTGACTCGGAATAATCACTCATCCGGAATAATATTACTCATCCGGAATATTATTACTCATCCGGAATACTTTGCTGGTTAGGAATAAATGCTGACCCGGAATAACTAATCACAAAATACTGGTTCGGAATATCAACTGCTCATCCGGAATGTTTTAGACTAAACCTTCATGCGGAATAATAAGCTTCGTTCGGAATAATTGGAAGAAAACGTTGGTTCGGAATCTGGGTTGATGAAATAGTCCGAAGAACAGGGACACAATAACAACACGATTTTTACCAAAATCCACCAAGTTTTTAACCAAAACTTAAACTAATTTAACCACTAATCATTTACTAATGATAAACATCAAACTAAATCAACAAAAACTCAAAATCCACTTGTTTCTGAAGATCAAAACCAATAAAATAAAAACTTAGAACTTTGAATCAACAAGAAAAGGAAGAACAAGATGAAATGGAAACTTGTATTAAGGATTAAGATTCAAACAATAAATGGAAAGATTAAACTTACAAGATTATGAAGGAAATCAAAGAAAAATAAAAATCACCAAACTCCTTAATGGAGTTGGTGTTCCTACGAAATAGGAAGAAAAGAAACAGAAAAATGAACTCCTTTTAAAATGTGAAGGGAATGGTCTATTTATAGGCCTTGAGCTTGGTTGGTGAGTGGGCTTTTCTCCTCTCTTTTTGTCTTCCCGTCTTTTCAGTAAATTTGACGTTTTCGACTTTGATTCGGGATTTGTCGACGAATAAATTCAACCCGTCTTTTAATTTCTTCATTTAATAGACTTGAGTTCTTCGACATATATAAATCTTCCATATTTGGTCCTTTTCTTCGATAAATCTTCAAATAGGCACATTGACTTCAAATCTTTTGCATCTCTTGGACTATAGACTTCGTCTTTTCGTCTTTTTCTTCGATAAAACCCCTGCAATCCCATGTTTTCTTCAATATTTATCCGGTTGGCTTTGAAAACACAACAAACACACAAACCACGCATAATTCAAAACAAATGACATTAAATACGCGTCTTGGTCTCGTTTTAGCAAGCAATAAGTGTTAAAAGGATGGGTGTTTTCACACCTATCAAATCCCCTACACTTAGCCATTGCCATGCCCTCATGCAATGCTTAGTTTCAAAGCAAAGATTACATTTCTCATCATAAATAACCTACCTTGGCCTTTATTAAATTCTAAACACTAAGGAAACCAAAAGAACAAAACGAGTAAAGAATTCAAATACTTACATTGGGGTTTTAGGTTGTCACGAATGTTCATCATTCTCAAGTTTCACGTTCCCCATACCAAGCTTAAAAACGATATCATTGTTATTATAAGTTAGCAAACTAACACGAACTCATGTGGCCCAATTATTCACTTAGACTCCCTTATTCCTAGGTGTATCTCTTATATTTTATTGTTGTCTTGAATGATCACGAGGATGCATTGTTTGACTTATTTCGATAGTTATTTAGGTTGAAAACAAAGTGGGACGATTTAATCAATAGTTAGCTAAAGGAAAAAATCTTTTAAAACTGCTTCTCGGGACCTCATAAAGTTCATATCTTGGCATAACTCGCTTCACGATTTGAGACCTTTCTCGGACCGATATTTGGCAGCGACTTCATACTTCGAATCTTTGAGAGACGTTCTTGAAATTATGGTCTTCTCTTCATAATAGGAATTTCTTCACTTGAAGTTTTGAGAGATTCTTCATCTTTGGACCACGACTTCTTCATTTTTCTCCAATCTTTATTTTGGACTTTGATATACAATGATCCTCCTCCTTTTAGGACTTGGATCTATTTATCCTCATACCTTGTTAGGGCCTTTTTGGATAGACTTCTCCATGATCTTTTGGGGAGTACTTGCTTTTCGTCGTGTGTCTCGATCCTTCATATTGATTTTCGATAAATGATTCTTCACATCACTTTTGGATCTTTAGCAACAAAATGTAGCCCGCATGCCTTGTTAGGGCCTTTTCGTACTCGTCAATCTTCGCATCCCGCTTCAATAAGATATGCCTTGGCTATGAACTCTAATTAATACCGAGCAACTTTTAAACGATCTTGTGCTAGAAGCTAAGTAACTTTTCAAATCGTACAACCTTATTTATTGCAGATAAATTTATTAGCAAGCGATGGGAGAATAGGCTTATAATCAACTCACATAAATTCACGAAAGGATACCAAACTTATAATTGACTCTATCATCTCTCGTTCTCCACGGTTAAAATCTCAAGGAATGAGACTCGTGGATGCTTAGCCAATTAAATCAAAGTTTTGGGTTTTCGAGTCGCCTATAGGATCAAGCATCTTCTTAGACTCTTTCAAGTTTAGAATTTGCGTTTTAAAGTTCCCTTGATAAACGACTCTCTAGGATCAATTATAGGAACTTACGAAAAGTTCTTGTTCTTAACCCGTGAGAGTTAAGACTTTCGCGTTTTAAAGTTCCCTATATAAAAGCCTAGCAAAACTTGACTTAAACACGTTAAGGATACTAGCTAGAGTAAACTTAGATAAGTAAACTCGGGTTGAGTCAAAATATTCACGACTTTGAAAAATTTAAAACCACTTTATTGAAAATTTATTCTAGCAAGGAAAGAAAATAACCATAACGAAGGAAAATACAACTATACAACTAGGCCAAAATAGATTAAAAATTTTGAAAAATGCCGAAAAAAACGAATTTTCCGGTTAAATGAAGGCACTTTAATGGAAAAGTCCACTTAAAACTTCGATAGAAGTCTCCCCTACACTTAATATAAACAGTGTCCTCAATGTTTAAGCATGTGGGAAAAGTTTCCCCAACACTTATGACATTGTGCATGTTGGTTAAATCAAGTTAAGGAAGAGACAACTAGAGTGATCAATTTCAAATGTGAGTATGAAGAAAGTTGAATCACAATAGTTGAGAGATAGAACCGGAATTGCGGATAACATGGGAGCACGGTTATTCAAGTATTCCAAGAGTGTATTTATCCCTGTAATCACATCACCATACAATAACAAGCAACCTATATAGCTCCCCCTACACTTAGGATGAAAAACAGAAAGGGGGATAGATACTCGGGTTGCCTCCCGAGGAGCGCTTGTTTTTGTTAACCGAGTCACGAGCCTGACTCAGTTCCAAAACTAGTTCATGGGAAACGTGTTGGGAATAAATTAAGGCCAGATCACTTGAGCGCTGACAAGAGTAAAACAAGCGTTGACAAGAACAAAACAAGCGCTGACAGCTCAAGCGTTGACAAGATAAAGTCAAGCGTTAACACATTAAAGACAAGCACTGATGGGAAGATATACTCTACGCGTTTATTGTATTCTAGATTACTTCTAGTAAAGATAGGAACAACAATGTATTTTCTATATTTATCTTTACCTAGAACAGCTGATACGTAGATTATTGTACAAGGCTTCTTATGTCTATAAAAGAAGACCTTTAGGTTAATGTTCCATATAAGTTTTCATTCGTAAACTACTTTCATTATAAACAAGTTTGATATCATTAATCAAAGTGAAAGTTTGTTTAAATTATTGTGTGTTCTTGTTTAAGTGTTAATTCCGCATAACACTTAGATTATCATAAGCATATACAAAGGTTTCTCTAAGTGTATTACTTGATCTAATCTTGTATACATAAAGCTAAATCGATCTAAGTTTGGGATCAACAAGTGGTATCAGAGCTTGTTGAGGAACTTTTGATCTTAAAGAACACAAGAACCCTAAAAATCACCAAAACCCTAATTTTCTCAAAATCCCTAACAACATCATGTCTGAAGCAATAACCTCCTCCTCCTCATCTTTACCAAACATCAGGATTCCCATGCTTGATGCAACCAACTTTGATTTGTGGAAATTCAACTTTGAGCAATATCTGGGGATCTATGACTACACACTCTGGGAGGTCATTGAATATGGAAACACATTCGATAAAGCCCAAAAGATTGCTGATGCTATTACTCAAAGATCAGCTGTTGCTGGATGTTCTGAAGAAGATAAGAAAGAAAAACCTGGAGATGGTAGAGTTGTGTCTGCTGATGACATAGCAAAGAAAAGGGTCGACATGAAAGCCCTAAATATTCTGAAAGTCTCTTTGGGACAAGAGAACCAGCATAAATATAGAGGCTATGAATCTGCTAAAAACCTTTGGGAAGCTCTTGAAGTTGCATATGGTGGCAATGCAAACACTAAGAAAGAGAAGAAGAAGCAACTCATGCATGATTATGCAGTCTTCAAGGCTCAACCCAATGAGAAGCTGAGTAGTATGAGAAGCAGATTGCTTAACATTACAAGCAAGTTGTCTTTTATGGGGACACAACTTGGTGATGTCGACATTAATGCTACCTTTCTTAAAAGTCTTGGTGAGGCATGGAAGATTGAGGCAAGATCTATTCTTGCCAATAATACTTACAAGAGTTCCACGTTTGATGACATCTACAACAAACTGAGGTTGTTGGAAGATGAAACTCTTTTAGAGCATGGAAACAAGTCTACCAACAGTAACATGGCCTTTTTCTCTCATAGTGAAGGTCAATTCAATCAGAAGGACTCTTTCATACATCTAGTTACTGGATCATCTGGTGCCAGCGCTGGAGCAAGTCCTGTCAACGTCTCCTTTTCAGACGCTGACACATTCAAAAGTGACTCACCAAGAGTTAAACCTGCTGGTTTAGATTTGGATACTGTATGTGCTTATATTGCTTCTTTGCCCAATGGTTCAGTGATTACATATGAGGACCTTGAGCAGATAAGTGATGAGCACTTGGAAGAGATGGACATTAAGTGGAACATGGCTCTTGCTAGTATAAGAGGAAATAGGTGGAACAGAAGGTTTAAGAAGAAGATGACCTTCAATGCAAAAGACACAGCTGGATTTGATAAATCCAAAGTTGAATGCTACAACTGTCATCGTATGGGGCACTTCATGAGGGAATGCAGATCTCCTAGAAGATCTGATGCTGGTAAACCCTCAAGTCAGGTTGTTAAAGCTCAGGATTCCAAAGCCATGGTTGCAGTTCAAGGAATTGATGGTACGGGATGGGATTGGAGCTATCTGGCTAAGAATGTGGAAGAGGATAAAGCTTTGGTTGCTGAGGTTGAAGAAGAAGAGCATGTTGAATATGCTCTCATGGCACACTCCTCCTCTTCATCTGATAATGAGGTATACAATGATGCCTTTTGTAGTAAAGGTTGTAGGTTAAACACTAAGAAACTTAACAAAGAGGTATTAAGATTATTAAGTGATGTGAGTACTGAGAAGTGCAAACTATCTAATTACCAAGTAGCTCTCACTCAAACTGAGAAAACCGTTTCTGAATACAAGAAAATGGAATTTGACTTAAAAGATAAAATAAATATTTTAAAACATGAGTTAAATGCTAGTATGGATATTAGAAACATCATGGAAAGGGTTAATGGTGAGTTACAGGCTAAATTAGATGAGGCCATTAAGAATAAAGATAATGTTGGCCTTAAAATTCAAAGATTTGATAGAGCTACTCAAACCCTAGGAGACTGTGTGGGTAAACAAAGGGATCCTAAGGACATGACTGGGATTGGGATGAATGATTACTCTTTGGTTCCACCACCAGCTGGTGACTTCTATGGTGTCCAACAAAAGGACCTATCTTGGACTGGTTTGCAAGAATTCCAAGAGGAGGAATTCATTCCTCCACCAAGAGTTGTCACTCCTGTTGAAGAGTACCAACAAAAGTTGACTGATCTGAATGAATAGAAGAAAGCTAACCCTACTTTGTTTGTTAAGGGTTGCTTGCTATGTGAAAGTCCCCATGAGTCAACTCCCATTAAGGTTACAAACCCAGTCACTGGTAAAGCTGTTGACCTAGGATCAAACACTGATAGAAAACCTAGCATTAAATATGCAGAGATGTATAGGAATACTAGGTCAGCCAAGAGCCAAGTTAGCAATCATGGAACAGGTTTCTTTTCTTCTAGACCTAAGGTTGTGTCTAGAAAAGCTTGTTACACTTGTGGTAGCTTTTCACACTTGGCATACAAGTGTGTCAACGCTCCAAAAGCCAGCGCTGACAGGAACAATTTCAGCGCTGACAGGAACAAAGTCAATGTTGTTAGAAAGTCAAACGTTGTCAGACCCAAACCTTATGTGCAGCAAAGTCCACAAGTGATTAGACCTGCCCCATTATTTACTAGAGGGTCTAACACTCATGAACAAAGAGCATTTCAAAAGACAAATACCTGGTCTAATAGGCAATGGGTTTCTGTAGCAAACCCTATATTCAACGCTGACAAGGGTAATCTCAGCGTTGACAAGACCAATTCCAACGCTGACAGAAACGTGACCAGACCTAAATATTTGCAACCACAGGGTAAGGGGTCTAAAGCTTCTTCAAGCTTAACATGGAGACCCAAGAAAGATCAAAACCCTAATGATAATGGAATTTCAATGACCTGCAATAGATTTAATTACATTTCAAAGGTCATTACAAAACCTATTAGGGTTAACTGGGTATTTCATCCTAAGAAAGATGAAAATGGGGTTGTTGTGAGAACTAAGTCTGTTCTTATTGAACAACCAGATGAATCCAAGTCTTTTAAGACTTGGTTTCCCAAAGAAAACTAATTTGTTTTCTTTATGTGCAGGGTATTCAAAGACAGGTCATTGATTATGGATATTGGGATAGTGGATGCTCAAGGCACATGACAGGGAAGGAAGACTATTTGACGAACTTCACTCCCATTAAAGATGGTGATAAGGTTTACTTTGGAGGCAGATATGGTACTATCACAGGCAAAGGAACCCTTCTCACCAAGAACTTGCGTTTTGAAAACGTATTTTTGGTAAAAGAACTTGATTACAATCTTTTTAGTGTATCAAAAGTTTGTGATAACAAAAATAAAGTTCTGTTTACTGATACTGAGTGTTTGGTGTTAAGCAAGGATTATAAGATCCCTGATGAGAAATATATTGAGTATAGAACACCTAGGCATAAAGACATATATAATGTAAATCTGAATGGGATTAGATGAATAGTAATATGTCTTGTTTTTATGCTAAAGCTTCAGTAGATAAGAGTAATTTGGGGCATAGGAGACTAGGGCACATAAACTTTAAAAATATAAATAGACTTGTGAGACTTGGTTTGGTTGATGGTTTACCTGAGAAGGCCTTCCACAATGACCACTCTTGTGTTGCATGTCTTAAAGGCAAGCAGCACAAGGTCTCATTCAAGTCCAAACAGGTGCATACTAGTTCTAGACCTCTTCATATGCTTCACATGGACCTCTTTGGTCCAACAAATATAGAAAGTTTCAATGGTAAGTCATATTGCTTTGTCATCACAGATGACTTCTCTAAGTTTACTTGGACATTCTTTCTAGCTATGAAGAGTGACACAGCTGATATTCTAATTGATTTTATCACTCAGATTGAGAAGAGGTCTGGCAATGAAGTTAAAATGCTTAGTTGTGATAATGGTGGTGAATTTAGGAATAAGAAGCTAGATGATTTCTGTGCCAGGAAAGGAATTACTAGGCAATTTAGTATTGCTAGAACCCCACAGCAAAATGGGGTTGCTGAGAGGAAAAATAGAACCCTAATTGAAGCAGCTAGAACAATGTTGGTTGATGCTCATTTTCCTATAGCCTTTTGGGCTGAGGCTGTTAATACAGCTTGTTATGTTCAAAATAGAGCATTAGTTAACAAAATTCAGAACAAAACACCTTATGAGTTACTTTGGGGAAGAAAACCTAATATTGGTTTTCTCAGACCTTTTGGTTGTCATGTAGTAGTTTTAGATACTAGTGATGCTTTAGGGAAATTTAGTGCAAAAGGTGATGAGGGCTACTTCATGGGGTATTCAGTGTAAAGCAAGGGATATAGGGTTTATCTTAAAGAAGAAAAACGTATACTTGAAAGAGTACATGTTAGGTTTTTAGAAAATAAACCTAGTGATCCTGAAAGTGGTCCTAATTGGTTGTTTGACTTGGAACCTTTATCTAGAACTTAAAATTATATGCTTGTCACTAATCCAGACATTGTGAAGGTAACTTCAAATGTTATTGAGGAACAAGTTGTTGATGTTTCAGGTACTCAGGTTCATGAAAATGTTGGATCACAAGCAGAAAAGACATCTCCTATCCAAGAATATGTCACAATTCCCATTTGGACAGATGCTTTTGCTTCTGCTGCTGCTGCTGGAAAAGATAATGGTGGTTTCCAAGTACCACCAGATACAAACATGCATGGTCCTTCAGGCGCTGACAAAGGAAAATCTAGCGCTGACAAGACCAATTCAGACGTTGATGGTTCAGACGTTGACAACAACAGTTCAAGCGTTGTTAGCCCAAACGCTGACAAACAAGGTTCAGGCGTTGACAACACTTCTGCCCATCTTTTCTCTTCCATTTTTGAAGAAGGTGAACCTTCCAATATATATGAAGAGGTTCATCCTCATGTTGATGAAAGAGTCTGATGAAGAAGATATTGGCAACATGGAGAATGAGGTTGAGGACACCAGACTTTTTGAAGGAGGAGTTCTCACTTCCACTATGAAGAATCACCCCACTTCTCAAATCATTGGTGATATTATGACTCCAGTTCAGACTAGAAGATCTCATCAAGGTCTTGGTGGGTTTATTGCCAATATACACAAGAAGGTTGATACCCCTCTTGTGCAAGCATGTTTGTTTGCCTGTTTTCTGTCACAACAGGAACCCAAGAAAATATTTTATGCTCTCAAAGAACCAAGTTGGGTGGAAGCAATGCAGGATGAGCTTCACCAATTTGCAATTCAGGATGTTTGGGAGCTGGTTGATTGTCCCAGATATGTCAGACCTATAGGGACAAGATGGGTTCTAAGGAACAAGAGAGATGAAAGAGGCATTGTGGTCAGAAACAAGGCAAGGTTAGTGGCTCAGGGATATACACAAGAGGAGGGGATAGACTATGAGGAAGTCTTTGCACCAGTTGTAAGGATTGAAGCTATAAGGATCTTTCTAGCCTATGCATCCTGCATGGGCTTCACTGTCTATCAAATGGATGTCAAGAGTGCCTTCCTCTATGGAACTATTTTTGAGGAGGTATATGTGATGCAGCCTCCTGGTTTTGAGGATCTAGAGAATCCAGATAAAGTGTATAGAGTCAAAAAGGCTATGTATGGCCTTCATCAAGCCCCTAGAGCATAGTATGGTACTTTGTCTACCTATTTGGTGGACAATGGATTCAAAAGGGGCACCATAGATCAGACACTCTTTACTAAGAAGAAAGGCAAGGATGTGTTGCTTGTCCAGGTCTATGTTGATGACATCATTTTTGGGTCTATTGATCCAAATATGAGTGAGGATTTCTCCAAGCTTATGACAGACAAATTCAAGATGAGTGCTATGGGGGAGATGAACTTGTTTCTTGGTTTACAAGTTCAGCAAAAAGAAGATGGTATCTTCATCTCCCAGGATAAATATGTGGCTGAGATCTTGAAGAAGTTTGGCTTTTCTCCACATGAAAAGAGGGCTACTACTCCTATGGATAGAGAACACCCTTGGGGAAAGATTGGAGATGGGAAAGATGTTGATGTCAGGCATTATAGATCCATGATTGGATCCTTGATGTATCTTATAGCCTCCAGAGCTGACATCATGTTTGCTGTGTGTGCTTGTGCACGCCATCAAGTGACTCCCAAAGAATGTCACCTTTATGCTGTGAAGAGGATCTTTAGGTACCTAAGATGCTATCCTGGTCTTGGTTTGTGGTACCCAAAGGATTCACCATTGGAGCTGATTGCATATTCAGATAGTGATTATGGAGGTGATAAATTTGATAGGAAATCCACAACTGGTGGATGTCAGTTTCTTGGGAGCAGGTTGATATCTTGGCAATGCAAGAAACAAACAGTGGTGGCTAATTCTACAACTGAAGCTGAGTATGTGGCTACAGCTGCTTGTTGTGGACAAGTTTTGTGGATTCAGAACCAGCTGTTGGACTATGGGTATAATTTTATGCATACCAAGATATTTGTTGACAATAACAGCACTTTATGCATCATTAAGAATCCTGTACATCATTCTAAAACTAAACACATAGAAATTAGACACCATTTCATAAGAGATTGCTTTGAAAAAGGTTTAATACAACTAGATAGGGTTGACACTGAGGAAAATGTGTCAGATTTACTAACTAAACCTTTTGATGCTGGGAGGTTTCAATACTTGGTAACAAGTATTGGAATGGTCAATATCACATAATATGTGTTTTGGAGTCTTTTTATAAAAGTATGTACAGGATGATGCATTGTTATTGGTCTTATTGATGATTTAGATTTTCCACTATATTTTTCTAACACTGACAAAGGTTGCTTGAACGCTGATAAGTGTTTTTGTAACGTTGTCAGCAATATAATTGTCTAACGCTGACAAAGCTTCCCTCAACGCTGTCATGTGTTATCGGGGCGTTGTCAGCAACAATGTTAGTTTTGTGGTTTTCAATCTAAATGTGTAGATGGTGTTAGCAGTATACCATTGGATGCAGAGTTGCTTATGGATCAATGGAGAAGCATTTGGACAAGTTTTTATTTATGGATGATGGTTGGAATTTTTAATTCTTATCTTGACATAAATTTTTATGTTCATGCATATTTTTGGCAACTTATGTATCATAGTTTAAGGGGAGGTTTTAGGAACCTATAGGATGTTTGGGTATCCATATGATACTCTTATCACAATTCTAGATTGTGTCCACAGGTGAGTATGAGTTAGTTTTACTAAATCATGAGGCACTGTAGCATGCAAAGTTGATATAC
Organism: Glebionis coronaria; assembly: GCA_025667525.1. Lineage (NCBI taxonomy): Eukaryota > Viridiplantae > Streptophyta > Magnoliopsida > Asterales > Asteraceae > Glebionis > Glebionis coronaria. Next base: position 229,264 of record JANFOE010001777.1, on the reverse strand, counting down.
TATGCATGCTGCCAAGACATTTTTGGCCTAGAATTGGTTGTGGTCTGTTGGGAGACTTGGGAATAATTTTGTTATGGGATTTACCTGGGAGTAACAAGGAATTTTATAAGGTAACTTGGTTGTTAAGAGTTTTGGTTAGCAAGGGACACTAGAGGACTGTTATGTCTATCTTGCTTAAGCAAGTTTGCATAACTGGACAGTGCTTGCCGCCCTATAATAATTATCAGCTTTTTGGTTATCTTCTCTAGGATAAGTTACTTTGTTAAGGTCATTTTTCATTTTTAAACATTTTTATTTTTGACACTGGCAAGTATTTTTCCAAGCGTTGTTGTGACCAATTTGGACGCTGACATGGCTTTAGGCAAACGTTGACAAGATTATAGCCGTTGGGCGTTGATAGGTTATTTTTGACCGTTGACACTCAATGGGTCTTACCCAGTTGTGACTTTTTGATATATTTTTAGGCCGTAATTTTGGGAGTTGTTACTTTTCATTTAATGTATGAGATAAACTTATAATTTTTCAATATTTTCATGATTACATTTTGAAAATACTTGCCTATTTTTGGGCCTATCACATGCATTTTCTTCTCCTATAAATTTGGCTCCTATTTTTAAACAGGGTATCTATATTTCTTGTCTAACACAATTTTCTCTTATCAACTTCATCTTCATCACTAAATTTTAACAGCTTTCAACAATGGCACCAAAGTTTAAACCATCAGAATTGGAATTGGGGTTCAGAAGCCAACACAACATGATTGCGTATCTTGATGCTGATGATGCTCTGTTTCCCTAATACACACAAATGGTGGCGTATTTGAACGCACCCCCCTTAAGTTATGCTCTTTCTCATGCACCACTCATTCCAGTCACACATATTAAACAGTTTTGGAACACTGCTAGTTCCTCAACAGTTAATAGAGTGACTACATTGACTTCTATTGTTCATGGGAGACCTTGGGTGGTTACTGAGGCTTTGGTACGCCAAGCCCTGCATCTCTTGATGATGCTGATGGTATAGCCACCCTTCCCATTAATGAAATAGAACAAGGGCTAAGGGCTTTGGGATATCCATTTCCTGATGAAGGTACTCTAATCAAGTATCATAAACAGGAGTTTCCCCCAGCCTGGAAGTACCTCATACATGTCCTCCTTCAATGTTTGAGTCCCAAATGCACTGCACACAATGAGATCAATAGATCTATTGCCAGTGCTATTGTGTGTATTGCAACTGGGCAAAAATTTAATTATTCTAAAATGATTTTTGAGGGCATGTGTAAAAATAAGGGGAACAAAATGACTTTAGCTTATCCCCGATTTTTTCAAATTGTTTTTGATGTTCAAGGATACTGCACAAGGGACCATAATGATTTTTATGATATCCCTGTGCAAAAGAAAGCTATTTTTATGAAGATGAACTCACCACCCCATCGTGACCTACCTTTAACCCAAGCTATGCTTGCTGTTATTGCAGCAGCTCAACCCCAACCAGACCCCCAACCACAAATTGACCCAATACCTGAACCCATACCTTCACCTGAACATATGCAAATTGACCAAGAACCCTTCAACGCTGACACGTTAAATGTTGGCGTTGATGTGTCTATTTCCAACGTTGACACCCAACCTTCACAAACCCAAACACCCCTTAATCAACCCACATCCACCCATTCTTCCACACCATCTTCTACAGCCCCTGAATATAGTTTGATGAAACGCTAAAGGACTACTGGAGTGTTCTCCTCTGGTGGTCCTAGCCATGTAGCAGAGAGAACCACCACCACAAGTGTGGCTGGTGACATGGATGAGGCTGGGACTATTTGTTCTGGCTTAGAAGCTGGCCAAGGCAGTCCCACCATCATTAAGTCCTCATCCATGCCCAATGAATCTGACTTGGGAGGTCAAATTCCCATTTTAGAAGAGGGCATACTGGAACCAATGACTCTTATGGAATTGACGGCAGTCTGCATGAGCTTGCAAAAGCAAAATGCAGACTTAGTACAAGTTGTCAACTCACAAGTCCTTGAACTCAAGCAATTGAGGGAGAGGATTGTTGTTTTGGAGACTGCAAGTGCAAGGATAGGCATGGAGGAATCTTCCAAAGGGGAGGAAGATCCAATAAATCTTAGTGATAAGGGCAGCCATGATGGTCAATCTTTAGATGTTGTTGAGGCCCTTACAACATTGAAGAAACAAACAGGTTTTGATACGTCCTTAGTTTCTCCTACCAACTTGAATTTATCATTTATAGCCATGATGGAGGAGATTGCAAAAGGCGCTGAGACAGGAAATTTGGGCGTTGACAAGGAGAATTTGGACGCTGACAGAAGAATTTTGGGCGCTGACACAGCTAAATTGGGCGTTGATAGACCTGTACATGAGGGTGATGTATCCCCGTCATCATCCATCATCAAGTAGGTTTCTGCTCAGGTATCACCATCTACCTTACCAACAATTGCTTCATCAGATAAGGGTAAGGGTATTATGGTAGAAGAGATTGTTCCAAAGGATGCAGCTCAAGTTGAGTTTGATAGAAGATTGGCTGCACAAATCATGGAACAAGATATAAAGGAGGTGAAAGAGTCACCATTTGTTGTTACTTCAGAAGAAGGAAGTGAGGGAGCTAGCTCAGACTCAAGTATTATGATTATAGAACTAGAAAGACTTGAGTATGGAGAAGAGTTGGCCAAGGAGAAATTGAGAGAATTGAAATTGCAGGTTGACTTTGACATGCCAGAGGTGGTTCAAATGTATCATGCTTGGGAAGAAAGATGTATGGAGAATCCAGACTTGACCACTTCAGATCAGATTTGGGGTTTGGAGATTCTCCTTAGAGTTCAGAAGGATTGCCAGGTAATTTTGAAACACAAGGCAAGCAATATTCTCTCAGAGTTGAAAAGGGATAGAAGGGAGCTATACTACATGTTGCTCAGATGTCATGGAGTAGGATGGACTTATCAGAAATTGAGGGCATTGACATTTGATAAGTTGGAATGCAAGGCTTATCCCATTTGGGTGAGAGTGCAGGAAGCAAACACTCTCAGACTTCTTTCTGATGAAAGAAAGGAAGAACTTGCATAAGAAATGGAGCTCAAGAAAGCTATGTTTGTTCCCAGACCAGTGAAAAAGGGAATTTCTCTTGAGTTTCCCAAAGATATGGATCCACTATATCCAAGTGAAGCAGTTATAAGAAAGAGCCTCAAGCTCTCACCATTAGAAGCTTCAGATATGGTGCAAGTGTTACCATTAGATTCCAGAAACCCAATTGTGAGCTATGAAGAAGATGAATGTGGGTTTTGGAAAATTGGCAGGCATGGCAAAGAGGTACACACTTTTACCACTCTCATATCTTTGTTTGCAAGTTGTGATAGAGAAGACTTGGTAGACCTATGGAGGTTGCTAGAGACCAAGTATGAGGCTGAAGCACCAACTTCAGTTAATGGAATAAAACTGTGGTCCACATTCAAAAGAATGTGTGGACCAAAAGATGAAGATCCTGCTATTTGGAAGGATCTTGAAGATGATCTCAGTGGTCTTCAATGGAGATTATATTCAGCTGCTGGTGTTTACCATTTGAGTTCTACAAAGTTTGCTGAGTATCTACTTGTGGATGGTTAGTATTTCATATCCAAGGCTATTTTGGAGAAGATGAAGGACACTCAGCTGGAGATTGATTATTCAAGTGACGTGGCAAAAGATTTGATCAGATTTATTCATTACCAATATGAGAAGGTTTGTAAGATTCCTCCTAGTCCTTAATGCTTATTCAGAAACTTGATCATAAGAGTGGATATCAAGTTTAGGGGAGGATTGTTGGGACCAAATTAAGGCCAGATCACTTGAGCGCTGACAAGAGTAAAACAAGTGTTGACAAGAACAAAACAAGCGCTGACAGCTCAAGCGTTGACAAGATAAAGTCAAGCGTTGACACATTGAAGACAAGCACTGATGGGAAGATATACTCTACGCGTTTATTGTATTCTAGATTACTTCTAGTAAAGATAGGAACAACAATGTATTTTCTATATTTATCTTTACCTAGAATAGCTGATACGTAGATTATTGAACAAGGCTTCTTATGTCTATAAAAGAAGACCTTTAGGTTAATGTTCCATATAAGTTTTCATTCGTAAGCTACTTTCATTATAAACAAGTTTGATATCATTAATCAAAGTGAACGTTTGTTTATATTATTGTGTGTTCTTGTTTAAGTGTTAATTCCGCATAACACTTAGATTATCATAAGCATATACAAAGGTTTCTCTAAGTGTATTACTTGATCTAATCTCGTATACATAAAGCTAAATCGATCTAAGTTTGGGATCAACAAAACGTGGTGAGGGATGGAATCATCTCATGAGAGATGTCCTCACCAAAGTACAACTTCAAACGCTGGCCATTCACCTTAAAATTGGGCCCATTTGGCTGAGAAAGCTCAATGGTGCCATAGGGAAAGACATTAGCGATGGTGAATGGACCAGACCAGCGGCTCTTCAACTTGCCAGAGAAGATCTTCAACCGAAGTTAAAAAGTAAGACTTGATCACCAACGTGGAACTCTCAGTTCTTAATTCTAGCATTGTGGATGATCTTGGTCTTCTCCTTGTAGATCAATGAGTTCTCGTAAGCTTTATTCCTCAGTTCATTTAGCTCATTGAGTTAAATCTTGCGAAGATCACCAGCTTTGTTGATGTCGAAGTTAGCCCACTTTAAGGCCCAGTAAGCCTTATGTTCCAGCTCGATAGGGAGGTGGCATGCTTTCTCGTACACAAGACGATAAGGTGTACAACCAATCGGTGTCTTATAGGCGGTACGGAAAGCCCACAGAGCATCATCAAGTTTATCGGCCCATGAGGCACGATGCTCTCCCACAGTACGTTCCAGAATTCGCTTCAATCCACGGTTGGATATCTTGGCTTGCCCATTAGTTTGAGGATGATAAGCGGTGAAAAGACGGTGACTGACATTATACTTAGCCATGACTCTTGCAAATTGATCATTGCAAAAATGAGTGTCACGGTCACTGATTATAGCACGAGGAACACCGAATCGAGCAAACAGTTGCTTCAAAAAGTTCACAACCACCCTCGCATCGTTCGTTGGGAGAGCCTTAGCTTCAACCCATTTAGAAACGTAGTCAACGGCTACGAGGATGTACTTGTTTCCTTTAGAAGAAGGGAATGGCCCCATAAAGTCGATGCCCCATACATCAAAGATTTCACATTCTTGTATGAAATTTTGAGGAATCTCATCTTTATGTGTGATCTTGCCTTGTTTTTGGCAAGCATCACAATGTTTAACCATCTCGTGAGCATCACGATAAATGGTGGGCCAATAAAATCCCGAGTCAAAAACTTTTTTGGCGGTGTATTTGGGACCAAAGTGACCACCGGTGGGTCCTTTGTGGCAAGCCTCGAGAATATCTAAAGTTGTCGGTCCGTCAACACATCGGCGAATAATCAAGTCAGCGCATTGTTTGAAGAGAAAAGGGTCATCCCAAAAGTAAGTCTTAACATCGTTTAAGAACTTTTTCTTTTCTTGGGATGTTAACCCTTTGATGAGAACACCACCCGCTAAGTAGTTTGCAATGTCGGCAAACCACGGGGTGTCATCAAGATTGAGATTTATAGACATTAAGGTCTCAAGGGGAAAAGAGTCCTTGATCTCTTTGTTCGGATGATCCCCTTGATATGGATCCTCAAGTCTACTTAGATGATCCGCGGCTAAGTTTTCAGCTCCCTTCTTGTCACGAATTTCTATGTTAAATTCTTGAAGGAGTAAAACCCAGCGAAGAAGTCTTGGTTTAGAGTCGTGCTTGGTCATCAAGTACTTCAACGTGGAATGGTCCGTGTATACAATAGTGGTGGATAAAACAAGATAGGGGCGAAATATTTCAAAAGCATAGACAACAGCTAAAAGCTCTTTTTCGGTTGTCGTATAACGCAATTGAGCCCTCGTCATTGTCTTGCTAGCCTAATGGATTGGTTGGAAGTGTTTATTCACTCTTTGGCCCAAAACCGCTCCAATAGCAAAGTCGCTAGCATCGCACATCAACTCAAAAGGTAGCTCCCAATTAGGGGTAACCAAGACTGGTGCCTTAGTTAGCTTATCCTTAAGAAGATTGAAGGCTTCAATACACTCTTTAGAAAAGATAAAAGGAGTATCTTTTTCCAAGAGGTGGGTCATCGGGCGAGCGATTTTAGAGAAATCCTGTGTGAATTGACGATAGAAGCCCGCATGACCCAGAAAACTTCTCACACCCTTCACGGTTGAAGGTGGAGGTAATTTGGCTATGACATCCACTTTAGCACGGTCGACTTCAAGACCGTCTTTTGAGATTTTGTGTCCTAGCACAATGCCTTCTTTTACCATAAAATGGCATTTTTCCCAATTTAGAACAAGGCGAGTGTCTTCGCACCACTTAAGCATACGTTCTAAATTGGCAAGGCAAGAAGAGAATGAATCCCCAAAGACCGAGAAATCATCCATGAAGACTTCCATGGTTTGCTCAACCATGTCATGGAAGATAGACATCATGCACCTTTGGAAAGTCCCGGGGGCATTGCATAAGCCAAAAGGCATTCTTTTATAAGCAAATGTGCCATAGGGACAAGTGAATGTTGTCTTCTCTTGATCTTGGGGATCGATGGGTATTTGGAAATAACCCGAGAAACCATCTAGAAAGCAGTAATATTCATTACCCGCTAAACGTTCAAGCATTTGGTCCATAAAAGGAAGAGGAAAATGATCCTTTCTCGTGGCATCATTGACTTTGCGATAGTCTATACAAACTCTCCACCCAGTAACGAGACGTGTAGGAATCAACTCGTTGTTTTGATTGGGCACAACGGTGATTCTGCCTTTCTTAGGCACACAATGGACTGGACTAACCCACGGTGAATCCGAAATAGGGTAAATATTGCCCGCATCAAGAAGTTTGATAACCTCTTTTTTGATAACGTCATGGATTTTAGGATTCACCCTTCGTTGGCTTTGAATGGTGGGTGATAGGTGTTAAAACACCCATCCTTTTACCACTTATTTCTTGCTAAAACAAGACCAAAACGCGTATTTAATGTCATTTGTTTGGAATTATGCGTGGTTTGTGTGTTTGTTGTGTTTTCAGAGCCAACCGGATAAATATTAAAGAAAACATGGGATTGCACGGGTTTTATCAAAGAAAAAAGACGAACTCTATTGTCTAGGAGATGCAAAGGATTTGAAGTCAATGGGCCTATTTGAAGATTTATCGAAGAAAAGGACCAAAGATGGAAGATTTACATATGTCGAAAGAACTCAAGTCTATTAAACGAAGAAATTAAAAGACGAGTTGAATTTATTAATCGACAAATCCCGAATCAGAATCGAAACGTCAACTTTACTGAAAAGACGAGAAGAAAGGAAGAAAGCCCACTCACCAACCAACCACTAGGCCTATAAATAGGACCTCCCTCCCACACATTAGACTAGTTTTTAGTTTTTCATTTCCAATCTTTTCTTTTCTTTGTTTTCGTAGGTAACCAACACCATTAAGGTGTTGGTGATTTTTCATTTTTGTTGATTCACAAACCTTGTAAGTTTTAATTCTTCCTTTTGATTGTTTAACATTAATCTTTCAATATCATCTTTCCTTTAATCTTGTTTATCTTTCTCTTTTTGATTCAAAGTCTTAAGTTTCTATTTGGTTGATTTTGATCTTTAAAAGTAAGTGAGTTTTGTGTTTTTGTTGTTTTGGTTTGATGATTATGATGAGTAGATGATTAGTGGTTAAATTGGTTTAAGTTTTGGTTAAAATCTTGGTTGATTTTGGGTTAAATTCGTTCTTTTGTTATCTCCCTGTTCTTCGCATCTTCAAACTACCCAGATTCCGAATGAAAGCAATTTATTCCGGATGAAGGATTAGTTTAAATATTCCGGATCAAGGGTGTTGTAAATTTATTCCGAACGAAGCATTTTATCATTTATTCCGGGTCAAGCAAAAGATTTCGGATCAGCAGATTTCATTCAGTCATTCTGAATCAGGTGTTCATCCGGAATAATCAATATTCCGGATGAGTATGTATATTCCGAATCAAAGTTTTTGAAAAAGTATTCTGAATCAGTTTTTTAAATATTCCGAATGAAGGTTCTTGTCAAAGTTATTCCGAGTCAAGTTTATTCCGAGTAAACCAAATTGTTCCGAATCAAGCTTTTTAGTATTTTATTCCGGATCAGTGAAAACATTCCGAATCAAGCAAATGTTCCGAATGAGCAAATATTCCGCATGAGCATTTTTCATTCAAACATTCCGAATGAGCAGATAGTCAGCAAAATATTCCGAATCGGTTTTCTTTTCCATTATTCCGAATAAGCACTGATGAGACTGCTTTTATACATAGTCTCATCGTCCAAATAGGGCTTAAAATGCATTAAATATCATCAAAATACCCATATATATGCTTGTGTTTGTTGCTTGTATTTTAGGTACGGATATTGAGAAAATGACAAAAGATCACAAGAATCATACAAAAACGAACACGGGAAACGAAGCCGCACAATGAACCAAGCCCTAATGAAGACTTTCCCAAGATCAACCCTTGAAGATTTGAAGAATTATGAAGAAGGGTCCTCCAATATGGAAGAATTGACACTTTATACCTTTGTATCCTCATAATTACAAGTTTGGTCCCTAAAGTTTGTCAGAATTACAAAAAGGGCCCTCCACTTTGAAGAATTGGCAAGTTTAGCCCCTCAACAAAGCTAAATTGTCAACCATTATCCTCCACAAAGTCAAACACATCATACAGTCCTTCAAATTACAAGAAATTACAAGTTTGGTCCTTTGAAAATCCCAAAATTACAAAAAGGACCCTCAACTTTCAACATTTGGCAAGAATGGTCCCTCAATCATCAAGACTTGGCAATTTCAGTCCTCCAAGATGCTCAACATACAAGTCAAGACCATTATCCATCATCAAAATACAAAATCAGCCCTTGAAGAATTCAAAAATGGCAAGATATACCCCTGAAAATACTTTGGAAAAGTATTTGGGGCAAAAGTGTGAAAAGAAAAACTTAGCTAACAAAGGAAATCAGGTTTTCATGTGTTTAATTGCAAATGAAAATAGAATAGAAGATGGGGGTTATTTCTGGCAAGACAAGATTGTTATCTAGACCAGTGAGTGGGTGACACCTGTCCCACTCACACTCTCCACCAATCACATTACACCATTCATCCATGTCACACCCCACTTAACCCAGTTTATATTAAACTAATCTTGGCACCATTAAAAAGTTTTTAAATTTAATCCAAACCAAAAACGGATTAAACAAGGCACTATTCACCTCAAGAATACAATTAGGTATTCTTAATTGTGTTGTAATTAGGCCCTAAGATTATCCAGATCCATGATTAAGCATCCTTTAATCATAACCCAACACCAAAAACACATGCTACATCACCAAGGAACCCCACATGAGATTCCCCTGCTACACCTTTGAGCTAACTGACAAATTTTAGACAGTCATCCAACGTCCCACAATTGTGCTTACTTTCTAAGCATCATACAAACCCTTTGATCACATTTTCTTGCCAGCTATCACCACAAATAGCCAAGAAATCTTCACAAGACTCCAAGGTTTTCAAAATCTGCAAGGGTAATTTTGGAAGTTCAAGCATTAGGGTTTAGCATTTTTTCCTGTTCTTAGCTCACTTGTAAGGCTATATATAAAGCCATAGGGTCTCACTTAGACGTTTGCTTTTGGTTTTTCCTTGTTCAAGCACTTGTAAATCCCTTTTCAGTTTTATGAAATTTGAGTTAAGTGTTTTGAAGAAAGACCAAGTGCCATCTTATTATTGCTTGTTTATGTTCTTAGTTTACTGATTTTGAAGTTTAAAACCTGTTTTCAAAAGAGGAGTGTGCAAAAGTTTACACATTTTCTTCATTTTCTTGATATTTTGCTACGTTCTTGTTTCAACCTTGGAATTCTTGGGTTATAGGGCTGATCATAGCATCCTAATTGTGTTGATTAAGGTGTGGTGAGGCTTATAACTTGGGGATAATCAAGTGTGGGGTAACAAGGTTGCATTAATCAAGATTTTTCAAGTTTCTGATTTTATACTTGTGCTTCTAACCTTGTTGATTCTTAGCAAGCTTTGTTGTGGAAGCTTGTGCTTGTTCTTGCTAGCACATAAGCTCAAAATCCGTGGGTGTGGATGTACATCCATGAGGTACACACCCTTAATCCCAAAATCTGATTATACTTTAGATTTTTGTGATATTTGAGTTTTGCCTTTGTTCTTGTGTATTTTGTGGCTTATACTTGCTTGAATTTGTTAATCTTACAGGTTATTGTGTTAATTGATGCTTGGGTGGTCTTAAATCTCACTTTCTCTTTGAAAAATTTGATTTTGAAAAGATAAAGGGGTGTTTGGGTCTACCTGTTTGTGATTGTAACTTGTTATTGTGTTGTGGAAAGTTTGAGTTTATGTTCTATATCTGATATATGCTTGGTTGAGAGTGTTTTGCTGCAAGTTTTTGGGTTTGAAGCCTTGAATCAAACAATCTGCTATAGAACCTTTGTTATTGCCTGTTTTGACCTAGGATTTTGGGAACACTTAGTGTGTATGCATGCTTAGGGCTAAAAGTGGTTTAAACAAAGTTATTGTAACCTGTTTGAAAGATTTGAGGTGTTGAATCTAGCTTGAGTGTCAAATACATCAGCAAGTGTAAAACTGCAGGTGTTAGTGTTCATCAGTAACATTCATTGGCTTGAATCTTGCTTAATTCTTTGAATCATTGCATGAAACCTATTTAGACTTGCTTATTTGAGTTTAATATAGCTTGTGTATGCATTTGGTTGAATTTGGCTTGCTGATTTGTGCTAAAACTGCTTATAAGTGCTCAACTGCTTATTTGTTCATGTCTGTGCAACATCTGGTGATTTATTGATTAAACTGTATCAATTGGGTGTTTTTGATTGTGATATTTTGATTGTTCTTGACTCCTTTTGATCCAAAGATCATTTGGGTGCCTTTGTGTAATCTGAATCTCCAAAAAAGTCACTAAAGACAAAAAGGTCTAATAGTCAAGCAGTGGAAAAAGTTTCCAATGCTCAACACTCAAAACTAGCCCCTGCTAGTGTAAAATTGAACTCAGCTTATCAATAAGCTATTCTAGCTTATCCAGACTTGCAACAACTTATGTTTTGTGATAGGTCTTCATTATTTGACACATTTAAGTAGACTGGAGCTTATTAGACTTTGACTTTGACTTTTTACTAGAAAACCAACTTATTTTTTTTTTCTTAACGGTAAATTTATTAAGAAAAGGCCACAGAGGCAGAAGTACAATGCTAAAGCTTGACAAAAATTAGATGGGACACATCCCCAACTAACAAGCAATAGCAACAAAAAAGGTATGGACAACATCCCATACTCTAAAATACTACAAGTAAAGGCAATGGACAAGCCCCATGCTCAATACAAATAAACAAGCAACTAAAAGAATGACAAATAGTTGCTCCCCATAACACAATCTTGATCCCAGTAGAAAAGACCAAGCTTCTGCAATCCATAGCACACCTAATACAAGGCAAGTTCTTAGCTTGTGATGAGGAAACCACTTCGGAATCCATGATTGATCTTGATTCAACCACAAAGGGAAGCAACCAAGACCAACCAATCCATCCCAATGGAAAACCCCACCACAACTAAGAAACAAGCAGAGTAGATAAAAGAGACCTACTCAAAACGCCATCAGACTAAATGCAGGAAATAAGAGAGGTGCCAGTGTAGCACATCACATTCATTGCCTCCTCAAAACCCCCATCTATGTAAAACCCAGTGGGAAACCATAGAAGGGGGAAAGAGTACAACTGAACATGAATCCTCTCAATGATGCAAAACCTATATATCTATTAGCTTGACAATCAACAGATACAAGGTTAAAAAGATAACAAGGGAGGACAAAGCATCAACAGAAACAGGTTTGGGATCTAAAAAATTGTTCAAAAGGGTAGAAACAAGGGAAGAAATGAACCATACCTAGCAAGACGACACATCTTTCAGCACGCTCTAGAAGGCATAGATCACTCCCCCAAGAACTACCCTAGTGACCACTAATAGCACATCAAACCTCCACAATCCACCCCAAATGTCCTCCCAAACACCCCATCAGAAAATGGAATACCCAAGCTGCTCCACACTCTAAACCATCGTCTTGGAACCCTTCATTCCACCAAAGGAAGCAAGTAACCTGAAAGAAACAAACGGGACCAAACAACACCCAAACAATCTGCATACCTCTCATCAGCATACAGTAGAGCATAAAACTAAAAGAAATACCTATCATCAGTTCGCATATCCGTAACACCATCACAAATCTCCTTAGCTATAAGATCAGAAAGATCCCAAAGCTTAGCAGCAATATGAACATCAGTGGACCAGTTGAAATTAAGCCCAAGGAGTTTCAATCTCACCACTCTCGTAATGATACTTACCACAGCCTCAGCAGGTCTTGAAGTCTTCGCAAAAATTCTAGAGTTTCTTTCTTGCCATATATAGTAAACAGTAGCACCCCATACAAGTCTTTGGACAACGCTCCAAATAGACTTGTTGACCTTTCTAATGCAAACCCCAGAAACCACCTCAGCCCAAACATATGAAAGGTTGTCTAATTTAGCAAGGGCTTTCATTCTATCCCAAACATATCTAGAAAAATTACAGTCAAAGAACAGGTGAGGTGCAGTTTCCAAAACAGAATTACAAAAAGGACACATAACCATGTCGATACGAAACCATTTAGATAATCTGTCTTGTGTTTTCAGCCTCCCTCTAACCGCAAGCCATAAAATGAATGAGTGGCGAGGTATGCATTGAGGAAACCAAACATGCTCATACCATAGAACCTTAGGGTCATCCTGTCTTAAAACCTTACCAACTTCACTCACACTAAAGTTAGTCGGCTCCCTATGCTTATTAAACCAAATGGCCTTATCATTATTATCACTAAGAACAGGGACCTCAAAATTAAGCGAACTTCTATCTCTCCTATTCCAATCATGTGGTCAAGACCAAGCAATCCCATTAACTCTCTCCGCCACTTTGTCTCTGATATTATAACCACTAGACTCTTTAAGGGAATCAGAAATGATATCACAAAGGAGACCTTTAGCATGACACTTATCAACCCAAAGAAAACAGTCTTTACCATCACCAATCTTAACACCAACGAAATTCTTAATTTTATCTCTTAGCATTAGAATGTGTCTCCAAGACCAAGAAGCATGACTCTTAATCTGACAACTCCAAATGCTATAACCCTTAAGCCTATAACTATTAATCCACTTTACCCATAACGACTCTTTTCTACTAAAAACATTCCACAAATGCTTAATCATCAGACTGTCATTCATACTCCTAGTAGTCTTAATGCCTAAACCACCCTGATTTTTAGGTCTACAAATATCTTTCCAGGCAACGCTAGTAAACCCCTTTCTTCCCTCATTAAAACCCCATAAAAAATTCTTCAACAGTTTGTCAATACTAGAACAAACATGTTCAGGCAAAACAAACATAGACGCCCAATAAACACTTAACGAGGATAGAACAGATGAAATAAGTTGTAACTTACCTGCATACGAGAGATACTTGTTCTTCCAATCAAGAATTCTGCATTTAAGCTTGTCCATCAGAAAATTACAATCAATATTACGAAGCTTCTTGGTAACCGTAGGGACTCCTAGATACTTAACAGGAAGCTTTCCTTCAGGAAACGGCACAGCTAAGCAAATTCTAGCTTTGATATCATGAGAAACATTACTAAAATAAACTGTGCTTTTCTCCATACTTGGGTATAAACCAGAGCACATACTGAACTCATCCAATCCTCTTCTAAGAACACTAGCCGATATTTCATCAGCATGACAAAGAAGCAACAAGTCATCCGCAAAACATAAATGTGTTAAGTTCAGCTCCTTACAAAAAGAATGAAACTTAAATCTTTTATCCATATTAATATGCCTTTTAATCATAAGATTCAAAACTTCCATGACCAAGGTAAAAAGATAGGGCGATATAGGATCACCCTGTCTTAAACCTCTACCGCTCTTAAAAAAACCATGAACTTCTCCATTAATGCATAAAGAGAAGGTTGCAGTCGTAAGGCAAACCATAATCCAATTAATCATTGTGTTATGAAAGCCAAACTTAGCAAGAATGGTTTTAAGGAAATCCCAATTAACTGTGTCATAAGCTTTCTTAATGTCAACCTTAAAGGCACAATTCTTAGAACTAGTAGAATTATCATAACCCACCAATAACTCTTGCATAATCAAAATTTCATCACTTATGTGCCTACCCGGAACAAAAGCACACTGATTACTATCCACAAGGCTATCAAGACCTTCCTTAAGCCTATTAGTTATAACCTTGCTAAGACACTTGTAAACAACATTACTACATGCTATTGGTCTATAATCTGAAAACTTCCAAGAAACTTTAAGCTTAGGAATAAGAGTAATGAGATTCGTATTCAACTCACCTAGAAGTTTACCTGAGACAAAAAACTCCTTCACAGCTTTACAAACATCCGGACCAACGACACTCCAAGCTCTCTTGAAAAACTTGGAAGTATAACCATCCGGGCCTGCGGCTTTATCATCCTTTATCCCAAACATAGCAATCTTTATTTCATCATCTAAGACGGGTCTAATCATATGCTCAGCAATCAAAGGATCAAGTTTCTTGGAGAATAAAACATCAATATCTTCAATCTGGTAAATATCATCATCTTTCTGGAAAAATTTCTTGTAATGGTCAACAAACCGATCATAAACATCGCACCCATAATAGGTATGACCTTCATCATCACAAACAGCTTCAATTCTTCTCCTACTCTTCTTGCCTTTGAGAAGCTTATGGAAATATGCCGTGTTGTTGTCTCCTTCTCTAAGCCATTCTACCTTGGTCTTCTGTCTTAGAACCCGTTCTTCATCAAGGACTGCATCATGATAAGCCTTAGAGAACAATCTCTCCTCTTCTCTCAATGACGGGTTGAGAGGATTTGAATCAAGTCTTCGCTGCACATCCTTAAGCTTGTCCTTACAAATCTTCACTTTCTCAAACACATTACCGTTTTCTCTGTTAAATCTTCTCATATATTTCTTCATATTTTTCAGTCTTTTGGCCAACACATACATGGAAAAGCCATTAACCTCAATAAACCAATTTTCCTTCACCCTTTCAACAAAACCCTCCTTCTCAGCCAAGAAATTCATAAATCTAAATGACCTCGGCTTCATACTAGTTACCTCAGGAAAAGTGACTAGAGCAGGACAATGGTCTGAAGTCAAATAAGGTAAAAAATTAGCAAAACTTCTACCAAACATATGATTGAAGCTTTCATTACACATAACCCTATCTAGTTTCTTAAGAATACCACTATTAGGATCATTTCGCTTCTCAATCCAAGTGTAAAACATACCACTGCTGCATAAGTCCTCCACTTCAATAAAATGGACACACTCTCGAAAGTCATCCACTCCACTAATTCTAGATGTATAACCCCTTGAGCTCTCTTCAAAGGATAATATAACATTGAAATCCCCAAGTAACAGCCATGGGGAATCTCCAATATCAGACTTGTACTCAACCAAATTTTCCATAGGAGTCTTCGGCTCATTTCAGTTATCTCACCATATACGAAAGAGACAAAGAACCTCCTTTGATCATTCATAAACAACACCTCAAAATGCATTACTTGATCTATATGGGATATTAATCTAGCATTAATAGCCAAAGGATTCCAGCCAACAATTAGCCTACAACCCTTTCTACTATCTACAGAGTTTGACACCCACAACCATTCCCCAAACACATTATCACACACATCCTTAACCGATTTCTTCCTCAATCTAGATTCAACTATACCAAACATACTCACATGATTTTTGCTGATAAAATCTTTTAGTTCTTTCTGCATAAGGGTAGAATTTAACCCTTGTACATTCCACACGGCTAACTTACCTATCATTGAAAACTTGAAGGATCTGCTGCCACACCCCCTTGCATTTCTGCCATGGACACATCATGTACATTACTCATTTCATTTTTGGACACAAACTCTGCAGTGGCGTTCGGAGCACCTTCTACATCATTATAATGTCCATTAATCCTATCCTGATAGATGTTCTCAAGTGCATCATCGTACTACTCAACCATATCTTCTGACCATGTAGCTTTAACTTCATCCGTCAGAGACATACCCAAGTATACAAATAAATCCACTCTCAACTTATCCCTTTCCCAAGCCAACATAACCACCTTGTCAGATTCTTTTTTCACCGCTTGTTCATAAAACTTACCAAAGGCTACATTATTCTTTTTTCCTCCACACTCATCAACGATTCTTTTTTTAGCAACCTTTGTAGCATTCTCATGAAGACCTTCTTTAATAGCAGCAATACTCTCTTGTATCTCATCAATTCTATGTTTTATAATACTTTCCTGCGACTTTGGATCAACATTCATACTATTACTCTTCTCCTCATAATATTTCAACTCTTCCGCAGATCATTTCTTCTTGTCTTCTTCTGTCACAACAACACCTGATTCTACAATAACATCAATAAATTTCTTCTTCTTCTCACTTGTTTCCTTTTCCCCTTCATTAACTAGAACGCCAAATCTGTTTCTTGTAGTCACCTCATGGACCATATTGACTTTTTTTGGAGCCTCATTTGGAGTTGACTTCTTATCACTAGGAACAACAACTTTCTTCTTGACTTCATTAACTTTCTTACTCTTATCTTCCTTTGTCTCTTGCACCACTGGCTTACTACTATCATTAACTTGATCACTTTTATTGTTTTGAACACCCTGTTTCACAGCACCATTTCCTCTACCACCATAAACACCATTACCTCTTCCACCATTATATGAACCTCTTCCTGAGTTACTAAAACCACCCTTGCTATAACCTCCTCTTCTATTAACAACATTAGTCCATCCATCATTGCTGGCATTGCTTGCATTATTAGTATTAGTTGCTCTTATATGATTCACAGCAGGCTTAGTACTATCTCCTCCTTTCTTAACAATGCAATTCTTCAAAATATGACCAAATACTCAATTTTCACAAACCGGAGGCTTCCATGGGTATTCAACTTCCAAAACCATAGAGCGATCAATACTCTTATAATAAATTTCCACCTCATTCAAAAGCTCCTTTGAAGAATCAACCTCCACTAAAACCCTAGCAAAACTAGCCCTACCATATGTTTTTTCACACATCTCCATGGTGATTCTATCATAATGATAGGAATACCAAGTCTGCTAGCAATACGACTAATTCCATCAACATTCCAGGCTTCCAATGGTTCATTAAAAATCTTAGCCCATACTGGTACTTTAGTGACTTCTGGTTTAGACAAACAAATCCCCGGTTCCCATTTTTGAACGAAGAACGGTTTGTTGTCTACAAACCATGGGCCATTCTCAAGCACAGTTTGCATACCATCAACAGAGTTAAAATTATAGAAATATAAACCGCTATTATTCATCATCACATCACTGAATTGGTATGGGCTCCACATCCTTCTCAAATTCCCCAATAATTCCCTATGACTCATATGATATCTGACAAAATGACCAATGAGAGTCCTGCTCCATTTAGCACTACCTGATTCAACTATTGGATCCATATCAGCAACTTCTTTTCCTTTGCTATTCACCAAACCTTCAACAAACTTCAATCTATTATTACCACTTACATTATCACCTGTTAAAGCCTTAACAAATGAAAATGGCTTTTTATTACTAGCCTCACTATCCTTCATCTGCTCATCCGTTACACCACTTCCTTCGCCAACCTCAAAATTACTCACTGATTTAATTCCATTACTAGCATCCACGCTACTAACCTTAAACATACCCGGCCTTTTTTCCCCACCAAAACTAACTTTCACAGGGCTCCTAGGTTTACTTCCATTAGCAACCTTAGGATTGAAAACAGGGTTTTCAGTAAAAGGAACTAGCATAGGAGAACCCTCAGAACTACCCTTACCCTGATTCCCCTTATCAATATTCTTAACAATATTTTTAACAACACTAGGCTTACTACTATTATCACTTTTAGTAGCAACAGAGTTATCACCTACCCCTTTAGACCCAGATGCTACTTCAACCTTCTTATCACCTACTTCACCCTTACCCCTTTCTTCATTCTCCCCATTAGGACCCCAAAACATCTCAGTATCCTCACCTGAGTTTACTAAGACATTTTTATCACCCTTCTTAATACCCACTTCATCAACAATCTCCATTTCTTCAACAACACCACCCAAATCACCTGACCTAACACTAGAACGAGTATTCACCCCCTTTTTAACAAAAATATTCTCAGGATGCTCTAAAAAATATTTATCAATATATTTCATGGTATTACCTGAACTAGGATTCATATTCCTAGTCGTCTTCACCGGCTTAAGCTTCCCTAATTTCCTAGGAGGTGGAACAAAAGTCGTCACCGGAGGAGGTCCAACAACCTCCACCAGAGATGGTTCAACAGAACCCCCTGGAGTAGTCATAGAAAGATTAGACATGAATCATGGTTTAGAGAAGGTTTAAGGTTAGGAAGGAGGATTAGTGTAACGGTTTAGGCGGATAAGAAACAGTGAAAAAAACTTAATAAAATGTATTTAAAATGGGTGAACAGGAAGATTTAATGGTGAAATTTTATATGACAATGTGTAAAATGAATAGGAGATTATGGATCTATAATAAAATTCATGATCCCATGGATGGATCAAAAATTAATCAATGATTTCTTAATAAAATGCTTTAGGGTTTTTAGAGAGAAGTTTTTAGAGAGAAGTTAGAGAGAAAACCAACTTATTTGACTTTTACATAAGTGCATATTTGCTTTTTCCAGCTTATTGAGTCAACTTATTTGAAAACTCTTTGTTGATTTTGCTTAATTAAGTCATTTAGAAGTTATAGAAACTTGAATCAGTACTTGGGGTGGCCTAGAACTCAAAAACGACTATTTTGTCGTTTTCTATAGATTGCTTATTGCATTTTCAGGCTTATTCCTTGGGCTTATTTCAAATTTCTTTTTGCAGAAGTCTTATTTAGGTCAAAAGAAGCTTGTGTGTCAAATTTTAGCTTATGGCATTGGCTTATAGCTTAATGGGCCAAAAAGCCCATTAAGAATAAGTTGTTGGGTATAAGCTAGCTTATTTCACACTTTCAGCTTTAGGGCCTTTGGAAAAAGTTGTTTAAAATCAAATTTTGAGTCAACCAGTGCTTTTTGGGCTTATTTTGAATACTTTTTGTTATTGGGCCCAAACTTGGCCCAATAGTGGATTTTTTGGGTTTAGCCCATTTTCTAGGCCCATTAAGGGTATTTAAGTAATTTCACTTTCATTTCTGAGTTATTTAGGTTAAATTAAGCTAGTTTGCAAGTTTTTAGAATTTTTTTATGATTTTTGGATTTTTAATATTATTTTAATATTATTTTATTATTAAAAATTAAAGTCTGATTTTCTAAGTTTTTATATTTTTCCTAGGTTCTAAACACTTAATTAGGAATTTTGCAACCTTCCAAATTTTTTTTTGGGTCTTTTAATTATTTTCTAGAACTAATTTAAGTTTTAATTGATTTTAGTAGTTTTTAATTGTTTAAAAATAGTTTTTAGTGATTTTAAAATTTTGAAAAATACTTTTTAGCTTAATTAGGATATTTTTGAGGTTTACAAACTTTAAAATCTTGTTTGGGACTTTTTAATAATTAATTGTGATTTTTAGGGCTTTAATTAGCATTAAAAAGTCATTATCTAATTAATTAAAAGGTTTTGGCAAGTTTGGATTTTTTGTAAACTCTTAGATTATTATTGTGGATTTTTGGTAATTTTTAGGAATTTTTAGGGTAAAATTTTAATTTTAGTGCTTTTTACGATTTTACGTGTACACCTTTTTCGTCTTAGTTTAATCCGTCTTCGTAACCGTTATTCTCTTCTAATCTCATTTCTACTTTTCTTTCTCACAATATAATCACAAATCTAATCCAAGTCATTTCACACATAACACACTATCCTCCTTGAGAACGATCCTCACTTTGGGTCATTTGTACACGGTTTTCCTAAATCGTCGTGCTCAATACTTGCCACTTTTGCTCTCTTTTCCTAAAGAGTAGTAAAACTCAACTATCATTTTGGCGCCGCTGCCGGGGAGGTGTGTTGTGTTTTGGTTGGAATTGTTGTTTTTATATAATAACCATAAATAGTATTTGTATTAGTAGCACTCTACTAATACGTATTATCGGTTTTCGGTTTTTGTGTGAATACTATTACTATAGTGTATACGTAGAACAATAAATTCACAAGTACTCCAAATACGTGAGAAATCACAACCTTGACTTGGGAGGTCATTACCCAATCATTGTATTCGAATCTCAAACCAAAGAAAAAGGCAAAAATAGATAAATACTTTCGAGAAGCTTAATTTTGAAAATACAAACTATAAGGTGGGTATAAGGCGGATATTATAAAATATATCCTAAGGAAAAAGGCTCTTAAGTGCTTCGCGCCGCCTCGTTTCCCCGCTTGCTTGTGAGTATTTGATTTTGAGAGCTAATCGAGGGTTTTGCCGCCCAAAGTATTACTAAGTATCATATATATTTTCTTGGTTTCCATTGATTAAACCCTCTTGAACGTTTTGGTGTTCCACCAACGTTCTAAAGTCATCGAATGCGTTCACTTCACGTGATCGTTTTCATTCCTTGAGGCTTCTTTAATCGAGAGATTTGATTAAGGAGGAGATTTGTAGATTTGTGTCTACTTAATACATTCACCAAATTCCAAAAAGGTTAATACAATCAAAAACCACAAAAAAATTGAAAAATACAAAACACCAAAAAGAATCTTCTTTGATCGTCCCCTCGTTGTACGTGACGTTTATGCTAACTCGTAATCAAGCAAGACGTGCACGTAAACGAAAGAACAAAACTCCCACTCCCAATCTTTCTAGTGAGGAGTCTCCTATTGACGAACCCATTGTAAGAGAAGCACCAACCATGGCGAATCGAACTATGATGGAGTTACTTCAAGCACCCACCGAGGGTTATGGAGAGGCTATTGTAATTCCCCTATCCTTGCGGAGAATTTTGAGGTGAAAATGGGTTTTTTGTCGATGATCCAAAACAACAAATTCTGTGGTGATGAGAAGGACAATCCACACAACCATATCCGCCAATTCAATCGTCTTACCGCCACTTGCAAGTTTAAGGATGTCTCGAATGACTCGATTAAGATGATGCTTTTTCCGTATTCCATAGCGGGGCACGCTAAAATTTGGTTAGAGAAAGAGCCACCCAATTCTATATTGACGTGGAAGGATCTCGTGTCTAAATTTGTGAACCAATTTTTTCCGCCCTCTAAGACTACGCACTTGAAAAACGAGATTTCAAAGTTTTCACAAGAATATAATGAAAGTTTTTCAACGGCTTGGAATAGGTTTAAGGAAATGTTACAAGAATGTCCTCATCACGGTTTTTCTGACTTGCATCAAATTGACACATTTTACAATGGACTTAATGATCATGAAAGGGATTATTTGAATGCCGCCGCGGGTGGTAATTTTTTGTGTAAAACGGTTAAGGAAGCTTTGGTGATAATTGAGAATAGATCTAAGGTGTATAGTCTTCGTAGCACGTCTAGTGTTCGTAAGGCTTCGTCTTCGGCTTCACCTTCGTTGTCTACTACCATCGATGCTTGCCAAATTGAGGTGAACTTGGAAAACAAGATTTTTGATAAGCTTAAAGGACTTTTGATTGAGTTTAAAGTTGGTGAACAAAGTGCTCCCGCTACGGCTAAAGCGGTGGAGGTTTCTTGCATGTATTGTGGTGGAGGTCATGATTTCTCCGAGTGCATTACCAACGGTGGTAACACGTCGAGTGCCTTCGCGGCCACGGGAAATTACAACCAAAACGGTCAAGTTTCCCGCTCCAATCAATTGACTCCACCGGGTTTTGGTTCAAATCAAAATGCTAACAACAACTATCGCAACAATCAAGTTGGTTTCAAAAACAATTACAACAAGGGAAACTATGGGAATCAAGGGGCTAATAATCAAGTTTCAAAAAAGAATCAAAATGATTTTCAAAACAACAAAGGTTTGCAAACATTGAAAGATCTTCCAAGTGAGTTTGTTGAATACGCTAGTGGGAATGATGCTAGGTTTGACAATATTCAAAGAGAAATCATTAGCCTAAGATCCGAGTTTAAGAATGACTTGAAGAAAGAGTTGAAAAATGAGTTAGCTAATGAACTTAAAATCCACACCAACAAGATGGAAGGAAATGTCACTAGGTTGCAACAAAACCAACAAAAAATGGAACAAGGGCAAAACGAGATTAAACAAGAAATGATTAAAGCCGAGAAGAGGCAATCCGTGTTTGAAGATAAATTCTCGTCTGTGTTTGAGGCAATAATGTGTAAACCGTCTTCGAGTAGTCTTCCTAGCAACACCGTATCCAACCCTAAGGGTGAGATGAAAGTGATTACCACACGTAGTGGTAAGACACTTAAGGAACCGACTCCTCAACCAATTGCTCCTACGAAGGAAGCAATTGAGGAAGAACCCGAGGTGGTGGTCCAAAAGGAGCATGTCCCAATCCCACGAAGTACCGCTCATGCCACACCTACGGTTGACCCATTACCACCATTGGAACCCGAGATTCTAAAGGCTATGCCTACTATGCCTCAACCCACACCACCTTTGCCCTATCCATTGAGACTTAGGAAGGAGAAACGTCAAGAGCGCGACAATTATCAATTTGAGATTTTTATGAAAATGTTTCGTGATTTGCACTTTAATGTGAGTTTCACCGATGCTTTGGTCATGATGCCTCGATTTGCCGCTAACTTTAAGAGTATGTTGAACAACAAGGAGAAATTGCACCAATTGTCTAGTTGTTCGTCGGTTTATCTTAATCGCATACCATAAAAAGTCGGTGATCCCGGTAAATTCTTGATTCCATATGCAATCCAAGATATAGAGGAATGCTTCGCCTTGGCCGATCTTGGTGCTAGCATTAACTTGATGCCACTTGCAATCTTCAAGTCGCTCATCTTCCTAATCTTACTCCTTCACTAATGTCTATCGAGTTGGCCGACCATTCCACGATTCCCGCATGTGGTTTGGCGGAAGACGTTTTTGTGAAAGTGGGGAAGTTCTACTATCCCGTAGACTTTATCGTTGTTGATATCCGCACGGATTCTCAAGTTCCTCTCATTTTAGGTCGTTCGTTTTTAGATACGTCTATGGCTTTGATTGATGTTCATGCTAGAAAGATCACCTTACGTTTCAACGACGAGGAACTTGTTATAAACGCAACTCAAAACTCTCAAATTTCTCATGTTTATTCCGTTGCAACCATAAACCTCGTTGATATGATCGACGTGGTTTGCGAGGAATTTTCACAAGAAGTTCTAGGTTTTGGTGATGAAGAAACTAGTGGCAATCCCACTATGTTAGATCCAATTCTTGATAATTCGACACCAACCTTCACTCCATTTGAAGGTGGTGGTTTTACGTTGGAAGAATTCGATGTTCCACGTAATTGTAACGAAGACCTCGACAACGATGAGGACTTCTCGATTATCAAGGATTTTCTCAACGATTTCCCATTCCCTCCACCCGAGGAGGTTATGAGTATCGAGCCCAAATCTTCACTTGAGGAACCACCTATACTTGAGTTTAAAGATTTACCTCCTCATCTCGAATATGTCTATTTGGAGGAGGACGACAAGTTGCCGGTTATTATTGCGAAGGAACTTTCGAATAATGAAAAAACCGCACTTGTCGATGTTCTAAAGGATCACAAAGGGGAAATTGCGTGGAAGTTATCCGACATTAAGGGAATCAATCCGAAGTTTTATACCCACAAAATCTTAATGGAGGAGGATTACAAGCCCGCAATCCAAAGTCAAAGGAGGGTGAACCCCAAAATTCACGACGTCATCAAAAAGGAGGTCCTTAAACTCCTTGACGCGGGAATGATTTACCCTATTTCCGATAGCCCTTGGGTGAGTCCTATTCATTGTGTCCCTAAAAAGGGAGGGATGGCCGTTGTGCCAAACGATGCCAACGAGTTAATTCCCACTAGACTCGTGACCGAATGGAGAGTGTGCATTGACTATCGTAAGTTGAATGAAGCCACTCGAAAAATTTTCCCTTGCCCTTCATGGACCAAATGTTGGAGCGTCTTTCGGGAAACGATTTCTATTGTTTTTTAGATGGTTTTTCCGGTTACTTCCAAATTCCCATTGATCCTCGTGATCAAGAAAAAACTACGTTTACGTGTCCATATGGAACGTTTGCCTATCGTAGAATGTCATTCGGACTTTGCAATGCACCGGGAACCTTTAAAAGGTGCATGATGGCTATTTTTCATGACATGATCGAGAAGACGATGGAAGTCTTCATGGATGACTTTTCCGTGTTTGGTAGTTCGTTCACTTCGTGTTTGTCGAATCTTGAGAGAATGTTGAAACGTTGTGAGGAAACCAACCTTGTGCTCAATTGGGAAAAGTGTCATTTTATGGTTAAGAGTGGAATCGTCTTAGGGCACAAGGTCTCGAAAGCGGGGATTGAGGTAGATCAAGCTAAGGTAGACGTCATCGCCAAATTACCTCATCCCAAAACCGTCAAGGGAGTTAGGAGTTTCCTAGGCCACGCGGGCTTTTATCGTTGATTCATCAAGGATTTTTCAAAGATCTCTCGGCCCATTACACATCTTCTTGAAAAAGAGGCACGTTTTGTCTTTGACGAAGATTGTGTACGAGCCTTTGAAATCCTTAAGATGAAACTTACCGAAGCTCCCATTCTTGTTGATCCCAATTGGAACCTCCCCTTTGAGCTCATGTGTGATGCTAGTGATTACGCAATTGGGGCTGTTTTGGGGCAACTTCATGATAAGCACTTCTTGCCTATTCACTATGCTAGCAAGACGATGACCGGGGCTCAACTAAACTACACTACAATGGAGAAGGAGTTCCTTGTCGTGGTGTATGCATTTGAGAAGTTCCGACCTTATCTCATCTTAGCTAAATGCATAGTGTATACGGATCATTCGGCTATCAAGTATCTCATGGCAAAGCAAGATTCTAAGCCTAGATTACTTCGTTGGATGCTCCTCCTTCAAGAATTTGATCACAAAATCGTTGACAAAAAAGGAGCCGAGAATCTAGCGTCCGATCATCTTTCTCGTTTGGAAGATCCTCACCAAAGTGTTTACGAGCCCAAGGAAATCACCGAAACATTTCCGCTCGAGACACTTGGTGTAGTAAATTCTAAGCTTGATTCATCCACCCCATGGTTTGCGGATTTTGCAAATTACCATGCGGGCAACTTCATCATTAAGGGTATGACGACTCAAGAAAAACGAAAATTCTTTCGTGACGTCAAGTTCTACTTTTGGAACGACCCTTACTTGTTTCGAACTTGTGCGGATCAAATCATCCGACGTTGTGTATTTGGCACCGAAGCGTCTAACATCCTTAGAGCTTGTCATGAGGGACCCACGGGTGGTCACCACGGTGATAATCTCACGGCTAAGAAGGTGTTTGATGCCGGCTTCTTTTGGCCTACTATTTACCGAGATGCACAAGATCTTGTGAAGTCGTGTGATTCATGCCAACGACAAGGAAAAGTCTCACAAAAAGATGAAATGCCACAAAACATCATCCAAGTGTGTGAGATCTTTGACGTTTGGGGTATAGACTTTATGGGGCCGTTCCCATCATCTCGTGGTAATAAGTACATTCTCGTTGTGGTTGACTACCTATCTAAGTGGGTGGAAGCTAAGGCTTTGCCCACCAATGATGCTCGTGTGGTAGTCAAGTTCTTGAAAAGCTTGTTTTCTCGGTTTGGAACCCCTCGTGCAATCATAAGCGATCGTGGAACCCATTTTTGTAACGACCAATTCGAAAGGGTCCTAAGGAAATATGGGGTTACACATCGGCTTTCTACGGCTTATCACCCACAAACTAGTGGGCAAGTCGAGGTTTCAAACCGAGCTTTGAAGAGGATCTTGGAGAGATCCGTTGGGGAAAACCGACACTCTTGGTCGGATAAGTTAGACGATGCTTTATGGGCCTTTAGGACCGCTCATAAGACGCCCATTGGATGCACTCCCTATAAGCTTGTGTATGGAAAGAATTGTCATTTGCCTATCGAGTTAGAACACAAGGCTTATTGGGCCCTAAAGCATTGTAATGATGATATGAAGACCGCGGGAAAACACCAGAAAATGCAATTAAATGAATTGGATGAATTAAGGGATATTGCTTATGAAAATTCATTGATTTACAAAGAAAAAACTAAAAAGTTGCATGATTCTAAAATTAAAAACCGGGTTTTTAACATTGTGGATCAAGTTTTGCTTTTTAATTCTCGCTTGAAAATCTTTTCCGGTAAGTTAAAATCCCATTGGTCCGGTCCATTCACCGTGACTCAAGTGTTTCCGTATGGGACCATCGAGCTAGCTCAAGATGTTGGTCCTAACTTCAAGGTGAATGGACATAGGTTGAAGCACTACTTTGGCGGGGAAGTTCCATCCTTGAACTACCTCGACCAAGTCACCTTCCCCAATGATAATTAGTATTGAGGGGATCGAGTCGAGCTCATGACTCGGTAATCAAAAACGAGGAGCCTCGTGGGGGAGTCCCATGCTTATCCTATGTACATATTATTGCTTTCTAATGTAGTTAACATGTGGGGATTTGTGCCCTTCCAACCTTTGTTCCGTGGTTGTTTGTGAATTGTGAACTTTAGATGATCATGATCTTCACGATTGGAGCCACTCGTGTTCGTTTATGGGAGCACTCGATCGTTTGCTTTGAAGACTTTCTCAATATCCATGATATATCCTTTGATGTTCTAACCTTAGGTTTTTAGCACACTTCATAAACGGCTATTAATTTATTGGTTACACCCTTTCCATGCTAGATTAGGCATTCGACTACATCTCTAGTATGGGGGTATTTGCACCCCTAGACTCGAAACATTGAGGACAATGTTTAACTTTAGTATGGGGGGTGAATAGATACTTGCCTTGCCAAAACTTCACGCTTTCCAAAGTTTATCTTTTTGTTTATCGTTTTGTTGCAAAATAAGGCTAAAAATGGCCAAATTTTAAAAATTTTATCATGTTTCATAAGTGTTTGAAGACACGAATGTAGGTTTTCCGATGGCGAGAATAATAGTAATTTTTGACTCGACCGTACGTGTTGAGAACTTAGCTTTGATTCCTTAACTACACATTAGGCTAAGTCTCTTAAATGAGGACGAGAAATGATAGGGTTAATTATAAGTTACTATGCTAAACGTAGAGTACTCGTATTCTTTCAAAAACTCATGTGTTCTCGTTGTTTGCTTATTCTCCCTTCGCATGTAAATATTTTTGCTTAATAAATATTGACTTAGCGGTTTAGTTGGGATGTTGGGTTTCTAGTCTTTTCTAGTAGCTTCCGTGTAATTAAATTGGGAAGACATTAAGGTATCGCCAGCGTCACGGTTTTGAAGTATTGGCACCCGAATAATCGAAAGCTTCACCCAATAATAAGATTTCAAGTGCTCATCTAAATCAAGCAAACAATTTGAAGCCCCACAAGGCCGAAAAATCTATGCAAAAATGAAAGTGAATCAAGCCTTAATCTTCGAAGCTTTAAAGATCCAAAATTCTCCTTAGCGTGATGATATACGTCTTTGGCTAATAAAACTACCGATGAGGTGGATAATAAAAGGCAAGGCAAGACCGAAGTCATAATAAAAGCTTCATGGCGAAGTTGAATAAAAGATGGAGGTAAACCAAAGATAATAAGGCCCTTCCGTTAGGGGGCGTATAAAAGTGTTGGTAATAAGTCTCATGTTCAAAACCGTTATAAAACCGTGTTTATCGATTCTTCTTGTCAACTTAATTTTTTAACATCGTTGTCTATTGGGAGGGGTTATTGATTTGATGGTCTTGGTTACACCGTTAGGACTCTATTTTTAGACCTAAATCTCTATTATCGCATAAGTCAAACAATGTATCCTCGTGAAACATTCAAGACAATATAAAATATAAGAGATAAAACTTAGGAATAATGGGAGGATAAGTACGTGATTGGGGCATATGAGTAGTGTTAGCATTACTAACTTATGATGACAATGATCTCGTTTCACGCTTGGCATAGAATTAGGGTGAAAATCAAGGACGATGAAATTATTTCTAACGAAGCAATCATGTGTTCTTAATCTATGAACCTAAACGTCCCATTTTGCGATGAAAATCATACATTCTGTCTAAAACGCAAGTAATAGTAGCAATAGTAGTAGTGTAGCTAGTTTATCGTTCAATAAAGTGAATAAAAATGAATTTTGGAGATGCTACGATACTTTATTCTAGCATTGCGTGAGGGCACGACAATGGTTTAGTATGGGGGAGTGATGAGACTGCTTTTATACATAGTCTCATCGTCCAAATAGGGCTTAAAATGCATTAAATATCATCAAAATACCCATATATATGCTTGTGTTTGTTGCTTGTGTATTTTAGGTACGGATATTGAGAAAATGACAAAAGATCACAAGAATCATACAAAAACGAACACGGGAAACGAAGCCGCACAATGAACCAAGCCCTAATGAAGACTTTCCGAAGATCAACCCTTGAAGATTTGAAGAATTATGAAGAAGGGTCCTCCAATATGGAAGAATTGACACTTTATAACTTTGTATCCTCATAATTACAAGTTTGGTCCCTAAAGTTTGTCAAAGTTACAAAAAGAGCCCTCCACTTTGAAGAATTGGAAAGTTTAGCCCCTCAACAATACTAAATTGTCAACCATTATCCTCCACAAAGTCAAACACATCATAAAGTTCTTCAAAGTACAAGAAATTACAAGTTTGGTCCTTTGAAAATCCCAAAATTACAAAAAGGACCCTCAACTTCAACATTTGGCAAGAATGGTCCCTCAATCATCAAGACTTGGCAATTTCAGTCCTCCAAGATGCTCAACATACAAGTCAAGACCATTATCCATAATAAAAATGCCAAATCAGCCCTTGAAGAATTCAAAAATGGCAAGAAATACCCTTGAAAATACTTTGGAAAAGTATTTGGGGCAAAAGTGTGAAAAGAAAAACTTAGCTAACAAAGGAAATCCGGTTTTCATGTGTTTAATTGCAAATGAAAAGAGAATAGAAGATGGGGGGTTATTTCTGGCAAGACAAGATTGTTACCTAGACCAGTGAGTGAGTGACACATGTCCCACTCACACTCTCCACCAATCACATTACACCATTCATCCATGTCACACCCCACTTAACCCGGTTTATATTAAACTAATCTTGGCGCCATTAACAAGTTTTTAAATTTAATCCAAACCAAAAACGGATTAAACAAGGCATTATTCACCTCAAGAACACAATTAGGTATTCTTAATTGTGTTGTAATTAGGCCCTAAGATTATCCAGATCCATGATTAAGCATCCCTTAATATCATAACCCAACACCAAAAACACATGCTACATCACCAAGGAACCCCACATGAGATTCCCCTGCTACACCTTTGAGCTAACTGCCAAATTTTGGACAGTCATCCAACGTCGCACAATTGTGCTTACTTTCTAAGCATCATACAAACCCTTTGATCACATTTTCTTGCCAGCTATCACCACAAACAGCCAAGAACTCTTCACAAGACTCCAAGGTTTTCAAAATCTGCAAGTGCAATTTTGGAAGTTCAAGCATTAAGGTTTAGCATTTTTACTTGTTCTTAGCTCACTTGTAAGGCTATATATAAAGCCATAGGGTCTCACTTAGACGTTTGCTTTTGGTTTTTCCTTGTTCAAGCACTTGTAAATCCCTTTTCAGTTTTATGAAATTTGAGTTAAGTGTTTTGAAGAAAGACCAAGTGCCATCTTATTATTGCTTGTTTATGTTCTTAGTTTACTGATTTTGAAGTTTAAAACCTATTTTCAAAAGAGGAGTGTGCAAAAGTTTGCACATTTTCTTCATTTTCTTGATATTTTACTAAGTTCTTGTTTCAACCTTGGAATTCTTGGGATATAGGGCTGATCATAGCATCCTAATTATGTTGATTAAGGTGTGGTGAGGCTTATAACTTGGGGATAATCAAGTGTGGGGTAACAAGGTTGCATTAATCAAGATTTTTCAAGTTTCTGATTTTATACTTGTGCTTCTAACCTTGTTGATTCTTAGCAGGCTTTGTTGTGGAAGCTTGTGCTTGTTCTTGCTAGCACATAAGCTCAAAATCCGTGGGTGTGGATGTACATCCATGAGGTACACACCCTTAATCCCAAAATCTGATTATACTTTGGATTTTTGTGATATTCTAGTGTTGCCTTTGTTCTTGTGTATTTTTTGGCTTATACTTGCTTGAATCTGTTAATCTTAATGGTTATTGTGTTAATTGATGCTTGGGTGGTCTTAAATCTCACTTTTTCTTTGAAAAATTTGATTTTGAAAAGATAAAGGGGTGTTTGGGTCTACCTGTTTGTGATTGTAACTTGTTATTATGTTGTGGAAAGTTTGAGTTTGTGTTCTATATCTAATATATGCTTGGTTGAGAGTGTTTTGCTGCAAGTTTTTGGGTTTGAAGCCTTGAATCAAACAATCTGCTATAGAACCTTTGTTATTGCCTGTTTTGACCTAGGATTTTGGGAACACTTAGTGTGTATGCATGCTTAGGGCTAAAAGTGGTTTAAACAAAGTTATTGTAACCTGTTTAAAAGATTTGAGGTGTTGAATCTGGCTTGAGTGTCAAATACATCAGCAAGTGTAAAACTGCAGGTGTTAGTGTTCATCAGTAACATTCATTGGCTTGAATCTTGCTTAATTCTTTGAATCATTGCATGAAACCTGTTTAGACTTGCTTATTTGAGTTTAATATAGCTTGTGTATGCATTTGGTTGAATTTGGCTGGCTGATTTGTGCTAAAACTGCTTATAAGTGCTCAATTGCTTATTTGTTCATGTCTGTGCAACATCTGGTGATTTATTGATTAAACTGTATCAATTGGGTGTTTGTGATTGTGATATTTTGATTGTTCTTGATTCCTTTTGATCCAAAGATCATTTGGGTGCCTTTGTGTAATCTGAATCTCCAAAAAAGTCACTAAAGACAAAAAAGTCTAATAGTCAAGCAGTGGAAAAAGTTTCCACTGCTCAACACTCAAAACTAGCCCCTACTAGTGTAAAATTGAACTCATCTTATCAATAAGCTATTCTAGCTTATCCAGACTTGCAACAACTTATTTTTTGTGATAGGTCTTCATTATTTGACCCATTTAAGTAGACTTGAGCTTATTAGACTTTGACTTTGACTTTTTACTAGAAAACCAACTTATTTGACTTTTACATAAGTGCTTATTTGCTTTTTCCAGCTTATTGAGTCAACTTATTTGAAAACTCTTTGTTGATTTTGCTTAATTAAGTCATTTAGAAGCTATAGAAACTTGAATCAGCACTTGGGGTGGCCTAAAACTCAAAAATGACTATTTTGTCGTTTTCTGTAGATTGCTTATTGTATTTTCAGGCTTATTCCCTGGAAAAAGATGTTTAAAATCAAATTTTGAGTCAACCAGTGCTTTTTGGGCTTATTTTGAACACTTTTTGTTATTGGGCCCAAATTTGGCCCAATAGTGGATTTTTTTGGGTTTAGCCCATTTTCTAGGCCTATTAAGGGTATTTAAGTAATTTCACTTTCATTTTTTAGTTATTTAGGTTAAATTAACCTAGTTTGCAAGTTTTTAGAATATTTTTATGATTTTTGGATTTTTAATATTATTTTATTATTAAAAATTAAAGTCTGGTTTTCTAAGTTTATATATTTTTCCTAGGTTCTAAACACTTAATTAGGAATTTTGCAACTTTCCAAATATTTTTAGGGTCTTTTAATTATTTTCTAGAACTAATTTAAGTTTTAATTGATTTTAGTAGTTTTTAATTGTTTAAAAATAGTTTTTAGTGATTTTAAAATTTTGAAAAATACTTTTTAGCTTAATTAGGATATTTTTGAGGTTTACAAACTTTAAAATCTTGTTTGGGACTTTTTAATAATTAATTGTGATTTTTAGGGCTTTAATTAGCATTAAAAAGTCATTATCTAATTAACTAAAAGGTTTTGGCAAGTTTGGATTTTTTGTAAACTCTTAGAATATTATTGTGGATTTTTGGTAATTTTTAGGAATTTTTAGGGTAAAATTTTAATTTTAGTGCTTTTTACGATTTTACATGTACACCTTTTTCGTCTTAGTTTAATCCGTCTTCGTAACCGTCATTCTCTTCTAATCTCATTTCTACTTTTATTTCTCACAATATAATCACAAATCTAATCCAAGTCATTACACACATAACACACTAGCCTCCTTGAGAACGATCCCCACTTTGGGTCATTTGTACACGGTTTTCCTAAATCGTCGTGCTCAATACTTGCCACTTTTGCTCTCTTTTCCTAAAGAGTAGTAAAACTCAAACATCATTTACTTTAATGTTCCGAATGAGCTATTATTCCGGATGAACCATATATTCCGGATGAGCACTATTATTCCGGATCAGTCTTTATTCCGAATGAGCATCAATTATTCCGAATCAAGTATTTTTCAGTAAGGGTTATTTCACTGTTTTTGTTTTACTGTTTAATTGTTTAATTTTAATTCAAACTTTATTTAATTAACTGCTTTTAGTTTAATTTTATATCTTTTCACATTTAAATCTTTTTAGTAGAATAGAAAACCAATCCCTTTTTAGTAACAAAGAACAACTATTCCACTTTGAACCGTGATCGATTCGAGAAGATACCGAGAATAATTTGAACCCCATTGAAAACACTAGTTATCAAATTGCGCCGCTGCCGGCTCTTCTTGTAAGGATTAACAGTTTTTTGTGAGAAATTAGATTTTGGGATCCGTTCACCGTGAACATTACTTTTTCATCATTCAAAATTTTCAAAAATCCCAAAAAAATATAAAATTTTCAAAAATACAAAAAAATTAAAAAAACATAAAAAAACCAAAAATATTTCTTGCTTTGTTAGTTCTTTTGCAGGTGTATGCGCACTCGATCAACGTCTTATCAAGAGCCCGAGACTCTCGATAACTTAGACATGGCCGGTGTACACAACAACAATAACAATCCACCTCAAAACAACTTGAATAATAACAACAATGAACCTCTACCGGACAATCGTCCTATGATCGAACTTTTGCAAGCACATGTAGAGGGCAACAACGATCCAATTGTCATACCCGCGATTGCAGCCAACAACTTTGAGCTCAAATCCGGCTTTATTCAAATGGTCTCTGCTCAACCATTCTTGGGGCGTACCATTGATGATCCTCATGACCACATCAAAAGGTTCCTACAACTCACAAATACGGTCAAATTCAATGGTGTTCCACAAGAGGTAATCTGCTTACAACTTTTTCCTTTCTCCTTAGAGGGACAAGTCCGGCACTGGCTTGCAAAGGAACCGCCACAAAGTATTCTGACGTGGACGGACTTAGAGACCAAATTCATAAACTACTTTTTCCCACCCTCTCGTACTACCGCTTTGCGGAATGAAATTATTAATTTTGAACAAAAGTACGATGAGAGTTTTAGTAAATCTTGGGACAGTTTTAAAGACCTTTTAAGAAAGTGTCCGCAACATGGTTTTACCAAAGTGCACCAAATTAATACTTTTTATAATGGTTTAAGCATGAATGACCAAGATTCACTAAATAGTGCCTCGGGGGTAATATTTTGGTTAAGAGTTCTAACGCCGCTTGGGATATTATTGAGATTAAGTCTAGAGTGCAAACCAAGAGTGTTCGGACCAATGCCGCTAGTGCTAGTACTAGTGACAACGACAAGAGACTTGACAAAATTACTTCGCTTCTTGAATCGCTTGCTGCCCACACCGCTAACAACACCAAAAGCATCAACGCTCAAAACGCTCAAGTCAATGTTGTAAGCCAACCATGTGAAATATGCGGGGGTCATCACTCTTACACTACTTGTACCTCCACCCAAGACTACCCTTGTGAGAATGTTAACGCAACATACGGTACCTATCCTTCGGCCGGCTATCAAGCACGTCCTCAAGGTGACCGCAACTTGCTCAGCTATCGCTCAAACAACTTTCTTTCCCCGCCCGGTTTTCCTTCACCAAATCAAAACCAACAACAAAACCTTAACCTAACCAACCAAAACCAACCTCGAGCACCATACCAACCACCTCAAAGACAACCATATCCACCTCTAAATCCTATTCAAGTTTACCAACCCGCTCCTTACCAACCACCTGCTTATCAAGCACCTCCTCCTACCCAACCCACCATTTTTAACCACGAGGTCGAAATGTACATGCGGACGAATGATGTGTTGGTGAAGAATCTGCAGACCCAGATTATTAATTTGAAGGGCGACATGGTGAAACAAGGGAATGATCTTAGACCCGATATGCGAAACTCTTTGAGTAGTCAAACGAATGACCTAAGGGACATGATGGCTGGTTTCTTCCAAGGTAATCAAACCTCTTCTTCGGGTACTCTTCCGAGTAACACCGTTGCTAATCCAAGAGGGGAGATGAAAGCAATCACCACTCACAGTGGAAAAGGTACCAAGGAACCCGAGCTTCCTATACCTACACCGGTGATTGTGACAAAGGAAAACGAGTCACCTACTCATATTCCTCAACCTTCTACTTTCCCAATTCCTCCACCTCTT
Source organism: Glebionis coronaria (assembly GCA_025667525.1). Classification (NCBI taxonomy): domain Eukaryota; kingdom Viridiplantae; phylum Streptophyta; class Magnoliopsida; order Asterales; family Asteraceae; genus Glebionis; species Glebionis coronaria. The sequence continues at coordinate 194,507 of JANFOE010001777.1, read as the reverse complement.
ACTTCTACCCCTCCACCACCCAAGGATGTGAGTGATCCTACAATCCCAAAGCCTTCCTCTTCTTTCGATATACCTTATCCCTCAAGGTTGAGGAAAGAGAAGCTCAAAAGCAAGGACGATATTCAATTTTCGAACTTTCTCAAAATGTTTAAACAATTGAATTTCAACATCTCCTTCGCTGATGCTCTCGCTCACATGCCTAAATACGCGAAGATGTTTAAAGATCTTCTTAGTGACAAGGAAAAGCTTCTTGATATTGCTAATACCCAACTTAATGAGAATTGCTCTGCAATTCTCTTAAGGAAATTACCAACCAAACTTGGTGATCCGGGTCGCTTCTTAATCCCTTGCAACTTCCCGGGAGTAGAGAATTGCATGGCCCTAGCCGATCTAGGTGCTAGTATCAACTTAATGCCTCTTAGCGTTTGGAAGCAATTATCTCTCCCCGAGCTAGTCCCCACCAAAATGACTTTGGAATTAGCTAACCGTACGGTTGCTTATCCAGTGGGGATAGCCGAAGACGTTTTTATAGGAGTCGACAAATTCACTTTTCCCGCCGATTTCGTCGTAGTCGACTACGAGATGGATCCTCGCGTTCCATTAATCGTTGGACGTCCATTCTTGAGGACCGGTCGCACTCTCATCGATGTAGAAGCGGGTGAGCTTATCATGAGAGTTGGTGACGATCAAATTGTCTTCAACATGGGTAAGATTTCTAAACAGCCTTATTCATACGAGAGTGTTAATTGTATCGACGTTCTTGGTGAGTCTTGTGAAGAACACTTCAAATATGCTTGTAAAAGTAGTCGTACCTCTCTTCCTAATGTTGAGACCGTTGCCTCCCTTGCTCCATCACTAACTCCATTTGGAGAAAGTGATTTCCTTTTGACTGAATTTGAAGCAACTTTGGGAGATTTGAACTTACAATATGACGATTCTCCTACCGATTGGGATGAAGACATTCGTACCATTGAGAAACTTCTCAATGAGGACCATATTTCCCCACCATCTCCCAAGGGTATTGCTATCGATGAACCAAATTTGAATCCACCTCCCATCTAAAATCCTCCGGATTTAGAGCTTACGGAGTTACCGTCCCATCTCGAGTACGTGTTCCTTGAAGACAAGAAGAAGTCGGCTGTCATCATCGCTAAGGACTTGAAAGAAGAAGAAAAATCTTGCCTTATCGCCGTGCTTAAAGATCATAAGAAGGCAATTGCTTGGAAAATTTCCGATATCCGCGGAATTGATCCGAACTTTTATACTCACAAAATTCTCATAGAAGATGACCTTAAACCCGCAATCCAAAGCCAAAGAAGGGTGAATCCTCGAATTCACGACTTCATCAAACAAGAGGTTATCAAACTTCTAGATGCCGGCTTGATTTACCCTATTTCGGATTCGCCATGGGTAAGTCCCGTCCATTGTGTGCCAAAGAAAGGCGGAATAACTGTTGTTCCCAATGAACACAACGAGTTGATTCCTACTCGTCACGTTGCTGGGTGGAGAGTTTGTATCGACTATCGCAAACTCAATGATGCCACGAGAAAAGATAATTTTCCTCTTCCTTTCATGGATCAAATGCTCGAGCGTCTAGCGGGTAATGACTATTACTGCTTCTTAGACGGTTTCTCAGGGTATTTTCAAATTCCCATCGATCCCAAAGACCAAGAGAAAACCACATTCACTTTTCCCTACGGACATTTGCTTACAAACGCATGCCTTTCAGTTTATGCAATGCTCCTGGGACGTTCCAAAGGTGTATGATGGCTATCTTCCCTGACATGGTTGAAGAAACTATGGAAGTCTTCATGGATGATTTCTCGGTTTATGGTGATTCTTTCTCTGCTTGCCTTGCCAATTTAGAACGTATTCTTAAGCGGTGTGAAGACACTCGCCTTGTTCTTAATTGGGAAAAATGCCATTTCATGGTAAAAGAGGGCATCGTGCTAGGACACAAAATCTCCAAATCCGATCTTGAAGTGGACCGTGCTAAAGTCGATGTTATTGCAAAATTGCCTCCACCTTCAACCGTGAAGGGTGTGAGAAGTTTCCTCGGTCATGCGGGCTTCTACCGTCGATTCATCAAAGATTTTTCTAAAATCGCTCGCCCGATGACCCACCTCTTTGAAAAAGATACTCCTTTTATCTTTTCCAAAGAGTGTATTGAAGCCTTCAACCTTCTTAAGGATAAGCTAACTAAGGCACCGGTCTTGGTTACCCCTAATTGGGAGCTACCTTTTGAGTTGATGTGCGATGCTAGCGACTTTGCTATTGGCGCGGTTTTGGGCCAAAGAGTGAACAAACACTTTCAACCGATCTATTACGCTAGCAAGACAATGACAGGGGCTCAATTGCATTACACGACAACTGAAAAAGAGCTTTTAGTTGTTGTCTATGCTTTTGAAAAATTTCACCCCTATCTTCTCCTTTCCACTACCATCGTGTACACGGACCATTCCGCGTTGAAGTACTTGTTAACTAAACAAGATTCTAAACCAAGACTTCTTCGATGGGTTTTGCTACTTCAAGAATTTAAAATTGAAATTCGTGATAAGAAGGGAGCCGAAAACCTAGCCGCGGATCATCTCAGTAGACTTGAGGATCCTTATCAAGGGGATCATCCGAACAAAGAGATCAATGACTCTTTTCCCCTGGAGACCTTAATGTCTATCAACTCGAATTTTGATGAAACCCCGTGGTTTGCGGACATTGCAAACTACTTGGCGGGTGGAATTCTCATTGACGGGTTAACATCCCAACAAAAGAAAAAGTTCTTTAAAGATATTAAGACTTACTTTTTGGATGACCCGTATCTCTTCAAACAATGTGCTGATTTGATTATTCGCCGATGTGTTGATGGACCGGCAGCTTTAGATATTCTCTAAGCTTGCCACAAAGGACCCACCGATGGTCACTTTGGTCCCAACTTCACCGTAAAGAAAGTGTTTGACTCGGGATTTTATTGGCCCTCCATTTATCGTGATGCTCACGAGATGGTTAAACATTGTGATGCTTGCCAAAAACAAGGCAAGATCACACATAAAGATGAGATGCCTCAAAATTTCATACAAGAATGTGAAATCTTTGATGTATGGGGTATCGACTTTATGGGGCCATTCCCTTCATCTAAAGGAAACAAATGCATCCTTGTAGCCGTTGACTACGTTTCTAAATGGGTTGAAGCGAAAGCTTTACCCACTAACGATGCAAGGGTGGTTTGTAACTTTTTGAAGTCGCTATTCGCTAGATTCGGTGTGCCTCGTGCCATTATTAGTGATCGCGGGACTCATTTTTGCAATGATCAATTCGCAAGAGTCATGGCTAAGTATGGTGTCAATCATCGCCTTTCCACCGCATACCACCCACAAAGTAATAGGCAGGCTGAAATATCTAACCGAGGGTTAAAGCGAATTCTTGAACGAACCGTGGGAGAGCATCGTGCCTTGTGGGCCGATAAACTTGATGATGCTTTGTGGGATTTTCGTACCGCATACAAGACTCCTATTGGTTGTACACCATATCGTCTCGTGTACGGGAAAGCATGCCACCTCCCCATTGAGTTGGAGCACAAGGCTTACTGGGCCTTGAAGTGGGCTAACTTCGATATCAACAAAGCCGGTGACCTACGTAAAATCCAACTCAATTAGCTCAATGAACTCAGGAATGAAGCTTATGAAAATTCTTTGATCTATAAGGAAAAGACTAAGCTCATTCATGACTCTAAGATTAAAAACCGAGAGTTCCAAGTTGTAGACAAAGTTTTACTCTTCAACTCTCGGTTGAAAATCTTTTCGGGCAAGCTGAAATCTCGTTGGTCCGGCCCATTCACCATTGCCCAAATTTTTCCATATGGTACTCTCGAGCTCGCTCAACCTAATGGACCTAATTTTAAGGTGAATGGCCAACGAGTGAAGTTGTACTTTGGTGAGGACATCTCTCCTGAGATGATTCCATCCCTCACCACGTTTCCCATGAACTAGTTTTGGGTCGAGTCAGGCTTGTGACTCGATGAACAAAAACAAGCGCTCATCTGGAGGCAACCCGAGTATCTATCCCTTTCTGTTTTACCTCCTAAGTGTAGGGGGCCTATATAGGTTGTTTGTATTTGTGTGGTGATGTGATTACAGGGATGAATTCACTTTTGGAATCTTTGAAGAACCGTGCTCCTGTCTTATCCGCTATCCGGTTCTATCTCTCAACTATCGTGATTCAATTTTCTTCATACTCACATTTGAAATTGATCACTTTAGTCGTCTCTTCCTTAGCTTGATTTAACCAACGTGCACAATGTCATAAGTGTAGGGGAGACTTTTCCCACATTCTTAAACATTGAGGACAATGTTTATATTAAGTGTAGGGGAGACTTCTATCGAAGTTTTAAGTGGACTTTTCCATTAAAATGCCTTCATTTAACCGAAAAATCATCTTTTTCAGCATTTTTCAAATTTTTAATTAACTTTGGCCATATAGTCGTAATTTTTAAATTTTTATCGTTGCTTTCATGTGTATATATCCCACAATAAAGTCAAAAGTATTAATAAAGTGGTGTAGCTAGTTTAGAAGTCTTTGACATATTAGGCCCGTTGCGATTATTTTGACTCAACCCGAATAAACTTATCCAAGTTTATTCTAGCAAGTATCCTTAACCATGTAGACCTTAATTGGTTTATTAGGCTAAGCATCCACGAGTCTCATTACTTGAGATTTTAAATTGTGGAGAACGAGAAATGATAGAGTCAATTATAAGTCGGTATTCTTGCACAAGCACACTTGGTGTGATTATAAGCCTATTCTCCCATCACTTGCTAATAATTTATCTGCAATAAGTAAGGTCGTACGATTTTATTGAATAACTTAGCTTCTAGCCCAAGATCGTTTAAAAGTTGCTCGGTAATGATAAGAGTTCATTGCCAAGGCATAACTTATGAAGCGGGGCGCGAAGATTGGCGAGTCCGAAAAGGCCCTAACATGGCATGAGGATTCCATTTTATTGCTAGAGATCCAAGGTGATGTGAAAAGCATTATTCCCAAAATCAATATGAAGGATCAAGACTCACGACGAAAAGCAATCAACTCCCATAAAGATCATGGAGAAGTCTATCCGAAAAGACCCTAACAAGGTATGAGGATAAATAGATCCAAGTCCGAAAAGGAGGCGGATCGTTGTATCTCAAAATCCCAATTAACGATTGAAGAAATAATGATGAAGTCGTGGTCAACAAAGTTGGAGTATCCCTCAAAAGTCTCCAATTGAAGAAACTCTATTAACGAAGAGAAGACCACTATTTCAAGAACGTCTCTCAAGATATGAAGTATGAAGTACATGCCAAATATCGGCCTGAGAAAGGTCTCAAATCGTGAAGCGAGTTATGCCAAGATATGAACTTTTTGATATCCCGAGAAGCAGTTTTAAGAGATTTTGTCCTTTAGCTAACTATTAATCAAATCGTCCTACTTTGCTTTCAGTCTAAATAAACTATCGCAATAAGTCCAAATATTCATCTTCATGATCATTCTAAGACAAAAATAAAATATAAGAGATACACCTAGGAATAAGGGAGTTTAAGCATATAATTAAGCCATGTGTGTAAGTGTTTGTTTTGCTAACTTATAATAACAATGATCTCGTTTTTAAGCTTAGTTTGGGGAACGTGAAACTTGAGGGTGATAAATCTTCGCAGCACCGAAGCCCTAATGTAAGTCTTAGATCTCTTTGCGAGTTACTTCCATATAACTATTTCAAGTGAAAATGGTTTTCTATCCCTTTTGTTTCATTCAAGCTTTTATATATCTCTTTAGTAGTAGTGGTATTTGTTAATAAGGCCAAGGTTGATTGATTATGAGAAAAGTGTAAATTTGCTTTATCACTAAGCATTGCATGAGGGCATGGCAATGGTTAAGTGTAGGGTATTTGATAGGTGTTAAAACACCCATCCTTTTACCACTTATTTCTTGCTAAAACAAGACCAAAACGCGTATTTAATGTCATTTGTTTGGAATTATGCGTGGTTTGTGTGTTTGTTGTGTTTTCAGAGCCAACCGGATAAATATTAAAGAAAACATGGGATTGCACGGGTTTTATCGAAGAAAAAGACTCAAGACGAAGTCTATTGTCCAGGAGATGCAAAGGATTTGAAGTCAATGGGCCTATTTGAAGATTTATCAAAGAAAAGGACCAAAGATGGAAGATTTACATATGTCGAAAGAACTTAAGTCTATTAAACGAAGAAATTAAAAGACGAGTTGAATTTATTCATCGACAAATACCGAATCAGAATCGAAAACGTCAACTTTACTGAAAAGACGAGAAGACAAGAAGAAAGGAAGAAAGCCCACTCACCAACCAACCACTAGGCCTATAAATAGGACCTCCCTCCCACACATTAGACTAGTTTTTAGTTTTTCATTTCCAGTCTTTTCTTTTCTTTGTTTTCGTAGGTAACCAAAACCATTAAGGTGTTGGTGATTTTTCATTTTTGTTGATTCACAAACCTTGTAAGTTTTAATTCTTCCTTTTGATTGTTTAACATTAATCTTTCAATATCATCTTTCCTTTAATCTTGTTTATCTTTCTCTTTTTAATTCAAAGTCTTAAGTTTCTATTTGGTTGATTTTGATCTTTAAAAGTAAGTATGTTTTGTGTTTTTGTTGTTTTGGTTTGATGATTATGATGAGTAGATGATTAGTGGTTAAACTGGTTTATGTTTTGGTTAAAAACTTGGTTGATTTTGGGTTAAATTCGTTCTTTTGTTATCTCCCTGTTCTTCGCATCTTCAAACTACCCAGATTCCGAATGAAAGCAATTTATTCCGTATGAAGGATTAGTTTAAATATTCCGGATCAAGGGTGTTGTAAATTTATTCCGAACGAAGCATTTTATCATTTATTCCGGGTCAAGCAAAAGATTCTGGATAAGCAGTTTTCATTCAGTCATTCTGAATCAGGTGTTCATCCGGAATAATCAATATTCCGGATGAGTATGTATATTCCGAATCAAAGTTTTTGAAAAAGTATTCCGAATCAGTTTTTTAAATATTCCGAATGAAGGTTCTTGTCAAAGTTATTCCGAGTCAAGTTTATTCCGAGTCAAGTTTATTCCGAGTAAACCAAATTGTTCCGAATCAAGCTTTTTAGTATTTTATTCTGGATCAGTGAAATCATTCCAAATCAAGCATATGTTCAGAATGAGCAAATATTCCGCATGAGCATTTTTCATTCAAACATTCCGAATGAGCAGATAGTCAGCAAAATATTCCGAATCAGTTTTCTTTTCCATTATTCCGAATAAGCACTTTAATGTTCCGAATGAGCTATTATTCCGCATGAACCATATATTCCGGATGAGCACTATTATTTCGGATCAGTCTTTATTCCGATTGAGCATCAATTATTCTGAATCAATTATTTTTCAGTAAGGGTTATTTCATTGTTTTTGTTTTAATGTTTAATTGTTTAATTTTAATTCAAACTTTATTTAATTAACTGCTTTTAGTTTAATTTTATATCTTTTCACATTTAAATCTTTTTAGTAGAAAAGAAAACCAATCCCTTTTTAGTAACCAAGAACAACTATTCCACTTTGAACCGTGATCGATTCGAGAAGATACCGAGAATAAATTGAACCCCATTGAAAACACTAGTTATCAGTGGGCTTAAAGTCGTCCTCCATGAGAATTTTATGTGTGCAAAAGTGAGGATCAATTCCACGAATATCGGAGATTTTCCAAGCGTTAGCTCTTTTATGTTTCTTGAGAACTTCAATGAGACGAGTTTTCTCATCGGCTTTTAAGTCCTTAGCAATGATAACTAGAAGTTGATCAATGTCCTCTAAGAAAACATACTAGAGATGAGGAGGTAAGTCCTTAAGCTCAAGAGTAGGAGGATCCTCAATAGATGGTGTAACTAACGATGGATCATCATTAGTCACCTCTTTAGGAGAAGGAGGAGAAAAAGGGTCTTCATTGAGAAGTTTCTCAATTGTACGAATGTCTTCTTCCCAATCGGTGAGAGAATCATCATACTTAAGATCGAGTAGACCCAAGCTAGCTTCAAAATCATCCAAAAGAAAGTCACTTTCTCTAAATGGAGTCAATGACGGAGCAATTGAGGCAACGGTCTCAACATTGGGTAGAGAAGAAAGATTACTTTTGCAAGCATCATTAAAGTGTTCTTCACAAGCCTCATCGAGAACATCAATAGCATTAACACTCTCATATGAATAAGGTTGCTTAGAAATCTTACCCATGTTGAAGACAATTTTATCGTCACCAACTCTCATGATTATTTCGCCCGCGACTACATCAATGAGAGTGCGACCGGTCCTCAAGAAGGGACGTCCAATGATTAATGGAACACGAGGATCGATCTCGTAATCAACGATAACAAAATCCGCCAGGAAGGTGAATTTGTCAACGCCAACGAAGACGTCTTCGGCTATCCCCACTGGATAAGCAACCGTACGGTTAGCTAATTCCAAAGTCATTTTGGTGGGGACAAGCTCGGGGAGAGATAATTGCTTCCAAACACTTAAAGGCGTTAAGTTTATACTAGCACCTAGATCGGATAGGGCCATGCAATTCTCTACTCCTGGGAAGTTGCAAGGAATCAAGAAGCGACCCGGATCACCAAGTTTGGTGGGCAATTTCCTTAAGAGAACCGTGGAGCAATTCTCATTAAGTTGGGTCTGAGCAATGTCAAGAAGCTTCTCCTTGTCACTTAGAAGATCTTTAAACATCTTCTCATATTTAGGCATGTGAGCGAGAGCCTCGGCAAAGGAGATGTTAAAATTCAATTGTTTAAACATTTTGAGAAAGTTTGAAACTTGAATATCATCCTTGCTCTTTTGCTTCTCTTTCCTCAACCTTGAAGGATAAGGTATATCGGATGAAGAGGAAGGCTTTAGGGGAGTAGGATCACTCACAACCGCGGGTGGTGGGGGAATGGGGGTAGAAGGCAAAGGAGGTGAGGAAAGTTGCTCTTTTTCCTTGTTCACAATCACGGGTGGAGGTGTAGGAAGCTCAGGTTCCGTATAACCTTTTCCACTACGAGTGGTGATTGCTTTCATCTCCCCTCTTGGATTAGCAACGGTGTTACACGGAAGAGTACCCGAAGACGAGGGTTGATTACCTTGGAAGAGCGAACCGATCATATCACGTATGTTATCCGCTTGAGTGCTGAAAGAGTCTCTCATGTCTGCGCGAATATCATTGCTTTGTTTCGCCATGTCATTCTTTAGCTCGGCTCGAATATCGCTCCCTTGTTTCGCCATGTCTCCCTTCAAGTTGATGAATTGACTCTGAAGATTCGTCACCATCTCTCTATTAGTCCTCATGAACGTCTCGATGTTTTGATTCAACGTCGTTGATTGATTGAGAGGTGGAGCTTGGTAAGCTTGAGAATTTCCTTGAGGTGGGTATGGGTTTCTTTGGGATTGATATTGATTGTTAGCACGAGGTTGGGATTGGTTATTTCTGTTATAGCTTTGTTGTTGGTTTTGGTTTTGAGGAGTAAAACCGGGTGGTGCAAGATAGTTGTTTGAACGATAACTTAGCAAGTTACGGTCTCCTTGAGGACGAGCTTGATAGCCTCCCGTGGGATAGGTATCGTATGCCGCGTTAACGTTTTCACAAAAATTGCCTTGAGTAGAAGGACAATCAATGTAAGAGTGAGGACCACCGCATGTGTCACAAGAAATAGCAACGGCTTTAGCTTGTTGAGTATGGTTACTAGCCAAAATTTGCATATTTTTGCTCATTTCGATAATGGCTCGTTCCATGGCGGACATGTCGGTGGTGGAAGAAGTAGATGAAACATTGACTCTCGGATTAGATCTTGAGGATGCGGATGAATCCCAATTCTTGTGGTGAGTAGTCATGTTTTCAATCAACTCTCGACACTCCTCCGGTCTCCTTTTCATAAAAGTACCACCGGCGGCGGCGTTGATCGTGTCACGATCACGAAAAGTGAGACCATTGTAGAAAGTATCAACGAGAGTGACAGGGAGCATGTTGTGATTTGGACAACGGTCGATCAAATCATTGTATCGTTCCCAAGCATCAAAGAGTGATTCATCATTGTCTTGCATGAATCCACTAATTTGGTTACGAAGGCTCGTGACCATGGATGGTGGGAAGTAGCGCGACAAAAAGCGTTGAGTCATGTCGTCCCAAGTATGAATAGAATTCTTTGGGAGACGGTCAAACCATTTTTCGGCATGGTGAGAAAGCGTGTGGGGAAATAGTTGAAGACGAAGTACATCCATAGAAACACCAGGCATCTTCATGCTTTGAGTCATGGTAATGAATTTGTCGAGGTGCTTGTTGGCATCATCATCCGGCAATCCGCGAAATGGATTAGTTTGCACTTGTTGGATCATGTGATGCTTCAACGAAAACTCCTGAGCCGTGATTTGCATCGACGCAATCGGCCTCCACGTCCATTCATCGTAGGTTGGCATAGCTCCTCCATGGTTCGTAGGTCGGGTAAGGGTGGATTATTCATGTTGGGGTGAGGTGGATTATTATTGTTGTTGTGTACACCGGCCATGTCTAAATTATCGAGAGTCTCGGGCTCGGGATAAGACGTTGATCGAGTACGCATACACTAAAAAGAAAATGCAAGAGAAAATATTTTTGGTTTTTATAGGTTTTTTAATTTTTTTGTATTTTTGAAAATTTATATTTTTATGGGTTTTTGAAATTTTTTTGTACTTGAAAATAACGTTCCCGAAAGAACGGATCCCAAAATCCATTTTTTCTCACAAGAAACCGTTGTTCCTTACGAAAAGAGCCGGCAGCGGCGCCATTTTAATAACTGATTTTGGTTAGTTAATAAAACAGGTTTGTTGCAAGATCTTTCTTTGTGTTGCTCGTACCCAATTATATTTGTCGTTGTTTCGTTCTCGGTATCTTCTCGAATTGATCACGGTTCAAAGTGGAATTGTTGTTCTTAGTGACTAAAAGGGGGAGCTTTTGATCTATATCTACTTAAAAGGTAAGTGCGTGAAATAATTAAAATAAACTAAAAGCAATTACTAAAAGTAAAACTTGAATTAAACCAAAACAGTAAAGTACCTTAACTCCGAAAAACAGCTGATTCGGAATGTAATGTTTGATCCGGAATAATCAGTTCATGCGGAATAACTTGTTCATCCGAAATATGAGTTCATCCGGAATACTTGCTTCATTCGGAAAGAAAAGTTTGACTCGGAAAGATTGATTGATCCAGAATAAAACCCTTCATTCGGAATAATAATAGTTGATCCGGAATATTCGGAATATTACTCATTCGGAATATAATGCTTCATGCGGAATATTGGTTCATGCGGAATAATGGCTTCATTCGGAATATAAGGCTCATTCGGAATACTAGCTGATCCGGAATAAAACGTTTATTCGGAATAAAGAGCTTGGTTCGGAATAAATGATAAAAAGACTTCGTTCGGAATATTCAACTGATTCGGAATAAAGAAAACTAGGTGCTCATCCGGAAAACATTGCTCATTCGGAATAATTAATGCAAAAGGCTTCGTTCGGAATGTTGCTTGACTCGGAATAATCACTCATCCGGAATAATATTACTCATCCGGAATATTATTACTCATCCGGAATACTTTGCTGGTTCGGAATAAATGCTGGCCCGGAATAACTAATCACAAAAGACTGGTTCGGAATATCAACTGCTCATCCGGAATGTTTTAGACTAAACCTTCATGCGGAATAATAAGCTTCGTTCGGAATAATTGGAAGAAAACGTTGGTTCGGAATCTGGGTTGATGAAATAGTTCGAAGAACAGGGACACAATAACAACACGATTTTTACCAAAATCCACCAAGTTTTTAACCAAAACTTAAACTAATTTAACCACTAATCATTTACTAATGATAAACATCAAACCAAATCAACAAAAACTCAAAACCCACTTGTTTCTGAAGATCAAAACCAATAAAATAAAAACTTAGAACTTTGAATCAACAAGAAAAGGAAGAACAAGATGAAATGGAAACTTGTATTAAGGATTAAGATTCAAACAATAAATAGAAAGATTAAACTTACAAGATTATGAAGGAAATCAAAGAAAAATAAAAATCACCAAACTCCTTAATGGAGTTGGTGTTCCTACGAAATAGGAAGAAAAGAAACATAAAAATGAACTCCTTTTAAAATGTGAATGGAATGGTCTATTTATAGGCCTTGAGCTTGGTTGGTGAGTGGGCTTTTCTCCTCTCTTTTTGTCTTCTCGTCTTTTCAGTAAAGTTGATGTTTTCGACTTCGATTCGGGATTTGTCGACGAATAAATTCAACTCGTCTTTTAATTTCTTCATTTAATAGACTTGATTTCTTCGACATATATAAATCTTCCATCTTTGGTCATTTTCTTCGATAAATCTTCAAATAGGCCCATTGACTTCAAATCTTTTGCATCTCTTGGACTATAGACTTCGTCTTTTCGTCTTTTTCTTCGATAAAACCCGTGCAATCCCATGTTTTCTTCAATATTTATCCGGTTGGCTCTGAAAACACAACAAACACACAAACCACGCATAATTCCAAACAAATGACATTAAATACGCGTTTTGGTCTCGTTTTAGCAAGCAATAAGTGGTAAAAGGATGGGTGTTTTCACACCTATCAGGGATTTAGTTCGAGTTATATATGGTTTGTTGCCATAATATTGCTGATGTTGTCCTGAGTTACCATTTCCTTGTTCCTGATTAAATTGTGCAGTAATTGATAGTGTGTATTTGGGTTGACTGATATATTGTTGTGTTTAGCTGAGTTTCTATAACGTGAATAGGAGATTCTTGGTTGAAAAATCAAAATCTTCCTCCTAAAAGAATAAAAAAAAAATTGCCACCAGCAGGTCTCGAACTCGAGACCTGCCCCTCATAGGTCTTACGTGTTAGCCATCTGGGCTAGCATGTCATTTTGTTTAAGTAATACTTATAGTCACTTTTATACATTTCACTTCTGAACTGACAATTTATTAGTATAACGTTTTTTACATATTCTGTTAGTTTACATATTAAATAAAAAGAGAAAACAAAATATAAATTTGCTTTTATCAAAAATGTGTGTAGATTATTTTCAATCAATTTTAAAAAAAAATATAGATTTTAATTTCGTTTTTAGATTTAATTCGGGTTTACGATTCATGCACTTTTGGTTTAAAAATTTTAGGAGTAATTTTAGATTTAAAACCGAAAACGCATTCAAATCGATTGTCCAAATCAAAACAAAACGTCTCAAATTCACTCGATCTTCGTGTACAACGAACTTGGTTCATCAACGTATTTAATTAAATCCGTCTTTGGTAATTTTAGTCTATTACTTTTTCCTAAAGGTAATTTCCTTAAATTTGCCCTATAACGTATCTAATTAACATATATTATCCACAACACAACATCAGGAACCTCGACTTGAACACTTGTTTGTGGGTGATAAGTAGTAGAAAGCCGATATGTACCCCCATATTTCTTTAGAACCCTTTCAAATTGGTCGTTACAAAAATGGGTTCCACGATCGCTTATGATTGCACGAGGGGTTCCAAACCGAGAGAATAGTTGCTTCAAAAACTTGATTACCACACGAGCATCGTTCGTGGGCAAATCCTTAGCTTCCACCCACTTGGATAGGTAGTCAACGGTGACAAGGATGTACTTATTACCACGAGATGATGGGAACGGCCCCATAATATCAATGCCCCACACGTCAAAGATCTCACACACTTGGATGATATTTTGTGGCATTTCATCATTTTGTGAGGCCTTTCCTTGACGTTGGCATGAGTCACACGACTTGACAAGTGCGTGCGCATCTTGGTAAATAGTAGGCCAAAAGAAACCGACATCAAAGACCTTCTTTGCCGTAAGATTAGCACCATGGTGACCACCCGTCGGTCCCTCGTGACAAGCTCTAAGGATATTAGATGCTTCGGTGCCAAAAATACAACGTCGAATATTTGATCTACACAAGTCCGAAATAGATAAGGGTCGTCCCAAAAGTAGAACTTGACGTCACGAAAGAATTTCCGTTTTTGTTGAGTCGTCATACCCTTAATGATGAAGTTTCCCGCATTTGCGATGTCCGCAAACCATGGGGTGGAAGAATATTTGTTGGAATTCACTACACCAAGTGTCTCGAGAAGAAATGTTTCGGCGATTTCCTTGTTCTCGTACATACTTTGGTGAGGATCTTCCAATCGAGAGAGGTGATCGGTCGCAAGATTCTCGGCTCCTTTTTTGTCAATTATTGTGACATCAAATTCTTGTAGGAGGCGAATCCAACGAAGCAACCTTGGCTTAGCATCTTGTTTAGCCAAGAGGTACTTGATAGCCGAATGGTCCGTATACACTATGCTTTTGGTCAAGACGAGATAAGGTCGGAATTTCTCAAATGCATACACCGCGGCAAGGAATTCCTTTTCCGTTGTGGTGTACTTAAGTTGAGCCTCGGTCATCGTCTTACTAGCATAGTGAATAGGCAAGAAATGCTTATCATGACGTTGCCCCAAAACGGCCCCAATAGCGTAATCACTCGCATCACACATTAGCTCAAAGGGGAGGTTCCAATTGGGAGCAACAAGAATGGGAGCTTAGGTAAGTTTCCTTTTTAGGATTTCAAAGGCTCGTACACAATCTTCGTTAAAGACGAAAGGAGCATCTTTTTCGAGGAGGTGTGTAATGGGTCGAGATATCTTTGAAAAATCCTTGATGAATCGACGATAAAAGCCCGTGTGGCCTAGGAAACTCCTAACTCCCTTAATGGTTTTGGGATAAGGTAATTTGGCGATGACGTCTATCTTAGCTTTGTCTACCTCAATCCCCGCTTTCGAGACCTTGTGCCCTAAGACGATTCCTTCTTTAACCATAAAATGACATTTTTCCCAGTTGAGCACAAGGTTGGTTTCCCCACAACGTTTCAACATTTGTTTCAAATTTCCTAAACACGAAGTGAACGAACTACCAAACACGGAAAAGTCATCCATAAAGACTTTCATCGTCTTCTCGATCATGTCATGAAAAATAGCCATCATACACCGTTGGAAAAGTTCCCGGTGCATTGCAAAGTCCGAATGGCATTCTACGATAGGAAAACGTTCCATATGGACACGTAAACGTAGTTTTTTCTTGATCACGAGGATCGATGAGGATTTGGAGGTAACCGGAAAAACCATCTAAAAAGCAATAGAAATTGTTTCCCGCAAGACGCTCCAACATTTGATCCATGAAAGGCAAGGGAAAATGGTCTTTACGAGTGGCGTCATTCAACTTACGATAGTCGATACACACCCTCCAACCGGTCACGAGTCGAGTTGGAATTAACTAGTTGTCATCGTTTGGCACAACGGTCATTCCTCCCTTTTTAGAGATACAATGAATAGGGCTCACCCAAGGGCTATCGGAAATAGGGTAAATCATTCCCGCGTCAAGGAGTTTAAGGACTTCCTTTTTTATGACATCGTGAATTTTGGGGTTTATCCTTCTTTGACATTGAATTGCGGGCTTGTAGTCTTCCTCCATTAAAATTTTGTGGGTACAAAATTTAGGATCGATTCCCTTAATGGGTACAAAATTTAGGATCGATTCCCTTAATGTCGGATAATTTCCACGCAATTGCCCCTTTGTGAGCCTTCAAGATATCGATAAGTGCGGTTTTTTCATCATCCGAAAGATCCTTCGCAATAATAACCGGCAACTTATCGTCTCCTTCCAAGAATACGTATTCAAGATGAGGAGGAAGATCTTTCAACTCGAGGATTGGTGGTTCCTTGATTAAATATTTGGGTTCGATACTCATAACCTCCATCGGCGAAGGAAATGGGAAATCGTTAAGAAAATCCTTGATAATTGAAATATCCTCATCATCGTCGAGGTCTTCGTTAGAAGTTCAAGGTATATCAAAGTCTTCCAAAGTAAAACCACCTCCTTCAAATGGAGTGAAAGATGGTGTCGAATTATCAAGAATAGGATCGAGCATAGTGGGATTGCCACTATTTGCTTCATCAACAAAACCTAAAATCTCTTGTGAAAGTTCCTCGCAAACGGCATCGATTAAATAAATATGGTTTAAAGTCGCGATAGAATAAACATGAGAAAGTTGAGAGTTTTGAGTCGCGTTTATAACAAGTTCCTCGTCGTTGAAACGTAAGTTGATTTTCCTTGCATGCAAATCAATTAGCGCTCTCGACGTATCTAAAAATGAACGACCTAAAATGAGAGGCACTTGAGGATCCGTGGGAATATCGGCTACGATAAAGTCTACCAGATAATAGAACTTCCCCACTTTCACAAAAACATCTTCGGCCAATCCACATGCGGGAATCGTAGAATGATTGGCCATTTCGATGGACATTCTTGAAGGAGTAAGATTAGGAAAAGATTGAGCGACTTGAATATGTCAAGAGGCATCAAATTAATACTAGCACCAAGATCGGCCAAGGCATAGCATTCTTCCATATCTTGAATACCAACCAGAATTAAAAATTTACCGGGGTCACCGACTTTTTGAGGTATGCGGTTAAGATAAACCGATGAACAACTAGACATTTTTTGCAATTTCTCCTTGTTGTTCAACATAATCTTAAAGTTGGCGGCAAATTAAGGCATCATGATTAAAGCGTCGGCAAAACATATGTTAAAATTGGTAATTATCTCGTTCTTGCAATTTCTCCTTACGAAGTCTCGATGGGTAAGGTAAGGGTGGTGTTGGGTGGGGCATAGGCATATCCTTTGGAATCTCGGTTCCAAACTTGGTAAAGGGTCGACCGTAGGTATGGTTTGAGTGGTACTTTGTGGGATTATAATGTGCTCCTTTTCGACCACCACCTCGGGTTCTTCCTCAATTTCCTCCATCGTAGGAGTAATTGGTTGAGGATTCGGCTCCTTAAAGGTCTTACCACTTCGTGTGGTAATCACTTTCATCTCTCCCTTCGGGTTTGATACGGTGTTACTAGGAAGACCACCCAAAGAAGACGGTTTACACATTATAGCCTCAAACATGCTCGCCATTCTATCCTCAAACTTAGATTGCCTTTTATCCGCCTTAAGCATCTCTTGTTTAATTTCATGTTGGCCTTGTTCCATTTTTTGTTGATTTTGTTGTAACCTTTGCACGTTACTCTCCATTTTGTTTGTATGAATATTAAGTTTATTAGCAAGCTCGTTTTTCAAATCATTTTTCAAATCATTCTTGATCTCGGATCTTAGGCTAATTGTCTGCCTTTGCATATTATCAAATTTAGCATCATTAGCCGTTGCATAATCAACAAATTCATTTGGAAGATCTTTCATGTTTTGCAAACCTTTGTTGTTGTTTTGAAAATCACGGTTTTGATTTTTGTTTTGCACTTGATTACTAGTCCCTTGATTCCCATAGTTGTTACCCTTATAATTGTTCTTTTGACTTCCTTGGTAACCAACTTGATTGTTTCGATAATTGTTAGCATTTTGATTCGGTGGAAAACCCGGTGGAGTCAATAGATTAGTGCGGGTAACTTGACCGTTTTGGTTATAAGTTCTCGTGGCCGCTTAGGCACTCGAAGGGTTACCACCGGCGGTAATGCAATCGGAGAAATCATGACCTCCACCACAATAAACACAAGAAACCTCAACCGCTTTAGCCGTAGCGGGAGTGGGTTGTTTACCAACTTTAAACTCAATCAATAGTCCCTTAAGCCTATCAAATATCTTGTTCTCCAAATTAGCCTCTATTTGGCAAGCATCGATGGTATGTGGCAATGAAGGCGAAGACGAAGCCTTGTTAACACTCGATGTGCTAAGAGGGCTATAAACCTTGGACCTATTCTCAATGATCAACAATGCTTCCTCGATCGTTTTACACAAAAAATTACCACACGCGGCGGCATTGAGATAGTCTCGTTCATGATCGTTCAATCCATTGTAAAACGTGTCGATTTGATGTAAGTCGGAAAAACCGTGATGAGGACATTCATGCAACATTTCCTTAAACCTATTCCAAGCCGTTGAAAAACTCTCATTATACTCTTGTGAAAACTTTGAAATCTCGTTTTTCAAATGCGTAGTCTTAGATGGCAGGAAAAATTGGTTCACGAACTTCGAAACGAGATCCTTCCACGTCAATATAGAATTGGGTGGCTCTTTCCCTAACAAAATTTTAGCGGGCCCCGCTAAGGAATACGGAAAAAGCATCATCTTAATCGAGTCGTTCGAGACGTCCTTAAACTTGCAAGTTGCCGTAAGACGATTGAATTGGCGAATGTGGTTATGAGGGTTTTCCTTTTCATCACCACGAAACTTGTTGTTTTGGATCATGGACAACAAACCCGTCTTAACCTTAAAATTCTCCGCAAGGATAGCGAGAATCACAATTGCCTCTCCATAACCCTCGGTGGGTGCTTGAAGCAACTCCATCATAGTACGATTAGCCATGGGTGCTTCTTGTTCTACGATGGGTACGTCAATAGGAGATTCTTCACTAGAAGGTGTTCCTTCCTTTCGGTTTCTACGTTTACGTGCATGCCTTTCTTGGTTACGAGTTTAGATAAATGTCACGTACAACGTGGGGATGAGCAAAGAAGATTCTTTTGGGTGTTTTTACTTTTTCCAATTTTTTTGTGCTTTTGATTGGTTTTACATTTTTTTGGATTTTTGTGAATTACGTAGACACAAATCTACAAATCTCCCCTCGAATCGATTTCTCGATTAAAGGAGCCTCAAGGAATGAAAACGATCACGTTGAGTGAACGCCTTCGATGACTTTAGAACGTTGGTGGAACACCAAAACATTCAAGAGGGTTTAATCTTCGAAACTAAGCAAATATATATGATATGTAGATAATACTTTGGTAGGCAAACCCTCGATTAGCCCTTTTCTCTTGACACGTACAAGCAAGTGTGGGAAACGAGGCGGCGCGTAGCACTTAAGAGCCTTTTTCCCTTGGGTCGTGAAATACAACCGCCTTATACCCACCTTATAGTTTGTGTTAATTAAAATCAAGCTTCTCGAAAGTAATTATCTATTTTGCCTTTTTCTTTTGCTTTAGATTCGAATACAATAATTGAGTGATGAAATCCCAATTAAGGTTGTGTTTTCGCGCTTTTGGAGTACTTGTGAATTTATTATGATACGTAATACAATATAGTAATATTTCTGCACAAAAAACGAAAACCGAAATACGTATGATTAGAGTGCTAATCACACAAATACTTATTATGAATAATATCCAAAAAAAATGGTTCAAACTTAACACAACACGCCTCCCCGGTAGTGGCGCCAAAATGATAGTTGTAATTTCACACTCGTTTAGGAAAACGAGGCAAAAGCGGTAAGTATTAAGCAAATGGTTTAGGAAAACCAAGTGCTTATGACCCTTTGTGTGAGTTCGTTCTCAAGGAGGCTTGGTGTGTGTGTTAAACTTGATGGTATTTGAGATTAATATTAAGAAAGAAAAGAGAAAATGATGACGGTTACGATTATGATTAAACTACGACGAAAGCTAAGACGTAAAACGTAAAAACGTGACGAAATATAAAAAACTACTCTAAGAGTTCCTAGGAAATCACAATAAGTTCCTAAAAATGCAATTAGAGTTTACCAAAAATCAAAACTTTTTCAAACCTTTTATTTGATTAAATATTAATTTTTTTTAGTGTTAATTAAAGCCCTAAAAATCAATTTAATTAATAAAAAGCCCAAAATAATATTTTTCAATTTTTAAACCTCTAAAATAACTTAATTAAACTAAAAAGTATTTTTGCAAAATTTAAAACTAATTAAAACTATTTAAAATGATTAAACATTAAAATTAAATAATAACATATGTTAATGCAAGTGATGCCTAAAAACATTATTAGTGTTAACTAATCTTTCTTAGTTTTGATCACAACAAACTATACAACACATTTAGTATAAAACACAAAGCGAATTATTTAACTAACACTATCATCAAGGTAATAATCATATCACTAACCTTTCTTAATCATACTTAGTGATCATCAAAATGATTTTCCTTAAACTCACTTTTGTTAATATGACAAAAGACTTTTTAACAAACTTTCTTTTTTAGAAAATGTTTTATTAAAATGGAAAATGAAAATTTGAAAATAGCATATTCCATATGCTATTAGAATATCCTTGAGTAAATTACACCGTTCGTCCATGTGGTTTACGTTGACCGACAAGGATCGTCCCTTGACCAAAAAAGATGCATCGGTTGTCCCTAAGTGGGAAACGTTATATACCATTCGTCCCTCCCTTTATTTAACCCCATTAACTTCCAAACGATTAGGGGTATTGTTGTCTTTTCTTTCCCACTGCACACATACCCTTTAAACTCTCATTTACTCCTAGTCAAAACACACACCCTGTATTTTTTTCATCTCTCTCTGACTATTCATATTCAATCCCAAATCAATCTTAATCAATCCCAAATAAAACCCTCATCAATCTGGTTCAATATGTCTTGTTGTGCTTTCCAGTTTGCAGCTCCAGGCAGGCTACAATTGTTTCAATAGAAGGTCATTATGTTTTGATATGTTACTTTTTTTATTGGGATGAGATGTGAATGCTCAATTCCAGTAAGTTCCACATTGATCTTTGGATATCTATGTCTTGGATATCCATCTTCACCACCATGTCTATGCTTGAAATCATAACCAAAGCATCATCAGACCACACACCATCTGATTCACAATACCCTATAGTCATAAACCCAGACCCCATTTTCCCCAACTTAAAACCTATATCCAAACACTCCCAATCTTTCCTCACACCTCTTCAAGGATGGTCACTCCCAAACTCATATACCTAAATCATAGACTTGACCCAAAATTTCTTCAAGACACACAAAACCAAGCTGAAAAACACCAAGTCTTTTATTGAAGACAAGTTTTTTACTATTTTTAATGCTTTTCTCGAAAAGGGTATGGAGCAGATCGGTTTTTCGGTGTCGAAAGATGCAAAGGATTTGGAAAATGGGGCTGCTTGGTGTTTGATGGGTGAGAGTGTGATAAGTTTAGTGATTGAGGCGTGTTTGGTGTTTGAGATATGGGAGGTTTTATAGTGTTTGATTGTTGGTGGATTGGTTAAGGGGTCGTCTTCGAAGGGTTTAGTTGAGAAAAGAAAGGGTGAGTTGGTTTGTTTGTGTGTTAAGTATGTTAGTGGGCTTGAGGTTTATGACGTGCTTGTGGTTTTAAGGTTTTTTCTTTCGGGTGGGGTATGATGAGTTTACGAGTAGGGATATTTGTTTGCATTATTTGGTATCGTCTTCGAATGAACAGGCGTGTATTGGAAAGTTAAATAGTGTGGAGATTATGGGGTTTGTGAGGTATTTGAAGAAGTGGTTGGTCAAGTATCAAAAGTTTCCGCAAGCGTGTGTGAGTTCTAAGAGTTTGAGTTTGTATGGGGTGAAAGCTATTGAGTCAGTTCCATCACTTGAGACAGTTACCAAGTGTTTTGGGTTGGTGATTGATGAACATTTTTTTTCTCATTGGTTATGCATCCAGAGTTTTGTGAAGAGGTGAAGTCTATTGAGTTGGTTGTGAATTCTTTGGCATCGGAAGCAAGGCTTTGTTGTACTTTGGGGAACTTACTGTTTTTATCTAACCATTGTGATAGAGAGAAGGAAATAGTTAAATAAGGTTAGGTGACAAAGAAAGGTAGATGGGGTATTTATAATAGGATAAAAGGCGGGATTTGTTTTTTTGGGCGGGAAATGAAGTGGCAAAGAAAAGACAAGAATACCCCTAATCGTTTGGAGGTTAATGGGGTTAAATATAGGGAGGGACGAATGGTATATAACGTTTCCCACTTAGGGACAACCTATGCATCTTTTTTGGTCATGGGACGATCCTTGTCGGTCAACGTAAACCACAGGGACGAACGGTGTAATTTACTCAATATCCTTTGAAGGCTTCAAATACCTCAGATATTCCTACCCCACTAAAAGAAAAAAAAACGGAGCGTACTCTAGGGGCGGAACCTTAAGTAGCTAGGCGGTTCCTTAGCGATATGGAACCGCCGGGCTAGATAAGGTACCGCGCCCAGATAGCCGTTATATATCCGTTATACTTTGTCTCCTTTAAATAGTGGATCAAATCTCATTTTCCAACAAGCCTCTTGGACGTTTTTCTCAGCCCCCTTTCTCTTTTCTATAGCATAATCATTAGTAAATGATCACTTAAAGTGTTAAGCATGTTTACATATGATTATCCTCTTGATCCCTGATAACTAAGATTTTCCCATTTTAAAAATTATCGTTCTAGTGTTCTCTTCGAATTGAAAAACTTGTGTTTAATGTGTGACTCAGTTTTATTTTGGTGAAACAAGGATGTGTCGTTGTAGTGTTTTAAATAAAAGTGCGAAACAATGAAAGTAAATGGGCACTAAAAATAAATCTAAGTCTCATTAAAATAAGGGTGCAAGTATTTAAAGCGAGACTGAAATTAAAGGACACTAAAGTAAAGACGTAAACTTAAATCTATCTAAGGCAAACTTAAAGTGCGACTAAAACTAAGGCAAGTCTAAAAATAAAACTAAGGCAATAATTTTAAAGTGCAATTAAATAAAGGCGGGAAAAATAAAACTTGAAAATAAAAATCAAAGACAAAAACTAATAAGAACCTGAATACAGCTCATTCGGAATAAACCTTCGTCTGGAACAATCACTCGTCCGGAATGTCACCTTCGGTTGGAATGATTCTTCTTCGCTTGGAATATTGCCAAAATCCTTGATCCGGAACGAATTTATCTGAATATGTCACTTATCCAAACCAATACTTCGTTCGGAACTTTACTGATTCGGAACTTCTAAATTTTGCCTTGATTCGGAACTATTTGGTCACCCTTGATTCGGAACTTTCCGAATGAAGCCCCTTGATTCGGAAGTTTAGAACTTCCGAATGAACACCTCTTGAGTCGGAAGTTGCCTCCCGATCCGGAAGTTATTCGGAACTTTTAAGTTCCGAATGAACAATTCTTGGTTCGGAACTTTGGAAACTTCCGAATGAATACCCACTGATCCGGAACTTTTAAGTTCCGAATGAACAGTGCTTGATCCGGAACTTTTAAGTTCCGAATGAAGCTTTTCTGGTTCGGAACTTTGGAAGTTCCGAATGAATGGTTCTTGAGTCGGAAGTTTTCCTTCGTCCGGAACTTTGAATGTTCCAGATGAACAGCTTGACTCGGAAGTTTTGCTGACCCCAAAATCTTCCGGATGAAACCTTGATTCGGAACTTTGGAAGTTCCGAATGAGCACTTTCCCTCCTTCTTGGTTCGGAACTTTTCCTGGAAAGATCAGAAACAAAACAAACACTCCCGAAGAACAAGGGGATACAGTAACAGCAGATATAACCAAAAATTAATCAAAATAAACACAAACGATTTAAACTAAACAGTAACGAATCAATAGATAACATAAACAAACAATTTAAAACAAGAAATCAAACAACTTTTACCACAATAATCAAAAACCACTTGGATCAAAATAAAAGCATGAACATGAACATAAACATAAACACAAAGATCAAAGATTAAGAAAGGTAGATAAGAGATTGACAAGATAAAGTAAAGATTGACAATAATTAAAGGAAAACTTACTTGAAATTAAATGAATTTAAGGTGCAAGACAAGGTATTTAAATTTGACAAGAAATTAAATGACAAGATAAGTAAATGGTGGAAGAGCTAATTGTCACACTTAGCCAACAAGAAATAAATGACTATCCTAATGACTATTTATAGGGGAGGATTAGGAAGCTTCCTCCCCTCTTTCATTTCTCCTTAATTACAAGCTTAAGTCCCTCTTTTTATTCATCTTCATTAATTGCGTCATTAGTCCTTTTCTTCTAATCTTCTTTAAACTTGGACTTAAGGGACTTTTGGCTTCGGGATTTCTTCGAACTCGTCTTTAAATTCTTCAATAAAATAGACTTGAATTCTTCGGCTTTTGATAAACTTCCGTCTTTTGACTTTTTCTTCGATAAATCTTCAGAATTGGTCGTGGACTTCCGTTCTTTTTGCACTCTTGACTTCTTGACTTCGTCTTTCATCCTTTTCTTCAATAAAAGTCCGTAAATGCCCGTGAATATCCGTGTTTTCTCCATTTTTCACCTTTTCATCCTAAATCACAACAAAAACACAAACCACGCATAACTCCGACATAAAAGACATAAAATACACGTTTTGGTCCGGTTATTATTGTAATTAAGTGGTAGAAAATATGGGTGTTTACACACCTATCAAATCCCCTACACTTGACCATTGCAATGTCCTCATGCAATGCATTAGTTACAAAGCAAGATTACACTTTTCATCATAATCAATCCATGTTGGCCTTTATTAAAGAGATAGAAAATTAAAATCATGCAAAATAAAGAAATCAAAAGCATACCTTGGGTTTTGGAAATGTCATGAATAATCATCATCCTCAAGTTTTCACTTTCTCCAAACCAAGCTTAAAAACGAGATCATTGTTATTATAAGTTAGTAGACTAACACGAACTCATGTGGGCCAATTACTCACTTAGACTCCCTTATTCCTAGGTGTATCTCTTATATTTTATTATTGTCTTGAATGATCACGAGGATGCATTTTTGACTTATTTCGATAGTTATTTAGTCTGAAAATAAAGTGAACGATTTAATCAATAGTTAGCTAAAGGACCAAATCTTTTAAAACTACTTCTCGGGACCTCATAAAGTTCATATCTTGGCATAACTCGCTTCGCGATTTGAGACCTTTCTCAGACCGATATTTGGCAGCGACTTCATACTTCAAATCTTGAGATACGTTCATGAAATAATGGTCTTCTCTTCATAATAGGAATTCTTCACTTTGAAGTTTTGAGAGATTCATACTTGGACCACGACTTCTTCATTTTTCTCCAATCTTTATTTTGGACTTTGATATACAACGATCCGCCTCCTTTTATGACTTGGATCTATTTATCCTCATACCTTGTTAGGGTCTTTTCGGATACACTTCTCCATGACTTTTGGGGAGTTTTGCTTTACGTCGTGTGTCTCGATCCTTCATATTGATTTTTGATAAATGATTCTTCACATCACTTTGGATCCTTAGCAACAAAATATAGCCCTCATGCCTTGTTAGGGCCTTTTCGGACTCGCCAATCTTCGCGTCCCGCTTCAATAAGTTATGCCTTGGCTATGAACTCTAATCCATACCGAGCAACTTTTAAACGATCTGGGGCTAGAAGCTAAGTAACTTTTCAAATCGTAAAACCTTATTTATTAGCAGATAAATTATTAGCAAGCGATGGGAGAATAGGCTTATAATTAACTCACATAAATTCACGAAAGAATACCGAACTTATAATTGGCTCTATCATCTCTCGTTCTCCACAGTTTAAAATCTCAAGTAATGAGACTCGTGGATACTTAGCCTATTAAATCAAAATTTTGGGTTTTCGAGTCGCCTGTAGGATCTTGCAAATTCTTAGACTTATTCAAGTTTAGAAATTGCATCTTAAAGTTCCCTTGATAAATGACTCTCTAGGATCAGTTATAGGAACTTGCGAAAAGTTCTTGTTCTTAACCCGTGAGAGTTAAGACTTTCGCGTTTTATAGCTCCCTATGTAAAGCCTAGCAAAACTTGACTTAAACACGTTAAGGATACTAGCTAGAGCAAACTTAGATAAGTAAACTCGGGTTGAGTCAAAAGATTCACAATGTTTGAAAATTAAAACCACTTATTTAACATTTATTCTAATAAGGAAAGAAAATAACTATACAAAAGGGAAAACTAATAGGCCAAAATAGATCAAAAATTTTGAAAAATGTCGAAAAATTGATTTTCCAGTTAAAATGAGGACAAAAACAAGGAAAAGACCACTTAACTTCGATAGAAGTCCCCCCTACACTTAAGATAAACATTGTCCTCAATGTTTAAGCATATGGGATTAAACTCCCCTACACTTAGGACATTGTGCACGTTGTTTAAATCTCGCTAAGGAAAAGACAACTAAAGAGATTCCTATTTTAATATTGAGAAAATATATAAAATAGTGAATTGAAAAGAGTTTAGGATAGAACCGGGATAATGGAACACGGAATCACGGGTCGTCAAGAATCATTAAGAGTGGAACATTGAAGCTCGAATCCCTGATTAAGAAGTGAGGAGAGGAAAACAAACCAAAGGGTCCCCCCTACACTTATGGTAAAGAAAGCGAAAAGATAGATGCATGGGTTGCCTCCCAAGAAGCGCTTGGTTTTTGTTAACCGAGTCGTGAGCCAGACTCGACCTTGATCATCAACGGAAGAAACATGAAACATATCCACCAGGATCGAAGACATAGTTTTCATCCATCAATAAGCAAGAGCTTAAGGCGAACAAGGCAAGCCAAAGAAGAGTAGGCAAGGTTCCCTTAAGCAGCGATGGAGCACGGTGGAAGCAAGTAGGAAGTGGTGCAAGCATGTCTTCAAAATTTCCAAAGATTTTTCTTTTTATTTTATCAGGTGGATACTGAGATGGCTTAAAGACTTCAATACCAGGGTCGAACACCTTTTCCTTCAGGGGAAAATAGCACTCAGGCTCAGCCGAGTGTGAAGAAGATCCGCAAAGAAGCACAACCTCGTCCTCAGAAGGGGGACAAAGAGGTGTCAAATCATAAGTGCAACGGATTTCGGTGTCAACCGGTTTCTTCTCCTTTGACAGAATGTGCTTCAAATCCAAAGTAGGATCAAGACGATAATCTTCAAAGTCATAAGGAGGAGCATCACTCTCATGAGGGAAGTATGTGTTGAGAAATTCAGAGAAATCTTCCTCAAATGAATAATCATCCAAAGTAGGATCGAGTGATGGTGGAGGATCTTCATCATGTGAAGAATCGCTCGAAAGAGTATCAGCCTCATCGAAATCATCGAAAGTGGGCAGCTCATGATACTCAGAAGTACAATCAAAATCATCCGAATCTGAGCTAGAATCATCATCATAAGCATCAAAGACCGGTGGTGAATCATAAATGGGAGAAGCGTCCAAAGTAGAGTGAGAATCATCCACATTATCTTCAAAGAGTGGATTATCAGTGGAAGACTCGAATAGAGGATTGTCATAGACGGTAAAGTCATCGAGCACATTTATCATATTCACTGATTCTCGGCCTCCAAAGGATTTGCCTGTAAGCTTCCCCATTTTAAAAACTTTTGAATCATCCCCGACTCGTAAGATTAACTCACCTTCGGCCACATCCACTAAAGCTCGTCCGGTTCTCAAAAATGGCCGACCAAGTATTAAAGGAATACGAGGGTCCATTTCATTATCAACTACGACAAAATCGACCGGGAAAGTAAATGTGCCAACTTTGATAAACACGTCTTCGGCTATACCAACGGGGTAAGCGAGAGTGCGATTTGCAAGTTCGAGGGTCATCTTTGTTGGAATGAGATCGGGCAATGATAGTGTTTTCCAAACACTCAGTGGCATCAAATTAATACTAGCTCCGAGATCAGCAAGGGCAGTAAATTCTTCAGTTTTGTTGAACACGCAAGGCAACACAAAACGACCCGGATCTCCAAGCTTTTCCGGAAGTTCTCTAAGAAGAACTGCAGAGCAGTTTTCATTTAAGCTTGTGTTGGCGAGTTCAATCAGCTTCTCCTTCTTGCTAAGCAATTCCTTGAATGCTTTGACAAATTTCGGCATGTGGCAAAGTGCTTCAACAAGGCTAATGTTGATGGTCATTTTAGATAGCATATCCACATATTTCGATACTTGACAGTCATTCTTGGTTAGCTCGTTGGTCTTGCCTATGCGAGAAGGGTATGGAATTCTAGGTTGATAGGGAGACGGTGAAGGTGTAGTTGGTAAAGGTTGTGATGTTGAAGGGTCCTTCCGAGATACATCGTCATGACGAGGCGGAGACGGTAATGGTGCACTACTACTAGGTGTAGGAGGAGTAGGGATACATGGTGGTGGAGGAGGTGTAGATGATGGTGGTGGGATAGGTGGATCGACAATGGTAATTACACTACGCGTAGTTATAGCACTCACATTAGCTCGCGGATTGGTGACGGTGTTTGAAGGTAGAGAACCCGAAGAATAAGGTTGAGCTTCGGGCAAGAAACTAGCCAACAGATTCTTTAATTCAGTTGTTTGAGTGCTGAAGGAGGATTGAATATTATCACGAACCTCGGTTCTGATGTCATTTCCTTGCTTCAAGATATCTCCTTTCAAATTGATTATTTGGCTCTGTAGATTCTTGATTTGCTCACCTTGAGTTCTCATGATGGTGTCAACATCGGGATTAATGGGTGGGTGTTGTTGGGTGGGTGGTTGATAAGGGTTAGAAGCTCTTGGTGGGATTTGGTTGCTTCTATTGTAGTTGTTGGCGGGGTTTTGGTTTTGAGGAGAAAAACCAGGTGAAAGGTAATTGTTGGAACGGTAGCTCAGCAGATTTCTATCCCCTTGTTGTCTAGCTTGGTAATTTTCCGATGAATAATTACCATAAGTTGCATACACATTTTCCGGATTTCCTTGTGTTGAAGGACAATCGGTGTATGAGTGAGGACCGCCACATGTTTCACAAGGATTAGCAACCGCTTTAACTTGTTGTTGTTGTTGGTTTGAAGCGAGAAGCGTAATACTTTTGCTCATTTCGGCCATCATGCGGGTGAGTTCGGTCATCTCATGGTTTGCTGAGGTTGAGGAAACATTGACTCTCGGGTTGTTCCTTGAAGATGCAGAGGAATCCCAGTTCTTGTGATGAGTAGTCATGTTCTCAATTAACTCTCTACACTCCTCGGGTCTCCTTTTCATGAATGTGCCACCGGCGGCTACATTAATCGTATCACGATCTCGAAAAGTCAATCCGTTGTAGAAAGTATCAATCAATGTGACGGGAAGCATGTTGTGGTTTGGACAACGGTCGATTAAGACATTATATCTCTCCCAAGCGTCAAAAAGATATTCATCGGGATCTAGCATGAAACCGCTGATCTGATTGTGAAGGCTTGTGACCATGGATGGTGGAAATTAGCGCGATAGAAAGCGTTGAGTCATGTCATCCCAAGTGTGAATAGAATTCTTCGGGAGACGATCAAACCATTTCTCGGCATGATGTGATAAAGTATGTGGGAAGAGTTGTAGATGAAGAACATCCATTGTGGCCCCAGGCAACTTCATGCTTTGGGTGATTGTAATGAACTTGTCGAGGTGTTTGTTGGCATCATCATCAAGCAATCCTCTAAATGGGTTTGTTTGCACTTGCTGCATCATGTGGTGCTTCAACGAAAACTCAGGAGCGTTGATTTGCATCGGCGCAATCGGTCCTCCTCGTCCAAACATTGTTGGTTGACAAAGTTCCTCCATGGTCCGAAGATCGGGCTGTGGAAGGGCATTGTTGTTATTATTATTATTATTGAGGTGCGGTGGCATGTTGTTGTTGTTAACACCTGCCATAGCTAAATCTTCTTGAGGCTCGGGCTCTTGATAATTAGAAGATCTAGTACGCATACACCTGAAAATGCAAAAGAAAACAAAACCAAACACAAAAACAATATATATACACAATAAAGATAAAATCTTTTTGGATTTTTGAAAATTTTAATTTTTATGGTTTTTTATCAATTTTTTATTTTTTATGATTTTTTGAATTTTTTAGGCAAGAAAAGTAACGCTCACAAGTGAACGGATCCCAAAAGCAACGTGTCTATCACTATAAACCGTCAATCTTAACGAAAAGAGCCGGCAGCGGCGCCATTTGATAACTAAGATTTTCCCATTTTAAAAATTATCGTTCTAGTGTTCTCTTCGAATTGAAAAACTTGTGTTTAATGTGTGACTCAGTTTTATTTTGGTGAAACAAGGATGTGTCGTTGTAGTGTTTTAAATAAAAGTGCGAAACAATGAAAGTAAATGGGCACTAAAAATAAATCTAAGTCTCATTAAAATAAGGGTGCAAGTATTTAAAGCGAGACTGAAATTAAAGGACACTAAAGCAAAGACGTAAACTTAAATCTATCTAAGGCAAACTTAAAGTGCGACTAAAACTAAGGCAAGTCTAAAAATAAAACTAAGGCAATAATTTTAAAGTGCAATTAAATAAAGGCGGGAAAAATAAAACTTGAAAATAAAAATCAAAGACAAAAACTAATAAGAACCTGAATACAGCTCATTCGGAATAAACTTTCGTCTGGAACAATCACTCGTCCGGAATGTCACCTTCGGTTGGAATGATTCTTCTTCGCTTGGAATATTGCCAAAATCCTTGATCCGGAACGAATTTATCTGAATATGTCACTTATCCAAACCAATACTTCGTTCGGAACTTTACTGATTCGGAACTTCTAAATTTTGCCTTGATTCGTAACTATTTGGTCACCCTTGATTCGGAACTTTCCGAATGAAGCCCCTTGATTCGAAAGTTTAGAACTTCCGAATGAACACCTCTTGAGTCGGAAGTTTCTCCCGATCCGGAAGTTTATTCGGAACTTTTAAGTTCCGAATGAACAATTCTTGGTTCGGAACTTTGGAAACTTCCGAATGAATACCCACTGATCCGGAACTTTTAAGTTCCGAATGAACAGTGCTTGATCCGGAACTTTTAAGTTCCGAATGAAGCTTTTCTGGTTCGTTACTTTGGAAGTTCCGAATGAATGGTTCTTGAGTCGGAATTTTTCTTCGTCCGGAACTTTGAATGTTCCGAATGAACAACTTGACTCGGAAGTTTTGCTGACCCCAAAATCTTCCGGATGAAACCTTGATTCGGAACTTTGGAAGTTCCGAATGAGCACTTTCCCTCCTTCTTGGTTCGGAACTTTTCCTGGAAAGATCAGAAACAAAACAAACACTCCCGAAGAACAAGGGGATACAGTAACAACAGATATAACCAAAAATTAATCAAAATAAACACAAACGATTTAAACTAAACAGTAACGAATCAATAGATAACATAAACAAACAATTTAAAACAAGAAATCAAACAACTTTTACCACAATAATCAAAAACCACTTGGATCAAAATAAAAGCATGAAAATGAACATAAACATAAACACAAAGATCAAAGATTAAGAAATGTAGATAAGAGATTGACAAGATAAAGTAAAGATTGACAATAATTAAAGGAAAACTTACTTGAAATTAAATGAATTTAAGGTGCAAGACAAGGTATTTAAATTTGACAAGAAATTAAATGACAAGATAAGTAAATGGTGGAAGAGCTAATTGTCACACTTAGCCAACAAGAAATAAATGACTATCCTAATGACTATTTATAGGGGAGGATTAGGAAGCTTCCTCCCCTCTTTCATTTCTCCTTAATTACAAGCTTAAGTCCCTCTTTTTATTAATCTTCATTAATTGCGTCATTAGTCCTTTTCTTCTAATCTTCTTTAAACTTGGACTTAAGGGACTTTTGGCTTCGGGATTTCTTCGAACTCGTCTTTAAATTCTTCAATAAAATAGACTTGAATTCTTCGGCTTTTGATAAACTTCCGTCTTTTGACTTTTTCTTCGATAAATCTTCAGAATTGGTCGTGGACTTCCGTTCTTTTTGCACTCTTGACTTCTTGACTTCGTCTTTCATCCTTTTCTTCAATAAAAGTCCGTAAATGCCCGTGAATGTCCGTGTTTTCTCCATTTTTCACCTTTTCATCCTAAATCACAACAAAAACACAAACCACGCATAATTCCGACATAAAGGACATAAAATACACGTTTTGGTCCGGTTATTATTGTAATTAAGTGGTAGAAAAGATGGGTGTTTACACACCTATCAATCCCCTCCTTTACCTTGTCCAATGAGAAGATCACTCACTCACTAGTGTTGTGATAAAGATGAATCTATGAGCTAGTCATATTCATCATGATACCCTTTTTGTTTTATATCAATCCATTGTATTTATGAATAGTTGGACTAGTTGTGTTCATCCAAGTTATATATGAATACTTGGATTTGTTGTGTACATCCATTGCATATGTGTTTGCTTGGATTTGTGTTGTGTAAATCCAAGCTACATGTGTGTACTTGGATAAGTCTAGTTGAGTTGTAATAGATTTGATTAGTAGTTCTCACTAAACTATAAAGTGATGTGGTTGTGTCTTGTGAGTTCTCACTAAACTTGAAAGTGATTAGTAGTTGTGTTGTGTGAAGTTCTCACTTAGCTTCAAAGTGAAGAGTCGTGAAGACTGGTTCTAGCTTTGGATTAGAACTCGACATCTAGCCTTGTGTCGTAAAATGGTGAAGTAGGCAACGTCGTGAAGATTGGTTCTATCTTAAGATTAGAACTCGACATCTAGCCTTGTGTTGCTAAATTGTGAAGTAGGCGACGTTGTGTAGATTGGTCCTAGCTAAAGATTAGGTCTCGACATTTAGCTTAGTGTCGGAAAATAATGTAAGCGACGATGTAAGTTTTTCTCCACCAAGAAGGGATCTTGTGGATATAGTGGAAATCTCGAGTAGGTGTACTCGAGGAGTGGAGTAGAAACGATGATAGAGCCTCGTTGTCGAACCACTATAAATCTTGGTGTCTTCCCACTAGGTTGTCTCCTTCCTTACTCTTTACTTATTTCATTATCATTACACTAACCTATTATCTTTGCTAGTGCATTTTGAATTGAACCTAATCATTATGCAACTTAGCCTCAAGTAAAAGATAGTTTTGATACAAACCAAATTGAAAGTAACTTTAATTTGGTCACCAATAAAGAGAAACTATTCAACCCCCCCCCCCCCCCCTTCTATTTCTACAATTGGTATCAGAGCGATGGTCACTCAAGATCTTTGAAGTATATTGTACTTTGAAACTTGGATCGATCCATTGTCTCCTCAAATTAGAAGGTCAAGTTGTACTAAAGTTTCTCTTTGGTCAAAACTATTTTTTTTATTTGAAAATAGGTCTTTTTAATTGGTAATATTACATCCCACTTAGATTAGTAGCATTTATACATTTTAGATCTAATCTTGAAATGTATCTACTAGATTGCATCTTGTCTTGTATAGGTACTCATGAAGATCAATCATTGAATTGATTGTGGATTGAGCTACTTGCACTTGTAGAAGACTCATCTTCATTGATCTTCAATATCTTTGAATGATGATTGGGAATATAACTAGTCATTGAAGACTTAGTATTCATCTTAGTCACTCTTGAGGCTTGCAGTGATGGATTGGAATGCTCTTGTGGCCAAGGTACGTTTTCGTTCTTCCACACGCCCTTTGATCATTCTTTTGATCATTACATGACTATGTGCTTGCTCTTGGCATCCTTACCTTGACATTTGTTTGTGGTTTGTGATTCTTTCCTTTTATCCTCTCAAACCATCATTGCTTGGATACTTGACACACTATGGTGATGTAGAGTGAGTTAGTAGTAGCTTAAAGTATCAAGCATGATATCATGGTTTGCACCCATACGGTTAGTAGGCCCTTCGTGGGAGAGAAAGTGAACCAATGCCTTACTCATATTTTGGTTTAGACTAAGACTATTATTGAAAGTGATCTTGTTTATGCTTCAATATTTTCTTTGTGTTTGTTCATTACCAAAGCCGTTTAACACTTCGCCGGAAAGGCACGTCTTAAACCACTATATATGACACAAGCTCTTCGTTTCCATTATTTGAAGATTGTCATTATTCCCTTGATCATTAATCCTAGTCTTGATTCACTTCCCTTGACTTCTCTCCACTTTGTCGTTTTGCTACGAGTAGTCGTTTGTCCGTTTCAGTTCTTTTCGATCTCGATTTAACTCGTAATCCTTCGTTAAGGCATATTGCTTAGTATTATGATGATCCAATGATATTCTAAAAGGCTCATGATATATTTTTAAGTGTTTTAGAAAAACTTGGCTTTTAAAATTTGGCGTTTTTCATTGATAAAAACCAGCCTCTGTAGGCGGTTCTTTATCTCTGGCGGTTCAAACCGCGGTACCTTATCGATAAGGAATCGCGGGCAGCAACTTAAGTCAGGGCGCCAGTTTGATTATTTTATTCCTTTTCAGACCACTATCTCTCTCTCCCAAAAACACACAGCCGACGGGTTTCATCTTTTCCACTATTGTTGAAGCTTTAAAAACCTTCAATCACTCAAATTAATTGATTCCAAGTTGTGGGTTTCACTCATCCTTCATCTAACATCAATTAATTGTAAGTATTTTCTTTCAATTTCATCTATTTTGTTCTAGGGTTCATCCTTTCATAATTGGGGATTTTTAAAATTGAAATTGAATTAAAACCTTAATAGGAATGTGAGTTGACATGGTTATTTTACTATGATTCCTTAGGTTCATATTCATTAAGATTTCACTAAAACCCACTTATAGAACAAATCCGAATTTTGATTAATTATTTTGATTAAAAGATGGATTTGAGATGAACCCATGAACAAGTAGGTAATGACATTGTTAATGCTTACCTAAAAACCTTGTTTTGAAAAACCAATGTTCTAATCCATTGTTGATCTAAAATAGATCATGTGTTCTTGGTTAAATGATGGAATAGATACATTGTAAACATGAGAATGATATGGATTCAATCCTATGTTTGTCAAGAAATTGATATAACACATTCTCATATTTTTTGGTTTGTTGATTTTAATTTTTCATATGAGTGATTGGAAATATGTTTTTCGTGTTTGTATTTAGGTACTAATCATGCCTTCACAATATCAAAAAGATCATCAACTCACTAGACAATACATGCCAAACCTTTCCCAAACCTATGCTTCCCCCAACTTCAAAACACTTTTCCATCCCTTTCTACTCGTTGTTTCCATGAGGGTAGAGTCGTTGACAAGGAAATAACGGGTTATGACTATATCCAATCTATGTTTGAGCTTTCGGGGTTTGATTTCTTGCTCAACATAGAAGAAGATATTTACCCCTTATTCCTTCTTGAATTCTTTAGCACCTACTCCATGCTTGAATACAACGGAGAAATTTTCATTCGTTTCGTGTTGAATGATCAATTGATTCAATACTCCCTCGAAAACTTTGGTGAAATTCTCGGTGTGCCATATGAAGGCACTTGTCGTTTTACGGATAAATGGAGACTTGATGCTCTCTTGGAATCCTACGATAAACCTCCAAATGACCTCACCGAAATTGATCTAAAGTTCATCCTTGACATCATCTCGAAAGAGCGTGGTGGAAACGTTGTGAGAAGCCTTTATTCAAATGTACGAAATGTGAATCGATATGAAGTTCTCTCTAGCTACCTTAAGGATTTTATGGTCCAATGGGCAAATATCCTTAGGGAGAATGTCTTTTGTCTTGGTGGAAACCGAGATCATATCCCGGCTTGTATGGTGCATATGTTGAGTTGCATCTTTACATCCACAAAGTACAATTTGGCATTCTATATCGCTCGACAAATCAATTATGCCCTTTCAAAGCCCAAAACAAACCTTCCTTATGCTATGCTTCTTACTCGCCTTTTCAAAAGGGTTGCTAATGATTTTCCCCACCTCGATCTTTCTCGCTTCTACCCGGTTCATCGGGTTATGTTGCCTATTCAAGAGGCATATGCAAGAAAGACAAGAAGTGATCGAGGATCGCGAAAATCCGATCATCAAGAGATGGATGATGAGGACATGGACATGCCAACAAGTGATGGTGATGGCATAGGTACTAGTTCTCACTTCAACTCTTCGAGTAATTCCCACCCATCCTCAAACTCATTCGTGGATGGACTTGAAGACTTAGCTCCCCCACCTCAGTACTCCTCTAGTGAAGTACCGGAAGATCTTAACATGGAGCATCTCTACCGTGAAAATCTCAGGACTAGAGGTGAATTGCATGAACATCGAGTTGAGTCAAGGAAGGGATTCAAGTATTTGGGGAATATGATCAAGGGATTGGGCAAAAAGAGAAGGTGAAAGCTTTGAAGTATTTCAAAGAATACATGTTGGTAAACATGTAATGTTGAACAATTTTTTTTATCTTGGTTGTATATTAACTTATGCTACATGTTTGGATTGTTATTTATTTTGATCCTAAATATTGTTTATGCCATTATGTTTGTGATTTACATAGCTTTGTGCATGCCTTATGATAGTTAGCTTCTTAGATTTTGATCAGTAGTTAACTTTGGCTTGTGAATTCTTTGGTAAAAATCTGGGTTAACCAAAATTTGGGATGTCAAATTTTTGAAAGACCTCTGGTCGCGGTTCCATATCGACCCGCGGATCCTTATCGATAAGAACCGCGGGTCCTAGATAAGGAACCACCGGCCACTGTGCCCGACAGCATCTTTTGCTTTACACTGTTTTCTCAATTCTGTGTAAACACTGCATGATTTTCTGTAATAAACTGCACATTTCCTAAACTAGCTTACCTAAATTCATTATTCACCTAAAATGATTTTAACCCATTACTAGTTTGGATCATCCCCTCACCCATTTAAACCCACCTTGTTAGTCATGTTCTTCACACATTAAAGCATCCTTCCCTAACCCTTAAACCATCCTTGTCAACCATGGTTTCTACAAAAACCTCAAACACCCCAAGGAAAACACTTAAGATTAGGATTAAGGTACCCAAGCCTAACTCATCACCCTTTCACACACCCAAAAATGAGATGGTTCTAATCCTCATTTCCTCATCACCTTCACCACCCCTTGCACCATGCAAGACAACATCCACCTATGGTACTAACCACTCCATTGGTTCTACCTCCTCTTCATTCAACTCAAGAATGAATGAGCTCTCTTCTCCCTTCACTCCAAGTGCACCCTTGGATGTGACCACACAACCCTAACCAATCCAAAGCATTCCTTTTGTGAATGACTTTGATCACACCTTGGTGACTTCACCATTTACCCCTCCTAACTCACCCATTTCACCAACCTTGGAGAATATACCTCCACACTCACCCATTTCCCCTTTAGGGAACATGCCTCCACTCTCACCCACATCACCCTTGGAGAACATGCCTCCTCCACCTCCACCCAACTCAAACATTCCAATTTTGGGTGTTCCACTTTCCCTCCTTTTGGGTGATCCTTACTATGGGTTTCAAGAGACTCATGGTCCTAATTGTCCATGTTGCCTCTACAACCACTACATCGTCCATAACCTTAGGATGGAGATGTTTGGACTACATAGGAGGTTGCAAGAGTTCTTGCTTACCTTGTTCTCCATGCCTCCTCCTAGAAGATGAATGATGAGTTTTCTAAATAAATGGTTTTCAACAAAACCAATCCAAAGAAGACTACTCATATAGATCTAGTATTAAGCTAACTTTGTATTAGTTAGTTGTTCTTGAATTTTATTTGTAATTGTACTTTCTTCCTTCATGAGTTTTTCATGAAGTTAGTTAATGGATTTAGCCTTATGTGTTCCTATTCTTATGTGCACATTAATCAACTTTAATTTGAAATTAAAATTGAACCTAAATCTATCACAACCTCTAAAAACTTGACTATAAATTGGTTCAAAATGATATCTAAATATTTTGTCACCCTTTTTCAAGACATTCTTTGTGAATTTGTTGCTTTTATGCAACCCTAGCATAATTTATTTCTAATAGAGGTAAAAATTCCAAGATTTGCAATTTTTGAAAAAGTCTTAGTTTTTCTCAAAACCCTAGAAAAACTTGGTTTCAAGTCCACTGTATGCGGATCCTTAAAGTCCCGCGGTTCCTTAAGTGGTAAGGAATCGCCGGTCCCTATAAGGTACCGCGGACAGTAAATGACTTTTGACACGTTTTTGGTCAAAATTCTTTAAACCCTATACCCTGTCAAGATTCCTTGTTTGCTCAATTTGGCTAAACATTCCTTGACACTTCACATTTTGTATTAAAATTCTTACCTTGATTACATTTTACTTATACCCCAACCTTGAGATTTCATTCTCACACCTTCCCAACCTTGAAAATTCATTCTCACACAACCTTGAGATTTCATTCTCACACCTTCCCAACCTTGAGATTTCATTCTCACACCCTCACAATGCCTAACTCCTCCATTCCTAACCTTGACATTTCTTTGTCACAAACCCACTCACCCAAAGCTTCCTAATCCAAGCTTTCAAAGAAACCGAAAATCTCGGGTCGACCTATTTAGGTTAAGAAGAATGAGCCATCTTCCTCCAAACCACCCAAAAACCCTACCTTCTCTCCAATCAAGTATTGGAATGATACTTATACCATTAACCCCATCACCGGAGCTAAAGAAAATGTTCCCCCACCACCACAATCCTTCAATACCCCTCAACTCAATGATCTTTCAACCTTCCCAAACCTCACAAGGCATTGTGAAAACATTTCCAAACCTATTACCCCTCCACCATCAAACCCTAGGTTTGATGCCAAACCCCCATCAACCGATTTTGTGTTGCATCATGGATCCTCGTGTGCTTGTTGTCGATTTCAACAAATTGAACTTGCTCATGTGTATGAGAAGTTAAATTTTCTTAAATTCCTCCTCACTCGACCTCCTATTTAAGTTTTCGTTCCGGTGGACAAAACTTTGAATGATGCATCGTCGTCTTATTTTTCCAACTAAAGGACTAACTACTCTTGGAGTCTTTATTACTTTAGTTGCTTTAGAGTCTTTTATTTTCTAGCAATCTTGGAAAATTATCACTATTAGAATAGCTTATGCTTTGTGGTTTATTTTCCATATCTTTTGCTTTAGATACTCATATTGTGTGTATGACTATCTACTTTGTTGTGTCTTTTCTATTATGTAACCTTTGTGTGTTATCCCTTTAGTTCTATTTTGAGTTGATCATGGTTAATTTTTACAATTTCTTATGGGTGATTCCATCAAGTCTAAACTTTAACCCATTGACAAGCTTATCATCTTCATTGGATTGAAGTTTGATTTTGTCAATTACCTTTTTGGACAAACTTAGCAAAATACTTGCTTCTAATTTGAGATTTCTTCTCTCTCTCCCTCTCAAGTTACTTAGTAGGTAGTGATCATATATACACTGGTGTTTCTTTCCTTTCTACTAACCTTTGTGTAGCATGTCACCTTAGCTCACAAACTTGGTGCCCCAAGAAAGGGGGAGCAACCACCAAGGGGGAGCTACTAGTAAAGTTTGATTCTCTTCAAAAGACTTGTGCTAACCTTTTTGCTACGACAAAGGGGGAGAAATGATAGTGATAAACTCGTTAATAATTCGATATTTTGTGTTTCTATGCAAATGAGTTTATAGTTTGTCGTAATCAAAAAGGGGGAGATTGTTAATGCAAGTGATGCCTAAAAACATTATTAGTGTTAACTAATCTTTCTTAGTTTTGATCACAACAAACTATACAACACATTTAGTATAAAACACAAAACGAATTATTTAACTAACACTATCATCAAGGTAATAATCATATCACTAACCTTTCTTAATCATACTTAGTGATCATCAAAATGATTTTCCTTAAAACTCACTTTTGTTAATATGACAAAAGACTTTTTAATAAACTTTCTTTTTTAGAAAATGTTTTATTAAAATGGAAAATGAAAATTTGAAAATAGCATATTCCATATGCTATTAGAATATCCTTTGAAGGCTTCAAATACCTCAGATATTCCTACCCCACTAAAAGACAAAAAACAGAGCGTACTGCGGAACCTTAAGTAGCTAGGCGGTTCCTTAGTGATATGGAACCGTGGGCTAGATAAGGTACCGCGTCCAGATAACCGTTATATATCCGTTATACTTTGTCTCCTTTAAATAGTGGGTCAAATCTCATTTTCCAACAAGCCTCTTGGACGTTTTTCTCAGCCCCCTTTCTCTTTTCTATAGCATAATCATTAGTAAATGATCACTTAAAGTGTTAAGGATGTTTATATATGATTATCCTCTTGATCCCCTCCTTTACCTTGTCCAGTGAGAAGATCACTCACTCACTAGTGTTGTGATAAAGATGAATCTATGAGCTAGTCATATTCATCATGATACCCTTTTTGTTTTATGTCAATCCATTGTATTTATGAATACTTGGACTAGTTGTGTTCATCCAAGTTATTTATGAATACTTGGATTTGTTGTGTACATCCATTGCATATGTGTTTGCTTGGATTTGTGTTGTGTAAATCCAAGCTACATGTGTGTACTTGGATAAGTCTAGTTGAGTTGTAATAGATTTGATTAGTAGTTCTCACTAAACTATAAAGTGATGTGGTTGTGTCTTGTGAGTTCTCACTAAACTTGAAAGTGATTAGTAGTTGTGTTGTGTGAAGTTCTCACTTAGCTTCAAAGTGAAGAGTCGTGAAGATTGGTTCTAGCTTTGGATTAGAACTCGACATCTAGCCTTGTGTCATAAAATGGTGAAGTAGGCAACGTCGTGAAGATTGGTTCTATCTTAAGGTTAGAACTCGACATCTAGCCTTGTGTCGCTAAATTGTGAAGTAGGCAACGTTGTGTAGATTGGTCCTAGCTAAAGATTAGGTGCCGACATTTAGCTTAGTGTCGGAAAATAATGTAAGCGAGATGTAAGGTTTTCTCCGCCAAGAAGGGAGCTTGTGGATATAGTGGAAATCTCGAGTAGGTGTACTCGAGGAGTGGAGTAGAAACAAGGATAGAGCCTCGTTGTCGAACCACTATAAATCTTGGTGTCTTCCCACTAGGTTGTCTCCTTCGTTACTCTTTACTTATTTCATTATCACTACACTAACCTATTATCTTTGCTAGTGAATTTTGAATTGAACCTAATCATTATGAAACTTAGCCTCAAGTAAAAGATAGTTTTGATACAAATCAAATTGAAAGTAACTTTAATTTGGTCACCAATAAAGAGAAACTATTCAACCCCCCCCCCCCCCCCCCCCACCCCTTCTAGTTTCTACAAAATAATATTAAAAATTCAAAATTTATAAAAAATTCTAAAAACTTGCAAACTAATTTAGTTTAACTTAATAAAACCAGAAATGAAAGTAAAATGACTTAAATACCCCTATTGGGCCTCCAAATAGGCCAAAACAGTAAAGAGTTTACAAAATGGGATTTTTAGGCCCAATAAGAAAAATGTTAACCAAATGAGCCTAAAATTTCCAGATAAGTTTAAAATTCAATTTTAAACACAAAACTCTAACGGCTCAAAAGCTGAAAATGAGCTTATCACAGCTTAATAGAATTCAGCTTATTCTTAATGGGCTTTTTGGCCCATTAAGCCATAAGCTAATGCCATAATCTAAAATTTGACACACATCCTTCTTTTGAGCTTATAAAGCAGTTTGTAAAAAGAAACAATGAAAAAGCTCTAGAAATAAGCCTGAAATAAGCCAAGACTCTCTACAGAAAACGACAAAATAGTCGTTTTTGAGTTCTAGACCACTTCAAGAGCTTATTCAAGTTGTAGAAGGTTTGTAATGACTTAATTAAGCTTAATCAACAAAAAGATTTCAAATAAGCACACTCAATAAGCTGGAATAATCAATAAGCTATTTTGAAAAACAAAAGTCAATTCGTTTTCTAATCAAACCCTAAAGTCAAAGGCTACAAAGCTCCAAATCAAGTAAATGGGTCAAATAAGGAAGACTGATTACAAAATCCAATTTGTTGCACAATACAATAAGCCAATATAGCTTATTAATAGGCTACTTGAAAATTAACACTAGCAGTGGCTAGCAGCAGTGGGAAAGGAGTTCCCATTGCTTGTGAACTGATTAGCTTTTTTAGAGAGTTTCACTTGGTTTCCTTGGACAATAAGGGCACCCCTACAACCAGTGAGTTGTAGGGAGTCAAGAAAAAGCAAGAAAACAAACTTCCAACAAGGCAAATGATACAGTTAATTCAAAAAGCATACAGACATGGAAATAAGCTAGATCTGATGAATAAAAGCTATGTTTAAGCAATAAAAAGCCAACCAAACTCTACCAAAAGCATTCAATAGCAATAAAAGACTTAATTAAACACAAATTAACTTGTTTCATGCCATGGCTTCAAGATTAGAACTAATATCAAACCTATGTGACTTAACTAATGAACAATGAACAAACAAAATCCTATTTGCTGAACTACTTGACTACAAGATGAACTTCCAATCCTCAAATCCACAAAATAGTTTGCATAAACTTTGATTTTCCACTTGTTAGACCTAGTTAAGCAAGGAATCTAGGTGTTCACAAGTTTTTAGTTCAAAATAAACTAAAACAAGCTTGATATGCCAAAGATTAAGATTTGGTGTTTGAAAGCACAAGTTAAGCAGTTTTTGGACTCTAACCACACCAGTAACAGATACAAACACAAACAAACTCTAAGCACCTACTCAATCTCATGCAATCATGAACCAAATAACAATCCCAAACACCACTTTATAATTTTGAATCAAAATTTTACAAAGTAAAAATGTTTTTCAGGTTAATCCAAGCTTAAACAAACATCATAACAACATTCTTATGAACTAAGAACCATATTTCATGCATCACATAGCACCATACAACAGGAGACACCAATATCACTTTGAAAGTTCTTAAAAGGGAGAAAAATGCTAAAACCTTAGGAATGTACATCCACACTCCCGAATGTTAAAGCTTTTGTGGTAGCACAACAACCACAAGTTTCCAATAACACCTGCTAAGATCAACACAGTTAGCAGCAACAGATTATATAAAAAAATGAAAATGGAAAACAGGTTGATCTCTTCCAAACTTGTACCCCACTCCTTGAATGTTCCCAAACCACAAGCCTCACTTCACCTTGATAAGTATCTTATCAGGGTGATATGATCAACTTTTGATCCAAAAAGTTTAAGTGTTTGTACTAAAAACTTGGAAAAATCAGATTTTTGAAAACCTTTGAACAAACTTGCATAAACTTAAAACCCAAACTTTTGGAACTTAAAATCACAAACTTAGAACATTAATAACAAGTAAATAAAGGTGGCACTTGGAATTCGTCAACAATATCAAACACTTTTTTCATTCACTTGAAACAAAGGCTTTACAGAATTGTGACCCAAAGAAAACCAAGAACAAAGATAAATGAAAGGCTAAGACCCTTTATATAGAGGGTTTACATGAGTTCTATAATGCTGAAAACTAAAAACCCTAAGTGATGAAGTTCCTGAATTGCCCTTTGAAGTTTGAATATTTTTGAACACATGTGATGATATTTGGTTGTTTGTGGAGATGCCAGTGGTGTAGAATTCATCTTGGACGTCCAAATGAGCTTAGGATGCA
Source organism: Glebionis coronaria (assembly GCA_025667525.1). Taxonomy (NCBI): domain Eukaryota; kingdom Viridiplantae; phylum Streptophyta; class Magnoliopsida; order Asterales; family Asteraceae; genus Glebionis; species Glebionis coronaria. The sequence continues at coordinate 151,452 of JANFOE010001777.1, read as the reverse complement.
AGCTAAGCTTAGGTCGTTGATTCCCTGACAAAATATTTTTTCTTCGTCCTTAAAAGTAGCAGGGGAGGTTTCATGTGACCAATTAGGTGAGGTGGCAGTCATGTAGAGGGTGGGGTTATGTTTAGGTGATGGTTAATTATAAATCTGGAGCTAATCACATATTTCCCCTTTGGTTTGATTGAGTTACGTGATTAGGGTTCTTGAGTGAATAGTGATTAGTTTAATCCAGATTTGGGTTTAAAAATTATGTTTAGGCACCAAGATTAGTTTATATTAAACCGGTGTTAGTGTTTAGGTGATGTGGCAGAATGGTGTGTTTTGATTGGAGGATAGAGATAGTGGGGTGAGGTGGCAGCATGTGATAGGTTAAGCTAACTTTGGATGTCTCACAGATTTAACCCCTCCCTTTCTTTCTTGTTGTCACTTGAAGTTTAAACAGCCTTGAAACGAATTCCTTTGTATTCGAAGTTTTGGTTTTTGCATTTTGGCCACAAAAACTTTCCAAAAGGTTTATCAAGGACTTGTTTTGTAATTTGAGGATATTTGAAGGGTCAATCTTGACATGTCTTCATTCTTCAAGGTCTTCACTTGTATTCTTTTCTTCATGGAGGACTAAAAATGACAAGTCTTCAATTTTGAGGGACCATTCTTGCCAATTCTTCAAAGTTTTATAAATTTGACAAACTTTAGGGACCAAACTTGTAATTATGAATAAAAAATGGTATAAAGTGTCAATTATTAAATAATGAAGGACCCTTCTTGTACAATCTTCAATTCTTCAAGGACTTTTCTTGGAAAATCAACTCTAGGGTCCGGTTCATTGTGCGACTTCTTTTCTTGTGTTCATTTTTTATTGATTCTTGTGATCTTTTGTCATTTTCTCGATATCCGTACCTAAAATACATTTTGAGCAAACACAAGCATATATATGGCACTTTTTATGATATTTTCATCTTTTTAAGCCCGTTTTGGACGATGAGACTATCTATAAATGCAGTCTCATCAATCGCCTAATTATAGGCTAAAGACGATATAGAAGATGGTATGGAAATTAAGATTATAGAGAGACAAGCGAAAAGTAGTATGGATGGAGAATGGATTGAAGAAGCAAGAGAATATCAAGATAAAGGTGTGAAATTGAAGGGAAACTATTAGAGCTAGAGGTTAGAAATCACGAACAATAGAACGTTCACCGAGAGAAAAGAGCGTAACACCTGTTAGTATGAAGGATGGTTAGTTACTTGGTGTCGAGCATGGAAAGGCGGAGATGAGGTGGTGATTATGACATGTTTCATATGACTGTTATGGGAAGCTTTTGGCTATGCAATCCTGCATATGCCATTGTATGTGTTAAGGTTGGAAGAATTTCCGAATGGTGGAAAATCCATAGAGGATAGAAGTCGTTAGGTCTGATGATAGGAAATGTAGTAGAAACTGTTGGAGTTAATCCATAGGAGATGAGGTGGATCACCGTTACAGTAGGAGGAAGTTAGAAGCAGCCAACGTTTTGGACCGAAGGAGGGATCGAAAAACTATGGAGGTGGTGGTAGTGCTTAAGTAGAGGTTGAAAATAGCAAAGGACCGACAAGAGAGCTGTGCGGAAAAGAGGCGTAAGCCGTTGAGATTTGAGATTTGAAGTTTGAGGTTTGAGATTTAAGATTTGAGATAAGGTTATGCTAGAGGTCTCACCATGGAAAGGAGTGATGCCGTTTGGGAAGAAAGGGAAGATAGCACCAAGGTTCATGGGTCCGTTCGAAATCTTTGAAAGGATTAGGCTAGAGGCGTATAGGTTGAGGAATTACTGGAAGAATTGAGTAGTGTGCATGATGTATTTCATGTGTTAACTTGAGGAAATTCTTAGCAAGAACCGACTTGCAAGTACGGTTGGAAGTTACTAGTATAGATACGAGTCTTCGTTTTATCGAAAATCCGGTAGAGATTATGGATCGTAAAGGTAAGATACCGTAGTTAAGGTTAGATGGAATTCAAAACGTGGGAATGGGAAGGGTTTATGAGGAACTAGTATCCTCAGTATTTTACTAATGATGGTCCTAAGGAGTAAATCTCGGGACGAGATTTCTATTAGGAGGTAGTGATGTGACAACCCCGGTTTTGAGGTTCGTCACTTAATTGTATTTTTAGGATATTTTTGGGTGACTATGTGTTTTATGTGTTTATGTGATTATTTGGGGTGAATGAGAGTGGTTTGGACATCGTTTATGAGTACGGGGTGCTCTTAAGTAAATAGATGAACGGTTAATTCATGATCACGAGCTCACAATATAGTGAGTATGAAATGAAATGGAGTTATTTTGGTGTTTTACGTATATGTATATGAATTATAGTAAATCGTATTTTTACGATTTAGGGTTTAGCTTTTAAAGGTCAAGGACTATGGATTTAGTCACGGGAATAATTTACGGGATGGTTTTAATTCATTTTGGACTTAGTTATTTAGTTACTTACATATTTTAAGAGTTTTCATAAAATTGTATATTTTACGTCTTTTACGGTATACGTGTAAATTTAACTAGTTTTACAGTTTTGAGGCTTTGAAGGTTTTAGGAGCTGAAAAAAATTAAGGAAAATTAATGTATTATTAATAATACATTTATTAATAATAAAAAGGAAAAAATAAAAAATAAGGGTGTTTGGTCGGTTTGTAAACGCAGGAAGAAAGAAAAAGAGGAAAAAATATAAAAAAAGGAAACAAGGGTTTTGTATTGGGCTAGGATTGTATTGTTTAACTATATAAGCTTTTTAATAAAAAATCAAAAACACATAATCCCCTGGAGATTTAAATCACACGTCGACCACAAAATTTTTAAGGTAAAACCTTCAATACTCTTTTCAATTAAATTGTTTTTAATGCATTTGTAATCAATACATGATTGATCTAGGGTTAGGTCTAAATTAAAATCTGAATTTTAATAATGTAATCATGATTATATTAATTAGGGTTTATAATTACACAAGTTATGGGTAATTAATTAAACTAATTATGTTAAATTCGACATTAAAAACTGGGCAGAATTTTAGGTCACTTGTTTTGATCATATCTAGAGTTTCACAAACTTTTAATTTGCGATTCAAGTACCCCTAGAAAGGTATTTGAGTTATCTTTTGAATGCAAGAAATGAGAACTAAATTGGAGGTCAGGAAGTGGGTCAAAAACAGGTTACAACAGTCAGAGGTCAAAACAATTTTTGGATCAGCCGGTTTACAATTAACGTTTTAAGTTGTTTAGGGTACTTAGAAGTTAATAACTCGATTTTACTCAGGTTAAAAAGATTATGTGTTCGTTGTGTTGTTGGTCTAATCGAATTGATCTTAGTTTTCTATGTGACTCAGTTTTATTTTGGTGAAAACAAATATTTTTGGTTGTTTTAAATTTAAATGTGCAAAGACTTAAAAGTAAATGTCGTTAAAGTAAAGGGCAAGTATAAAAATCTAAATCTAATTAAAATAATGGTGCAAGTATTTAAAAACGTGACGGAAAGTAAATTAAGTAAATGACAAAATTAAAGCGTGACGGAAATTAAATTTAGACAAGTATTAAAATGATAACGTAAAAATAAAACAAGACAAAGTGCTAAAGATAACTCCCAATCGGAATATATTCCGATCAATCACGATCGGAATATAGACTTACCCTTGATCGGAATATGAATAACCAACACCTGATCGGAATGTAAATTAGAGTACCCAATCGGAATGCTGTCACCTAGTCAGATCGGAATACCAAAGTTACCCTGATCGGAATGTTGCTTACTTACCTTGATCGGAATAATTGGTCGGAACAACCAATCGGAATGTGTAGAAGATCTTTGATCGGAAAGCTGTCACCAAACACCAATCGGAATCCACTAGCCTCCCCAATCGGAATATCACTAACACACGATCGGAATGACTTCCTTTGCACACGATCGGAATGTATCGAACCACTCCAATCGGAATATAGAAAGGAATTTCAAAACCCTTTTCAGATCGGAACCGATCGGAATGTATAACCTCCTTCCGATTGTCACGGTCGGAATACGGAGACTTGGATGGAAATTAAGCTAAGTAAATAAGCTATTGTTCTAATAAGCACAAGACTAAAATCCTAGCTAAAACCGTGTAAAAATAAGCTATAAAACTGAAAGTTGAAAACTTTTAAGATACGAAAAAGATAAACTTTAAGAAAAACAACTTTTATATAAAAATAACTTTTATAAAAACTATATAAACTTGAAAATAAATCAAATAAGCTATGAAAATAAGAAGTTTAAAACAATTAAAAGCTTAAAAATCAAATCTTTAACAAATCAACAAGATAAAAACGGGTAAATCAAAGAAAGGTAGAAGAAGATTAAGATCAACAAGATAAAGTAAAGGTGCAAGAAATTTAAGAAACACTTACTTGAAAATTAAAGGTAATTAAAAGTGCAAGACAAGTAATTAAATGTGCAAGTAATTAAATGTGCATAAAATAAAGATGGAAGAACTAATTGTCACGATTAGTCAACAAAGCTAAATGAAATGAAAATGAGGGTTTATATAGGTGATTAGGGAGTGGTTAGGGGAAGCTTCCTCTCTCCTTCCTTTCTTGTTAATTGCACCATCAAGTCCTTCCTTCTTAATCTTTTTGTTAATCTTGGAATGTGATGACTTTTGGCTCGGGATTTCTTTGGACTCGTCTTTTAATTCTTCGATAAATAAGACTTGAGTTCCTCGGCTTTAAGTAAACTTTCGTCTTTTGACTTTTTCTTCGATAAATCTTCAGAATTGGTCTTGGACTTCCGTTCTTTATCCACTTTTGACTTCTTGACTTCGTCTTTCATCCTTTTCTTCAATAAAAGTCCGTAAATGCCCGTGAATTCCCGTGTTTTCTCTACTTTTCACCTTTTCGTCCTAAATCACAACAAAAACACAAACCACGCATAATTCCGACATAAAAGACATAAAATACACGTTTTGGTCCGGTTATTATTGTAATTAAGTGGTAGAAAAGATGGGTGTTTATACACCTATCAAATCCCCTACACTTGACCATTGCAATGTCCTCATGCAATGCATTAGTTACAAAGCATGTTTACACTTTTCATCATAATCAATCCACATTGGCCTTTATTAAAGAGAAAATTATAAAAATGCAAAGCAAAGAAATTAAAAGCATACCTTGGGTTTTGAAAATGTCATGAATAATCATCATCCTCAACTTTTCACTTTCTCCAAACCAAGCTTAAAAACGAGATCATTGTTATTATAAGTTAGTAAACTAACACGAACTCATGTGGGCCAATTATTCACTTAGACTCCCTTATTCCTATGGGTATCTCTTATATTTTATTATTTGTCTTGAATGATCACGAAGATGCATTGTTTGACTTATTTAGATAATTATTAAGTCTGAAAATAAAGTGCACGATTTAATCAATAGTTAGCTAAAGGACCAAATCTTTTAAAACTGCTTCTCGGGATATCAAAAAGTTCATATCTTGGCATAACTTGGTTCGCGATTTGAGACCTTTCTCGGGCCGATATTTGGCAGCGACTTCATACTTCGAATCTTCGAGAGACGTTCTTAAAATTATGGTCTTCTCTTCATAATAGGAATTTCTTCACTTGAAGTTTTTGAGAGATTCTTCATCTTTGGACCACGACTTCTTCATTTTTCTCCAATCTTTATTTTGGACTTTGATATACAACGATCCGCCTCCTTTTAGGACTTGGATCTATTTATCCTCATACCTTGTTAGGGTCTTTTCGGATAGACTTCTCCATGACTTTTGGGGAGTTCTTGCTTTTCGTCGTGTGTCTCGATCCTTCATATTGATTTTCGATAAATGATTCTTCACATCACTTTTGGATCTTTAGCAACAAAATGTAGCCCTCATGCCTTGTTAGGGCCTTTTCGGACTCGCCAATCTTCGCGCCCCGCTTCATAAGTTATGCCTTGGCTATGAACTCTCGTCATTACCGAGCAACTTTTAAACGATCTGGGGCTAGAAGCTAAGTAACTTTTCAAATCGTACAACCTTATTTATTAGCAGATAAATTTATTAGCAAACGATGGGAGAATAGGCTTATAATTAACTCACATAAATTCACGAAAGAATACCGAATTTATAATTGGCTCTATCATCTCTCGTTCTCCACAATTTAAAATCTCAAGTAATGAGACTCGTGGATACTTAGCCTATTAAATCAAAGTTTTGGGTTTTCGAGTCGCCTATAGGATCTTGCAAATTCTTAGACTTTTTCAAGTTTAGAAATCGCATCTTAAAGTTCCCTTGATAAACGACTCTCTAGGGTCAATTATAGGAACTTGCGAAAAGTTCTTGTTCTTAACCCGTGAGAGTTAAGACTTTCGCGTTTTATAGCTCCCTATATAAAAGCCTAGCAAAACTTGACTTAAACACGTTAAGGATACTAGCTAGAGTAGACTCGAATTGAGTCAAAAGATTCACAACGTTTGAAAATTAAAACCACTTATTAAACATTTATTCTAATGAGGGAAGAAAATAACTATACAAAGGGAAAAACTAATAGGCCAAAATAGATCAAAAATTTTGAAAAATGTCGAAAAATTGATTTTCCGGTTAAAATGAGGACAAATACAAGGAAAAGACCACTTAACTTCGATAGAAGTCCCCCCTACACTTAAGATAAACATTGTCCTCAATGTTTAAGCATGTGGGAGTAAACTCCCCTACACTTAGGACATTGTGCACGTTGTTTAAATCTTGCTAAGGGAAAGACAACTAAAGAGATTCCTAATTTAATATTGAGAAAATATAAAATAGTGAATCGAAAAGAGTTTAGGATAGAACCGGGAAGAAGTAGAACACGGAATCACGGGTCGTCAAGAATCATCAAGAGTGGATCATTGAAGCTCGAATCCCAGATTAAGAAGTGAAGAGAGGAAATAGTAATCCAAAGGGTTCCCCCTACACTTATGGTAAAGAAAGCGAAAAGATAGATGCATGGGTTGCCTCCCAAGAAGCGCTTGGTTTTTGTTAACCGAGTCGTGAGCCTGACTCGACCTTGATCATCAACGGAAGTAGCATGAAACAAATCCACCAGGATCAAAGACATAGTTTTCATCCATCAATAAGAACGAGCTTAAGGCGAACAAGGCAAGCCAAAAGAGAAGTGGCAAGGTTCCCTTAAGCAGTGATGGAGCATAGTAGAAGCAAGGATGAAGTGGTGCAAGCATGTCTTCACGATTTCCAAAGATTTTTCCTTTTATTTCATCAGGTGGATACTGAGATGGCTTAAAAACTTCAATACCGGGGTCGAACACCTTTTCCTTTAGGGGAAAATAGCACTCAGGCTCAGCCGAGTGGGAAGAAGATCCGCAAAGAAGCACAACCTCGTCCTCAGAAGTGGGACAAAGAGGTGTTAAATCATACGTGCAACGGATTTCGGTGTCAACCGGTTTCTTCTCCTTTGACAAAATGCTCTTCAAATCCAAAGTAGGATCAAGACGATAATCTTCAAAGTCCAAAGGAGGGGCATCACTCTCATGAGGGAAGTATGTATTGAGAAATTCAGAGAAATCTTCCTCAAATGAATAATCGTCCAAAGTAGGATCGAGTGATGGCGGAGGATCTTCATCATGTGAAGAATCGCTCGAGAGAGTATCAGCCTCATCAAAATCATCGAAAGTGGGCAGCTCAGGATACTCAGAAGTACACTCAAAATCATCCGAATCTGAGCTAGAATCATCATCATCATAAGCGTCAAAGACCGGTGACGAATCATAAATGGGAGAAGCGTCCAAAGTAGGGAGAGAATCATCCACATCATCATGAAAAAGTGGATTATCGAGGCAAGAGTCGAATAGAGGATTTTCGTAGACGGTAAAGTCATCTAGCACATTAATCATATTCACTGATTCTCGGCCTCCAAAAGTTAAACTAGTAAGCTTCCCCATTTTGAAAACTTTTGCATCATCCCCGACTCGTAAGATTAACTCACCTTCGGCAACATCCACTAAAGCTCGTCCGGTTCTCAAGAATGGCCGACCAAGTATTAAAGGAATACGAGGGTCCATTTCATAATCAACTACGACAAAATCGACCGGGAAAGTAAATGTGCCAACTTTAATGAACACGTCTTCGGCTATACCAACAGGGTAAGCGAGAGTGCGATTTGCAAGTTCAAGAGTCATCTTTGTTGGAGTGAGGTCGGGCAATGATAGTGTTTTCCAAACACTCAAAGGCATCAAATTAATACTAGCCCCGAGATCAGCAAGGGCAGTAAATTCTTCAGTTTTGTTGAACACGCAAGGCAACACAAAACGACCGGGATCTCCAAGTTTTTCCGGAAGTTCTTTAAGAATAACTGCAGAGCAGTTTTCATTTAAGCGTGTGTTGGCGAGTTCAATCAGCTTCTCCTTCTTGTTAAGTAATTCCTTAAATGCTTTAACAAATTTGGGCATGTGGACAAGTGCTTCAAGAAAGCTAATGTTGAAATTCATTTGAGAAATCATCTTGATATAGCTAGTCACTTGAGCGTCCTCCTTGTTTAGCATTTTGTTCTTGCCCAAGCGAGAAGGATAAGGGATATTGGGTTTGGGTGGTGAAGGTGCAGGTGTAGGTAAAGGTTGAGATGTTGAAGGGTCATTGGCGGGAACTTCATCACGTCGAGGCGGAGACGGTAATGGTGCACTAATACTAGGTGTAGGAGGAGTAGGGATACATGGTGGTGGAGGAGGTGTAGATGATGGGGGTGGGATGGGTGGTCCTACAATGGTGACTCCACTACGAGTAGTAATAGCACTCACATTGGCTCGCGGATTGGTGACGGTGTTTGAAGGTAGAGAACTTGAAGAAGAAGGTTGAGCAGGGGGCAAGAAACTAGCAAGCATATTCTTCAAATCATTGGTTTGATTGCTGAAGGAGGATTGAATATCATTTCGAAGCTCGGATCTTATCTCATTTCCTTGCTTTGTGATATCCCCTTTAAGATTGATAATTTGGCTCTGCAAGTTCTTGATTTGCTCACCTTGGGTTCTCATGATGGCCTCAACATCGGGATTAATGGGTAAGGTTTGTTGGGTGGGTGGGTGATAAGGATTAGAAGCTCTAGGTGGGATTTGGTTGCTTCTAGTGTAGTTGTTGGCGGGGTTTTGGTTTTGAGGAGAAAAACCGGGTGAAAGGTAGTTGTTGGAACGGTAGCTCAGCAGATTTCTATCCCCTTGTTGTCTAGCTTGGTAATTTTCCGGTGAATAATTACCGTAAGCTGCATACACATTTTCCGGATTTCCTTGTGTCGAAGGACAATCGGTGTATGAGTGAGGACCGCCGCATGTCTCACAAAGATTAGCTACTGCTTTAACTTGTTGTTGTTGTTGGTTGGAAGCGAGAAGCGTAATACTTTTGCTCATTTCAGTCATCATGCGGGTGAGTTCGGTCATCTCAGGGTTTGCTGAGGTTGAGGAAACATTGACTCTCGGGTTGTTCCTAGAAGAAGCAGAGGAATCCCAGTTTTTGTGGTGAGTAGTCATGTTCTCAATTAACTCTCTACACTCCTCGGGTCTCCTTTTCATGAATGTGCCACCGGCGGCTGCATTGATCGTATCACGATCTCGAAAAGTTAAACCGTTGTAGAAAGTATCGATCAAGGTGACCGGAAGCATGTTGTGTTTTGGACATCGATCGATCAAGACATTATATCTCTCCCAAGCATCGAAAAGAGATTCATCGGGATCTTGCATGAAACCGCTGATCTGATTGCGAAGGCTTGTGACCATGGATGGTGGAAAGTAGCGCGACAAAAAGCGTTGAGTCATGTCATCCCAAGTGTGAATAGAATTCTTCGGGAGACGATCAAACCATTTCTCGGCATGATGTAATAGAGTGTGTGGAAAGAGTTGTAGGCGAAGCTCATCCATTGTGGCACCAGCCAACTTCATGCTCTGAGTGATAGTAATGAACTTGTCGAGGTGTTTGTTGGCATCATCATCAGGCAGTCCACGGAATGGGTTTGTTTGCACTTGCTGAATCATATGGTGCTTCAACGAAAACTCAGGAGCGTTGATTTGCATTGGCGCAATCGGTCCTCCTCGTCCAAACATTGTTGGTTGACAAAGTTCCTCCATGGTCCGAAGATCGGGCTGTGGAAGAGCATTGTTGTTATTATTATTATTTAGGTTCGGTGGAATGTTGTTGTTGACAACACCTGCCATATCTAAATCTTCTTGAGGCTCGGGCTCTTGATAATTAGAAGATCTAGTACGCATACACCTGAAAATGCAAAAGAAAACAAAACCAAAAACAAAGACAATATATATACACAAGAAAGATAAAATCTTTTTGGATTTTTGAAATTTTTAATTTTTATGGTTTTTTATGAATTTTATAATTTTTATGGTTTTTTTTTTTTTTTTTTTTTTTTTTTTTGAATTTTTTGAATTTTTTATGCAAGAAAAGTAATGTTCACAAGTGAACGGATCCCAAAAAGCAACGTGTCTCTCACAAAAAACTGTTGATCTTTACGAAAAGAGCCGGCAGCGGCGCCATTTAATAACTCGATTTTACTCAGGTTAAAAAGATTATGTGTTCGTTGTGTTGTTGGTCTAATCGAATTGATCTTAGTTTTCTATGTGACTCAGTTTTATTTTGGTGAAAACAAATATTTTTGGTTGTTTTAAATTTAAATGTGCAAAGACTTAAAAGTAAATGTCGTTAAAGTAAAGGGCAAGTATAAAAATCTAAATCTAATTAAAATAATGGTGCAAGTATTTAAAAACGTGACGGAAAGTAAATTAAGTAAATGACAAAATTAAAGCGTGACGGAAATTAAATTTAGACAAGTATTAAAATGATAACGTAAAAATAAAACAAGACAAAGTGCTAAAGATAACTCCCAATCGGAATATATTCCGATCAATCACGATCGGAATATAGACTTACCCTTGATCGGAATATGAATAACCAACACCTGATCGGAATGTAAATTAGAGTACCCAATCGGAATGCTGTCACCTAGTCAGATCGGAATACCAAAGTTACCATGATCGGAATGTTGCTTACTTACCTTGATCGGAATAATTGGTCGGAACAACCAATCGGAATGTGTAGAAGATCTTTGATCGGAAAGCTGTCACCAAACACCAATCGGAATCCACTAGCCTCCCCAATCGGAATATCACTAACACACGATCGGAATGACTTCCTTTGCACACGATCGGAATGTATCGAACCACTCCAATCGGAATATAGAAAGGAATTTCAAAACCCTTTTCAGATCGGAACCGATCGGAATGTATAACCTCCTTCCGATTGTCACGGTCGGAATACGGAGACTTGGATGGAAATTAAGCTAAGTAAATAAGCTATTGTTCTAATAAGCACAAGACTAAAATCCTAGCTAAAACCGTGTAAAAATAAGCTATAAAACTGAAAGTTGAAAACTTTTATGATACGAAAAAGATAAACTTTAAGAAAAACAACTTTTATATAAAAATAACTTTTATAAAAACTATATAAACTTGAAAATAAATCAAATAAGCTATGAAAATAAGAAGTTTAAAACAATTAAAAGCTTAAAAATCAAATCTTTAACAAATCAACAAGATAAAAACGGGTAAATCAAAGAAAGGTAGAAGAAGATTAAGATCAACAAGATAAAGTAAAGGTGCAAGAAATTTAAGAAACACTTACTTGAAAATTAAAGGTAATTAAAAGTGCAAGACAAGTAATTAAATGTGCAAGTAATTAAATGTGCATAAAATAAAGATGGAAGAACTAATTGTCACGATTAGTCAACAAAGCTAAATGAAATGAAAATGAGGGTTTATATAGGTGATTAGGAGTGGTTAGGGGAAGCTTCCTCTCTCCTTCCTTTCTTGTTAATTGCACCATCAAGTCCTTCCTTCTTAATCTTTTTGTTAATCTTGGAATGTGATGATTTTTGGCTCGGGATTTCTTTGGACTCGTCTTTTAATTCTTCGATAAATAAGACCTGAGTTCCTCGGCTTTAAGTAAACTTTCGTCTTTTGACTTTTTCTTCGATAAATCTTCAGAATTGGTCTTGGACTTCCGTTCTTTATCCACTTTTGACTTCTTGACTTCGTCTTTCATCCTTTTCTTCAATAAAAGTCCGTAAATGCCCGTGAATTCCCGTGTTTTCTCTACTTTTCACCTTTTCGTCCTAAATCACAACAAAAACACAAACCACGCATAATTCCGACATAAAAGACATAAAATACACGTTTTGGTCCGGTTATTATTGTAATTAAGTGGTAGAAAAGATGGGTGTTTATACACCTATCAGAAGTACAATTGGATCTTCAAATGAACATGAAACTTAGTTCATATATTAAATAAGAGATCTGGTGGAGTGCTAAGTAAATGGGATAGCGGAAGACCCTCTGATCAACAAACTTTTCATATGTTCAAAATCAGTAAAATCTGGATAGGTAAAAGTATATATATATATATATATATATATATATATATATATATATATATATATATATATATATATATATATATATATATAGGTATAATTATGACTTGATAACACACCTCTAATCCCAGTCATATGTGATATGGCACTTCTACGAAAACGCACTTTCAGAAAAGCGGGACGCAATTCCTCAAAAACTACGTTTTGAGACCACACCTATATATAATAGGATAAAACCATTTTTTATTCATTTTTTCTTTATTTTCCTAACAAACCACCTACGGAGAAAACACACACAAAAACCCTAATCAACCGTCACATCTCTAAAATCCTATCTTCTTTTCCTAAATCCTGCTAACGCTAATTATTATTCGTTCATATCATATTTATGCAATATCTAATCAAAAAGTGATCATATTAGGTAAAACGTGCTCTCTATCACAATCAAAAGATAAACACAAAACCAAAATCAAACAAAAAACTTTCATAGGCGGTATCTTCTTGATGCCCCTCAGAGTTCTAATTCTTTTTATTATCAATTCTCTGATTTTGTAGAAGGATTTTGGCTTGAGGTGTTAATCATATTTTTATCATTTGGTAAATTTTGGTCATTAATTGAAATTAATCACCAACAGGTATGTTGGATTTTCAATTATAGTTCAGTTTATTTTTATTATATTTATTTAGGGTTCTTTTCGACTCAAATTGGGGATCTTGCTGAGTTGTTTAGTCTTATTTTTCAGGGGCGGGAGACCCTTCCAACAGTACGTGGTTACAGTTTTTTGTATGCTTGAGCAAGCTCGCCTAGATTTTACGAAATATACAGGGTGTAAATATGGGCAAAAGCATACCAAATAAAAATAACTCCTTGTCTCTTGTCATAAGCAACAGTGTATCATATGAGAAAGAATCATAACCCAAATAAAAAAGATTGCTACAAAAAACATTGAATTTCAAAACATGCAGTTCAGTTGTGACAAACCTGACCTCAACGAAGCACGTCCATCCACCATCATCACATTGTCTGAGAATGACACACATCCATATACATCAGCTACGGATGATGTTCTGCTTGATTATGAATTGACTGATGTGATTCTTCAGATAACCGACACTCAGGTACATAATGCGTCAATTTCATCGAAAACTTACATGCTTAGTTAGTTATTTATAACTTTATATTCCTTACCTTGATGGCTATACAAACTGATAACATGATCATTTGTGAGTGTGTATGTCGTCTTGAACAACTCTACTTTTGCTAAGCAGATAGGTAGTTCTCATGAACAATTAAAAAACACTTATTTAATCTGCTAGGATGTTATATGTGTAGATCTTATGAAGTCTTCAACTCAGATGCTCATGTTTGGAGATTAAAGGATTTGTTCTTTAAGTTTCTGAAGTGAACTTGAATGAGGTTGTATTGAAAGCCTTCATTATTTTAATGTTTATCATGATGAGCTAATGAACATGTTCAAAAATAGACTGTCACTTTGTTGGATGCTCAAAAAGTTCATTGATGACTCTAACCGAACGCAAGTGAGGGTTTATCATTATAATTTCATCTATGAATCTTATTGCAGAGCCTCAAAGATTTGGAGTATCAGTTGTTATATGAACATCGATATGCAAGTGAGAAGAACCCGGATAAGCAATAGAATGAAGAAACTACAAGACCTTATCTATTTTACTTCTTGGATCAAGGAAAATGTTTGCTTTTCTATGTCAATAAAAAGACATGGTCTTGGATTGTTGGTTGCGCTCTACAGTTATGCAACAGTCAGGTCTATTTCTCTATGAGCCACGATTTGATGCTTCAATCTACTAAGTTGGTAGTTTTGCTTCATCGCTTTGAACCTGATTTCTCTGGCCATCGGCTACCTAAGGTCACCAATTTCCGTAAGCCGGAATCAAATCACGTGAGTCTGCATTCATGCCAAACAAACAACAATTAAGCATCTGGTGGTTGCAAGCTAAGTTTTATGCTATACACTTCGAGGTTAGGTTATCAACAATGAATGGGTTAGGAGTCTTACAAATTCATAGAAACATTTCATTAGTAGCTGTTGTATACTTTTTTGAATTGGTGTACATGGAGAATTTTGCATTGTCAAAACTGTAGTTCATTCTATAAATCTTCATTGTGAGCCTATTTTGGGAACTTGCTATGGTCTATGTGGTGTTGAGCTGTATATTGCATAATCATTTATCAGAGTATATAAGATTAATCTCTCGTGTAAGAGGTACAGACTTTAGAGGTTATTATTATTTAAATTTTCTATTCATGTTGTTATCCAGCTATCAACTTTCCACTTTCTATCTATCTTAGGAACGAGTTATGAGCGATCGAGTGTGCTCAAGTACTTAAAGTTGATCATTGTTGTTTCGATCTCTAATCTATGCAACGCGTATTAGAGATGCAAGTATCAATCAGTTTTTATAAAAATTGGTACAAAAAACCATAAGGTTTTTGAAAAAACTGTTTTTTAATAACCGAACTAGTTTTTCATTTTTACCCGTAACCGGTTTTAACCAGTTTTTAAAAATTTTAATTAAATTTCTTTTATAATATTCGAATTTAAAAACACCGGTTAAAACCAGTTATAATAACGTGGCATGCGTATAATGGGCTTTGTACCGCTGCTTTTCTACATGTTTGTGTGTTGACTATCATCATTTTACTCCATATTGGTTACTTACCTTATATGGACGACAAGAGCCATCATAAAATGATTTAGTCGTACAACTACGTATAATAAGAAAACTCTAAAATTACATTTACTTTTTGGCACTTGGCACATTCTTCTTTTTTCTTTGCATACTCCAAATTATATTTGTATTACTTACAAGTTTATTAAATAAACGACCAATTTTTAAATTCTGAAAAAAACCAATAACAAAACTTTATAACCGAAAAAACCCGATTCCAAACATTTATAACCAAAAATACCTGATTTCTAACATTTATAACCGAAAAATAACCGAGAAAAAACCGAACTTGTAAAAAACCGATAACCAAAATTTATAACCGACAAAAGCGATTATGAAAATTTATAACAGAAAAAAACCGATTTGAAAAAACCGATAAAACCAAAACCGGTTATTAGAAAAATCGTTTTTTTAAAAACCAATTCTCTAATAACCGAAAACCAGTTTTAACCGATTTATTTGCACCTCTAGCGCGTATACATTAGATAAATTATAATATTGCCATGATTAAAAAGTTGGAGAAAATTATCTGATTAATATAACAAAATATGGCAAGGCTACATATCCATCGTATTGAGAGTACTTGAGTTGGCTATTTACTTGTATCTTCTTAAAAAAAAATTAGATTAGAGTAATGCTAGAATATAATGCTTAAGCCAATGGTTGATCTTTGGTTGTCTAAACCTACTTTAGCGGAAACTATAATTCAAATATACTAAAGGTTAAATTATAAACTAAAAAAACTAAAAACGCACCAACCAAAAGCCCTCCGAATCGAGAAAAAAAACGACCCCGCCCGTTGGGCGGGTTACGACGCTAGTATATTATATATAGGTATAACTATGACTTGATACCACACCTCTAATCTATGTCATATGTGACATGGCACCTCTTAGCCAATAGTATTTAAGAAATATCTAAAAGATCTCAATTTCCCACGTTTTTTATGGTTTGAAATCGCAGTTTCTTGAAACCGCGTTTTAGAAAAACCATTTTTAAAATCGCGTTTTGAGACATAATTTTGATATGGGTTTTCGGAAATTATGTAAAAAAAGTGTCAAATACAAGATTTGACCTCATGACCTATGGTTAACAAGTAACCAGGTTTACCACTAAGCCAAACTACTTTTAATGATTTTCTATCCAAAACTATTTTAATAAATTCTAAAAAAATCAATGCTATTCTATATACATCTGGATATACTGATTATAATAACCACATATACATCCAAACATATATACACAAAACGAGATAATCTCAAACCCTAATGAAACTATATTTTTTTGTTTTTGCAGGTTAATTCATCTTTATTGATCTAGGTATTTGATAATTCATACATACGACTTATTTTTTATTCTAACCCTAATCCGGTTATGCATCTTCTTGTTGTAACAAATCCTAAAATCACTGGTTCGCCTCTTTAAAACTCATAACTGATAATTCACCAGTTTTAATTAAAACACAACCAAACTCAACCCATGATTTTTGGTGATGTGTTATTCACTTATTTGGTCAGGGGAAAACCAAAGAAAGGCAAACCAGGACCGAGAATAAGCAGGCAGTACAATAAACCCGACTTTGACTATGAAGATGATCTTGATACCATCTAAGATATTAACTTCTAAGAGGGTAAAGATATAACATAAATTTGTTTTTTTCAAGTATAATCGCTTTGGAATTGGATTGTCATTATTGGTGTCCCATATATTTCAGTTTCTATACAACCAGCAGTAAGTCGACGCAGGAATTGTTAGCCTATCATGTTACTTATTTTTAGTTCAGTTTACTATCGCTTAAAATCAATTTATTTATTTGATCATGTCAGACAAGCGACACCAGTATCGATCATCCCATAAAAATTTCCACCAGTGCCATGTACAGTATTCCATATGTACCCCATGTACAGTGTCTTAGTTATACTCCATGTACAGTATTTCATGTGTACTTCACGTACAATGTCTCAGATATGCTCCATGTGTAGTATTCATTTTGTACTTCATGTACAGTAGTCCAGGTGTACTCCAGGTTCCCTACTCCATGGATATTGCTAATCGATCCTCAATCATCTCAGGTGTTTCTACTTGTCGATATTCTACCAAGTGTTGATGTTACTCGTGAGTTGAAGATTTTACCAGATGCTGATGTTGCTAACACTTTGAAGACCTCACAAATATTGATGTTGCTGATACTTGGAGATTTCTCAAGATGTTTATGCTGCTTATACTATGAAGACTCTACAGAACAAGGACGAACACTATAAATTTGAAATTTCTGACAAGATTAAATTTCAACCATCGGACACAACCATTCCATTCCATGCTTTTACCTTCTCAGCTAGATGTCACACTTCACTCAGCTAACCTTCCATTCAGAAGAGTGGGAACCGGAACCCAGTCGGCCACTCAACAGAATAGTTACATGAATCACGGTCATGATAATGACTGTCATTAATTGACAAACAAAGCAGTAGTGACAACCACCGCGCTTATAATTAATCAGTCAGTAACCATCGGAACTCTAGAACAGACGTGACCAGAAATACAAGAGGTCAGTAGTCTAACTGGTCCGCAATCTTAGCAGTTACCAAAAAATTTTAGCCTTGTTCGGATTCACCTACTAAAACACGTGTCAAGACATCAATCAAGACAGAGGTCTCATGAATCATTTCAGAAGACACATATCATGACACCAGTCATGGTACACGTTATACGAATCTTTCCTCAAAATACGAGTCAGAACTCATAACTCCAATATGTTTCCAAACTAGGCCCTCAGTAATTCAGGGTACCTTTCGGAAAGGGGTATACTCGTTCTATTATGCCACGCATGAATCAGATCATTAACAAATTTAGTCACCACCACTAGAATATTGTTCAGATTAAACAAACAGTATTCATTCTGTGAGGTTACAGACGAACACATTCAGTGGAAAGTCGCCATGTTTACTTCACGTGTTCCTATGTCAT
Organism: Glebionis coronaria; assembly: GCA_025667525.1. Classification (NCBI taxonomy): domain Eukaryota; kingdom Viridiplantae; phylum Streptophyta; class Magnoliopsida; order Asterales; family Asteraceae; genus Glebionis; species Glebionis coronaria. The sequence goes on along the minus strand of JANFOE010001777.1, from coordinate 133,374 downwards.
CTTTATCTTAAAGTTGTTAGTTACATGCCTTTCAGCCAGAAAGGACTCAACAGTATCACCATATTTATTAAAGCCTTATTTTCAGTTAACGACGAGATCCGTCTTACTAAATCCCAAATATATTCATTATACTTTCTGCCAGAAAAATCAGTACAAATTGTTTCTGCCTTACAAGCGCGTGACTTATCAGTCCATAGCTACGAAGACTTTCTAGCACCTGTTATAATCCACTTTTAGAATTCTTTAAATCATGATCAGTAGACTATCCTAAAGTTCCAAAGGCCATTCCAAAAGGTTTATTCCATAAATTCCTTCTTAACCACGAGACAGGGTTTATCATAGAACTTGTCTCAAAAACAGAACCTATTTTCAGAACTCGTTATCGCATGGCTTCTGCTAAATTAAAAGAGTTGCAGCATTAGCTGCCAGAGTTCCCATAACAAGGCTTAATCGCCCTAGCACATCACCAGAAGGTGCACCGTATGTGTCCATCAGGCAGAAGTCCAGTAACATGAGATCATGTATCGACCACCAGAAAATTTACCAGATCACTATTATTATTTAATATTCATTCCACGTATAGAAGGTTTATCTGACCTGCTATGATGCCTTGAACATTTTTCAAGATAAAAAATTTCCGATCATACTACCATCAGTGGTGAGAGGAAGAACGTGATGTTCTCCAGACTGCCGTTGCACATACTATAGTCTCTCAAAAAATTAGATTCATACTCCTGAGCTCCCTAATGCTCCAGCTATATTATGAAATTTATGAATAGAATTTTTCCCATGAATTCTCAGACAAAATCGTCAGTATATTCATTGATCACATTCTGATCTACTAAATCATAAAGAAGTACGCGAGATCATCTTCTCACGGACATGCAGATTTTCAAACAGGAGGAAATTATACAAGCAGCTTTCCAGATGTGTATTCCAGATGAACAAAGTGGCATTTCTGAACCACCCTATTTTAGCAGAAAGAAATTTCAGACAATCCTGCGAAGGTGAAGGCCATCACCTGATGGTCCCCACCGACGCCTGTGAACGAAGTACAAAATTTTGTAGAACTCAATTGACTGCTATCATAGAAATTGCTGACAGTTCTCACTAAAAATTCTTCCATGACTATTCAACTAGATTTCCACCAGAATGTCTCATAATCCCAAGCAGATTTCTAATAGAAACAGTATCACACACTGATGCAGCTATGTGCATATCTAGATGCCTGACATACCGCAAGTTCAAGATAGAACGCCGTCATGTTAGTGAGTGACTACAATCCTTAGAAATTTTAAGCAGAAATGAGACGAAACTCCATGAAATTGTTATCATTTACTGAAATTGAGTATAATGCAGTTCGTTTTTTCTCAGTTCTTGCTAATAGAAAGTCCAACCAATATCGGGTTTTTAATTGTTCTTGGTTGTTAAGCTTGCTTGGTAAATCTATTGCTAATTCAACAAATGCTTGCAAAACGGAAAAAATATTACCTACGTATATGTAAAACAAATTGCAAATACCACGTTTTTATTCAAGTAAAAATTTAAAATGCAAAATTTGAAACTAAAGGGACTGAAATTGTAAATCCTATGAACAATAAATGCTTGAAATGTAAATTCTAACAATTATAGGGACTAAAAGTGCAAAACAGTAAACTAAAAGGATCAAAAATGCAAAAACTATAACAAACTTGCCAAAAATGTAACAAACTAACAAATATCTAACTGAAATTTAACAACTCCCAAAATCCAGGGACTAAAACGATGCAAACCCTAAAAACATGAAGATTAGCCAAAAATTAAACGCTGACAGAACTTCAGGGACCAAAGTGCAATTTTGGAAACTTTTTAACTAAAAACGGGACAAAGGAGAAAATAAGCTCGTTCTGGCTTATTACTCAACCAAATTTGATGAAACAACTTGCAAAACGTTTCAAATTCAATTTAAGCTACGTGTGTCAAAGGAATCTAGCTAAGGATTCAAAATAAGCAGATGAGTGCTTATTAATAAGCTCAAAATAAGCTCTAGCTAAATCTAATCAACCACAACTTGATTTTTCTATTAAAACTGATTAAGCAACTGATTTAAAGATTGGGAAATCAAACCAGAACAAATTTCATCAAGTAATAAGCTCTAAATCTGAATTAAGCTAAAAAGAGCTTATGTTGACCAAGCGTTGACCAGCTTTTTTTCAAAAAGCTAATTTTCTCAAAAATCAAGTAACTCAACTATCTAAATGGATTTGTGAAGAAAAAGTGCTAAGTTTATGAAGAGGAAAATGAGATACAAATTTGCAGTTGTCAAGTTACAGAAACTTGAGTTAAGTCTTCATGTCTGATTTTGGCTTATTATTAAGTGCTTATTTGAAAACTGTATAAAATCCTTCTAGACTCTGATTCTTTATGATGTAAGCTAAGACTGAAAACAAATTTGGTGAAATTTCATCAAGTTATGAATGAGAACTAAGCAATTGAAAATGGCAAGTTTTTAAGACCAAAGCTGAATGAAAGCTGACCCAAACTATTCAAGTGCCATTTGCCTGTTTGACCTTGTATTTGACTAGTAAATGATTTAAAACAACTTGTTATCACTAAAGGACTGTAAATGAACTTTAAAAATCCAATTCTCAATGCTTGAAAACTATTATTGAGCTATTCCCAAACACTCCTTTAATCTGATGTTTAAAATTTTTACAAAGACTTATTAAAATCTAATCAATTCTGAATCAAAAGTTATAACAAAACAGACTTGGTGATTACAATGAAAGTCTTTAAAACTAAAAACAAACAATTATCAAGACTAGGACTCCAATTAAGCTACAAGGCTAAAAAAGTACTAAACAAATGCAGTAAACTACAAATTATTCAAATCAGTACACAAGTAAGCAGTAATCAAGCTACAAACACACAAAACTCAATCAATCAACAACTACTAACAACTTTATCATGCAGCCATCAGATTATACTAGGAAAAGAAAGCATGCAATTAACTTGTTGAGTGGAACAAAAATCAAGGACTTTAAAACCTATTGAAGAGTTCCTTTGAGAAGAAGAGGAGCGCTGAGCTCTCTTAGCCTAGTGATAACCACCACCTTATCACTAGGAATCAATCAAACAACAAGAATCAACAAACTAATCAACTGGAATCATCATTCTGCTTGAACTTCTTCAAAAACTATGGAAATGACTAAATTCTGATCAAACAGCAATCTAACTCCTTCAATGTTAGTTATGATCCATCATTGATCATAACAAACACTTATCAGCAACAATAGTATCCAAATGCAGCAAGAAATGAACTGGAATGTTAAGAACAGTTTTGGCGGGAAAGAGTAAATTTGAAATTGATTAATGGAAAAAGGTTACAAAGTTGTTACAAGGGTAGTAACTAACTAACTAACTCAAGAGTTTGTCAGACTCTTGAGTAGTTAGGGTAAAATTGAGGGAAAAGGAAAGGAAAAGTAGAACTAGGTGTTTTTACAAAATTAAGCTACAACTGAAAATGAAGTACAATCTAGCTATTTATAGACATGAAAGAAGAGTTTGTTGGGGTTGGTGACGTGTCAGAACCAATCCCAGCTTGCCACGTGGAGAATTCTGCATATTGCTCTTTGAAGGTATGAACAAGGAATTGGGGTTTTCTTCATTGATGGATTTCATGATAATTGATTTGCACCATTGTGTTTATCTCTTCAAAACGATCAATTTTGATGTTGAACACTTTTCATGAAATTGCTTCTATCTCAAACGCGATTCTGGGAAAATTTTCCTTTGAAGAAGATGACACGTGTAAGCATTTGATTGGTTTAAAATCAGTCACACGGATTGCACTGTTGGGATTGGGTAATAAATGTGAGGCGCTGAGTGGATATTAAATGCTTGATCCGTGTGACTCTTTTTCTTTCTTCTCATTGGTTGAATTCCTTGACACATGGATCAAACTTAAGTAACTTTCCAATCTTGGCAGAATTAGCCCCTTAACTTGGCAGAATGTAAATTTGGGCTTGTAGCTTCATTCCTTTGACATATTTGGTCCTTCAACTTCCATAACTTGTACAAAATGGTCCTTTGACTGAGTTGACTTGAGAGTTGACCAAGTTTGACTTGAATCTTGACTTTACATTATTTGCACTTTTAGTCCTTCAACTTTCATAACTTGTCAAGATAGGTCCTTATACTTCAAAGTCTTGTCACTTTTGATCCTCTTTTGTCTTTTTCATCCATTTGAGCTTGATTTTTCCTTGTTTGCTTGAAAATGTATCTTTTTACCTACACAAGTGCACACAAACACAAACATACCACATAACACTGTTTTTGCCAAATAAATTGGTATTTTGCTTCATGTTTTAGGGTTATTTGTTATTAAAAGGATATGAGTTTAAGCTCATATCATTTACCACAAACTCACAAAAAGTATAATGCTATCTAAGTCATCGCCAACCATGTAATCAGCCTGCGCGTTTACTCTCATCCGAAAGGATTTGGCAGTAAATTGTACGAATTCAAAGTACTCCATCGACCATCATATCAGACAGAATTCATATTCACGATCACGTGTATGTTTACGTTCATTTTACGTTCACATTTATTTTCACTTTCACGTTTATGTCTTATTCGCAGTATGATGTTGTTTCAGATCATGTTTTGTGATATCTCATGATTTAAACTCATAAATTGCATTCATGACATTGTTCACGTTCTGGTTCGTGTTCCATCTCCATGGATACGTTCCAAGTCTCGTACCGGATTTGATTACAAAAAGGCGCTTGAGAAACCAGACTCAAGTTTAGTACAACTATTCCATAACCAGACAGAGATTTCACATCTCATGCCGTATCGTTGGCATTCCTTCCTCAGTCAGCATACGTTCATGATATGTCTAGTATCACATTCACGGTATGTTCCACATATCACGTTCACGACATATTCCCTACCCAACGTTCATCAGATGATCACGAACCACGTTCACAATTGCTCACGTAGCACGTTCACAATTGTTCACGTAGTTCGTCCCTATATGTTTCAACAGCTTTCTCAAAGATATAATTATTATTTTTGGATATTTATACGTACCGTTTCATGTATACTACATGCTATAGCTTATTCATTCTATCAGATTTAGAAAATCCATCTTATGTATGGAATCAGAAACTATTCAGCATCGTCAGGACAGAGTCATCAGGACCAAGATTTTCATTGTATTGAGATCTTGAAGGAGTCGTTTCGAGCGGGAAGCCCCTCGGAATGGAAGAATCCCTCCAGAGCTCTCATCCTTTTCCTTCAATAAACCAAGTTAAGTTCTTTCAGTCAGACCACGTTCCATGTTCTCTTCAGCCACGTCACGTTACATTTTCACTTCAGTCATGTCATGTTTATACCATTTCAGCAGCGTTATGTCTTAATTAGAAGACAAATGATCTTTCAGTTTATATGTCCCTTCCAGCTTTCATGTTCTCCAACCTTTGTATCATTTCAGCTTATACGTCTATCAGCTTATGTATACTATCAGTTTTTTTTAATTTCAATCAGCTTAAATTACTTATAGTTCGAGGACGGTTTTTTTTAGAAGGGAAGAATTGTAAAACCAGTATAGTCGCATCCTTAATTCGGGGACAAATTATTTTTCTTAGAGGGAAAGAATTGTAAAACACGTATTTAAAAATCCTATAATATTTGTTGGGTCAAAAAGTTGATGTGGCAGAAACTCAAAAACGAAGAAAATATGAAGGCATTTGTCTAAGCATTGACAAGTGTAATCCAGGCGTTGTCAAGAGCAAAACAGGCGTTGACAGAAGTCAACAAAAGTCAAACGCTGTTGGAAGCTTCTATGTAGGATAAGTATGCAGAATATATTCTGTATTAGTTATTTAAATAGAAGATATTCATGTTTATTCATAGTTATCTTTTGTAAAACCCTAATCCTTACACTATAAAAGGAACCAAGGGTTATTAGGTTTTTCATAACTTTCATTCACAATGTAAACCTAAAGCGTGTGTCGACTAGGTGTGAGATTCAATGTATACACACCTAGTGATTGTTTGTTATTAATATAATGAACAATCCAATTGTTTAATTCATGTGTCTTGTGCCTAAACACCTTGTTAATGGTTGTTGTTCTAATTCCGCTTTGATTATGTTAATCATATGAACAATGATCATTCCTAGTAGCTAAAAGGTCGAGGAAACCAAGGTTTCCACAGTTGGTATCAGAGCCTCGTGGCTCGTGATGCTAGGACCAACAAGGTGTTCGTGTTTTGAGAAGAAAAGAAAAATCCGTATAGGTTTTTCTGGGTGATTTTGTGTGCGCACCAGTATTCAAAAGGCCATAACTTTTTATTCAACCGTTGGATCGTCGTGAAATTCACGTAGTAGGTTCTTGACACTTGTGTCTAGGATCTCATCGAAGGGATCTTCGATCTGAGCTCTCATGAAGAAGTTATTCGATGTCTAAGTTCACTGCAGTTTATGGTTTTTCACATAAAATCATGCTTTAGGGTTTATAAAACCCTAGATCAATTAGCCGCTGATAGATGTTGGTGTGACGCTGATAGATGTTGGTGTGACGCTGACAAGGCATGGAAGAGACGTTGATGGCCAGACGCTGGCAGGTTTAAAGTTGGCGCTGACAAGAATAAAGTTGACGCTGACAGGAGGCGTTGACACTTGTTGTCCGATATATACATTTTCAAACGCTGACAAGTGTTGTCCGATATTGGACAACACACAGTGTTGATATCTTGGACAAAGGAAGATATTGGACAACAAAAGGAATAGCTGCTGTTTGAGAAAATTGATAAGATTTTAGCACACAAAAAGGAAGTATTTACACGCAAAGGTACATGGAATCTCCGTTTTTATTCAGAATATCATGTTGATATTTATGGCTCGGATATTTTTAAAAGGAATTAATGATTTTTACGCGAGTTAGAAACAATTCATGAAGTAGTTTATTGGAGTGATATTTCTTATGTAATCGGGTTAGCCTTGTGAAAGAGCTATCCATAAAGACTTTTACATACGAAGATATTGGTTCATTAAGACTCGTTATGAAGAGGTGTTGGCTTAAGGGGAAGAATTCTTATGGTAAGTTTGATGTTTGAAGAAGATTTTCGCGAGTTTGTGTTCTATCATATCTTAAAGTCGTGCAATCCCAGTCATGGACTTTTAAGGTAACTTGTTTGTGCTTACATTTTTACTGATGAAGTGATACAAGATCTAGGAATATGTGATTTTTCTTATGGTACTCTATGCACATATTTTCTATCACTTGAAGGAGTTACATTATCGTGCTCAGTGTCTCACAAAGGATGAGGATTTTTGAATCAGCAACACACTACATCACATCGTACAAGATATGGAACATAGGTTTGGGTTACTCTACTTCTACACCAAGAATATTATAGTTATTTTTCTTCAAGATCATTAAATAGAGCCTACATATGGAGAATCTTCAAGATTGTATACATTGTTTACTTCCCTGTTGATGTGACAAAAAGGAGAAGACATACATGCTACAATTGAGGGGAAGCAATTTGAAGATGATGTACAACTTACAAGAGATACACATAGAGTTTTGCCAACATCAACTAGGGGAAGATTGTTGGGTCAAAAAGTTGATGTGGCAGAAACTCAAAAACGAAGAAAATATGAAGGCATTTGTCTAAGCATTGACAAGTGTAATCCAGGCGTTGTCAAGAGCAAACCAGGCATTGACAGAAATCAACAAAAGTCAAACGCTGTTGGAAGCTTCTATTTAGGATAAGTATGCAGAATATATTCTGTATTAGTTATTTAAATAGAAGATATTCATGTTTATTCATAGTTATCTTTTGTAAAACTCTAATCCTTACACTATAAAAGGAACCAAGGGTTATTAGGTTTTTCATAACTTTCATTCACAATGTCAACCTAAAGCGTGTGTCGACTAGGTGTGGGATTCAATGTATACACACCTAGTGATTGTTTGTTATTAATATAATGAACAATCCAATTGTTTAATTCATGTGTCTTGTGCCTAAACACCTTGTTAATGGTTGTTGTTCTAATTCCGCTTTGATTATGTTAATCATATGAACAATGATCATTCCTAGTAGCTAAAAGATCGAGGAAACCAAGGTTTCCACAATATTAAATGCGCAATCTCAGTTTTATTTAAATTCTACAACAAAATATGTATTTAAAAAAATAATCATTAAATCTCAGAAAATATTATGTATGTATTAATTATTACACAGAAGATAATTAAACGTTAACAGTAATCACGCAGTCTAAGTTTTAGTTGATATCGAGACGTAATTTGATCATGAAGAAAACATTTATTAGTAAATAAATTATTTATTAGCCATTCAGTATTATGTGTGTATTTATTTCAGGATATAAATAAATTCATGACGGGTTAAATAATCGCAAACGCAAGTTAAACGTTTAATCGAAACGAAAAATTAAAACATTTTGGTATTGGTTTCCTTTGGGCCGCAACTTAAACAAAAAAAATAGGAAGTGGGCCTTGGAGCCGGTCTGTTTGCCAAGAGAAAAAAAAAGACGGGAGTGATCCCATCCCTTTGGTCATTACAATAAACAAAAAAAACAAATTAGGGTTGTTGTTAAAGCTGCCGCCGGTCTAAACCAAGAGAAAGAAAATCGGATTTTGCTCTTCTAGCTTTTTGTTTGTGTATAGTCGCATCGTAAAGGTAATTCTTTGTTCTTAGATAATCATGAATCCTGCATATTAAATCAAGAAGACGTTGTAATAATGGTTAAGCAAAGAATGATCATGGAATAATAAGAAGTAGGATCGGGTTTATGTGTTTGACATGGAAACCGAGACATCACCATGTCTCGGTGGTGGCTGTGTTGAGTAGGCCGCAGCCAAAACCCCCAACTGGGATGTATACTTGCAAACAGTGGCTAATAGCATAGAACAGGGGTGTTTGGCTTATCAAACAGCAGAAATGATCCAAACAGGAGGTGTTTGGGATAGTCAGGGCATGTTTGACTAAACAGTGGTAAAAATATACAAGCGGTGGGAATAACATAATAACAGTGAGAACTAGAAACAAACAGTGGGAAACTTATAACAAGCAGTGGGAACTGCTGTTAGGTGACGTCCACCAGTGGGACCACAACCGTGGGCTGTTCGTGGGATGTTGGGCTCGGTTTGGACTTGACCCGAGACATGAATGTCTCGGGAAGGATTTGGTTGTTTTAGATTCGGGTTACACGAGTTTCACGAAAATTTTAACAATGGGCGTTTGGTTTAAATTTCTTTCATAATATGTTTTGAATTTTATTATTATAAGGAATAATCGAGTAAAAAACGTTTAATTTAATTTAATTAAACGTTCATTAAATTAATAGTGATATTAATTTAGTATTTAAAATACTCTATTTTAAATTAATTGATTAATTATTTATGAAACCTTTTTTTGGAAACGTTCTATTTAGGAAACCTTCTATTTGAGGAAACATTCTATTTTTAGCAGACTATTAGTTGTATAATAAATTAATACAAGAACACATGTTATGCATTAATCAAAAACACAGGAGATACGCTAATCAGTAAATAATTAGAACAGTCACACATTACCTAAATTTTACACAAACAGTAATACAAGAATAAAAGAAACCCAATTAAGAATGACAAAGGTCAGTAACAGTAAACAATAATCAGACAACTCATTTACGTCCTTTATTTATATAGTATCCGTGAAGTCAGAGTAGATCCTTCAGCTTTCAGTCTTATTTCATTACTGGACACGAGGTACGGATTTTTCGTCCTTTCAGTAAGGACTTCGTTTATATGCATTATTAGGATTCCCCGTCTACAGCCAAATGTTTTCCCCAGTATATGTTTTAAATTATCAGAAATCATTTAATAATTAAAATATTGCCTGAGCTTTATATACAAGCATGACCAGTTATATGTACTAGTTACGGAGGTACTGTAACCATGACACTTGAGGCACCGGTGTCATGACTCACCTGCGGGAGAGTGATATTCCGCAGCGTCCCATTTAGCTCAGCTTGGCCATTTTATCAGTATTATTAGTGGGGCGTATGGATGCATCCTAGGCTATCAATTTACAGTTTATCAGGTGAATGTGGTGTGTGCTCTACATCCTTCACATTGGAGCTGATCCCTCCACCCAACACATTATTTAGAGGCCACCCCTCTACAGCATGACGAGGTCACCCCTCCAGTTATTCATGCAACAGTTGTTACAGCACATGACCTATATAAGCTCTTGGCAATTAAAATATAGTAAATGCATGTTTTTAGATTTAACAAATAACAGTTCAGTTTTATTACTTATAAATCAGACTAATCAGATTATACACAGATTTTCGCTGCAACTTTACTTATCAGTCTTACAGCTTCAGTATTTTATCATCTGCTTCATTTCAGTATTTTTTATCATGCTTTATATCCGTTCACTGGGCGTTATGCTCAGCCGTAGTTCCTTTCATGTTCTAACGGCAGGTACACCAGGACGCTCTTAGGATTCTAAGAGCATGTGCATTTGGATGGAAGCTATCCAGACTTCTTACTTTATGCACTTCTTACATTATTCTGCTTATTTGGACATTGTTTATTCCTTTCATTCAGTATTTACTTTTCATGTTTTAAGCTTATGTTTGGATTACCGATGTTTGATTATGGTATTTCCTTTATTGTCAGTTAATGTTTTTAGGACATTTACCTTATGCTTTGATGACACGCCATAAATACACGTAACGGTCTACTTATCCAAGTGGGGTGTTACAATATCCTGGGGTATAATGTGGCCAATCATTGAAGCCAAGAAAGGAACTTGGTATTCAGCCGATTTATCAACAACCTGTCTTCATGGTATTCTGACTTACAAACACCATACTATAATTTTTTCAGTAATAGTCTAAATATTAGCTTAAAGTCACTTAATTAATCTTATATTCAAAAAATATTTAACCATTGTATTTAATGCTTTACTAAAATTTATTTTCATTGTTCCGCAAGTATTTCTTGCGGTTGCCACTATGCTGATTATTCCGTGTAGTTTACATGGAGATCATAATTTTGTCTACAGTTGTTAAAAACAAGTCAAAAAAGGATGAATCTTCATCTGATGACGACAATAAAGCAGTTAGTTTTGATGAGTAAAGACGGAATGAGTACTTTCTTAAAGATCAGATATGTAATTGGACTACACTTGGAGGATACGTAACATTGGCGGTCATGTCAATAGTCATAGTCCCGCGCTTCATGTTCCCACAATTAAATGGTGAATGATTTATCTTCCATTTCATCTATAATCAAGGGGTAAGTACTGTACTATTTGTCTTTTCCTAAGTCTGGTATAACGATGATTTTGTGTGTAATTCATTTTAGGTTCTTCAACATGAACTTTGTTTATATGCCGTTTAAGAATCATAACCAGAAATTTTCTTATTAACTTTTTCACACATAAATTTGACATGAATTAGTTTTCTCTTTGTAGACTTGAAGCGTTTGACCAGAAAGAATTGGGATATTCGATACATGCAAGTTTGTGCTCTTTCTGATGATGAAAATTGTATAGACCGATTTATGATTTCATAATGGCGACTTATCTAGCAGATAGAGTGATCGTTTATGAATTACTGATGGGAATGAATCTCTTCGTATCTGTAAGTGCCACTATCAATTTAACTTTGCATTTTATCAATGGGAAACAACAAAGGTATAGAGAGATTTCATTATGCAGATGACACGATAAGAGTACAACACTAATATCCCATCATAAACACATGCATAACCTCAAAGGACACTCAAAAGAACCTAATGTACTTGGCTGCAATTAGGGGTGTGCATGGTTCGGTTTGGGTCGGTTTTTGGCTAAAACTGAAACCGAACCGACATATTGGGTTTTTAAAAAATCAAAAACCGAAACCGTTAGGTTTTGGGCGGTTCGGTTTTTTTAGTTTGTAATCGGTTTCGATTCGGTTTTTTTTGTTTTTTCGGTTTTAAAACCGTTTATATTTGGGTACGACCGATTTAGATTAAAAAACTTGTTTTGCGTGAAAAAAATAGTTTTTTTTTTCATTATTTTCAATCTAAGCCTAATAATGTTCATCTCAAATTTCTAATCTATAATTACACAAATATTAATAAGATAAGCACACATGCAAGTAAACATTCGTACAAATGATTATTGTCACATATGTAATGATATATTGTCAAGTAAGCACAAATGTATATCAAATACGCGTATAAACAATAAAAAATATATTACTCCTATTTCCCTAAAAAAAATATTAATTTATAATGTTGATATATTATTTGTTTATTTATATTATATTATATTTATATTTTTTATATAATAAATGGTTTGGTTCGGTTCGGTTTTTGCGGTTCGGTTTTTGAATGAAATCCAAAACCGAACCGAAACTTTTCGGTTTTTGAAAACGTAAAAACTGAACCATCGGTTTTTATATTCGGTCGGTTTTTTCGATTCGGTTTTTCGGTTCGGTTTCGATTTTTCGGGTTTTTTTCTCACCCCTAGCTGCAATTGCTGATCCTCAACCACCAACAGCAACACCGACACCAACACCATGTCAATCTTCTAGCCACCAAAATACACAATCACCTCCACCAGAACGAATATCCTTATTGCTACTACCAAATATTCTTATCCAACTTCTGCCCCTTGGTATACGGGTCGGGGAGGATCCTACTGAAACTTTAGATTTCATATTGCTGCTACCTCTTTTGGGTTCTAAATTGTTGGGCTACACTGTATTATGTTGTTGTCCTTCTTATTGTCTCCTCCCAGGCATATCTCTCTTTCCAAAGGTATCATCTTTTTCTAGAATTTCTGCACTATTTCTTTATATTCATTGCTTAAATATATCTGTTTTCTCCTACCTGTACAAACCTGATAGCAATTTTTACATATTTCATGGTCATATACAATTATCAAGCTACTAGTTCCTACCTTTCGCATATGTATTTGTAAGAAAATATGTACAGCTTAGGGGAATTTTACTGTTGTGGGGGAACGATAAAAGGTTGGTGGAACGACCAACGAATGTGGCTCTACAGAAGATTAGGGGCTGTTTAGTTGTGGAAAAATTTTCATAATTTTCTGTTTCTAATTTTCTAAAAAAGAAAAGACTTTTCTTTTCTAGAAAAGAGTTGAGAATTTTGAAAACTTGTTTAGATGATATTTTTTATTTTCTAGAAAAAGAAACAATGTTTAAACGAAACTATTTTCAACCATTTTTTTCATGATCAACTTTTTTTTTTTCACGTTTTTGCTAGTTTTTTTTTACGTTTTCGTACGTTTTTTCCCGTCTTCTTTTTTCATATTTTCGTAATTTTTTTTACGTTTTAATTAGTTTTTTTTACGTTTTCATCAGTATTATTACGTTTTAGTCTATAAATTTACGTTTTCGTCAGTATATATACGTTTTCGTCAGTAAATTTACGTTTTCGTCAGTAATTTTACGTTTTTTCTATAAATTTACGTTTTCGTCAGTAAATTTACGTTTTCGTCAGAAAATTTACGTTTTCGTCAAAAATTTTACGTTTTCGTCAGAAAATTTACGTTTTCGTCAATAAATTTACGTTTTCTTCTGTAAATTTACGTTCTCACCTGTAAATTTAGATTTTCGTCATAAAATTTACGTTTTCGTAAAAAATTTACGTTTCCGTCAGTAAATTTAGGTTTTCGTCAGTAATTTTACGTTCTCGTCTTTAAATTTAGGTTTTCGTCAGTAAATTTACGTTTACATCAAAAATTCACTTTTTGGTCAGTAAGTTTATGTTTTTGTCAGAAAATTTACGTTTTCGCCAATAAATTTACGTTTTCGTCTGTAAATTTAAGTTTTCGTCAGTAAATTTACGTTTTCGTCAGAAAATTTACGTTTTCGTCAAAATTTACGTTTCCGTCAGTAAATTTACGTTTTCGTCAGTAAATTTACGTTTTTGTCAATAATTTTACGTTCTCGTCTGTAAATTTACGTTTTCGTAAGTAAATTTACGTTTTCGTCAAAAATTTACTTTTTCGTAGTAAATTTACATTTTCGTCAGAAAATTTACGTTTTCGTCAGTAATTTTACGTTTTCGTCTGTAAATATACGTTTTCGTCAAAAATTTACATTTTCGTGTGTAATTTTACGTTTTCGTCAGAAAATTTACGTTTTCGTCAGGAATTTTACGTTTTCGTCGGTAATTTTACGTTTTCGTCGGTAAATTTACGTTTTCGACAGAAAATTTACGTTTTCGACAGAAAATTTACGTTTTCGTCAAAAATTTACGTTTTCGTCAGTAAATTTACGTTTTCGTCAGTAATTTTACGTTTTCGTCAGTAAGTATACGCTTTCGTCTGTAAATTCACGTTTTCGTCAGTAAATTTACTTTCTTGTCAGAAAAAGGAAATTTACGTTTTCGTCTGTAAATTTACGTTTTCGTCATAAAATTTTAAATTTAAATTTACTGACGAAAACGTAAATTTATAGACGAAAACTTAAATTTACTGACGAAAACATAAATTTATAGACGAAAACGTAAATTACTGACGAAAACGTAAATGTACTGACGGAAACGTAAATTTTTGACGAAAACGTAAATTTTCTAATGAAAAAGTAAATTTATAGACGAAAACGTAAATTTAAAGACAAAAACGTAAATTTTCGGACGAAAACGTAAAATTACTGACGAAAACGTAAATTTACAGACGAAAATGTGAATTTAAAGACGAAAACGTAAATTTTCTGGCGAAAACGTAAATTTTCTGACGAAAACCTAAATTTACTGGCGAAAACGTAAATTTTCTGACGAAAACGTAAAATTACTGACGAAAACGTATATTTTCTGACGAAAACGTAAATTTTCTGACGAAAACCTAAATTTACTGGCGAAAATGTAAATTTTCTGATGAAAACGTAAATTTTCTGACGAAAATGTAAAATTACTGACGAAAACGTAAACTTACTGACGAAAACGTAAATTTTCTGACGAAAACGTAAATTTACAGACGAAAACGTAAATTTACAGACGAAAACGTAAATTTACAGACGAAAACGTAAATTAACTGACGAAAACTTAAATTTTCTGACGAAAACCTAAATTTACTGGCGAAAACGTAAATTTTCTGACGAAAACGTAAATTTTCTGACGAAAACGTAAAATTACTGACGGAAACGTAATTTTTCTGACGAAAATGTAAATTTCTGACGAAAACGTAAATTTTCTGACGAAAGCGTAAATTTACTGACGAAAACGTAAATTTACAGACGAAATCGTAAATTTACAGATGAAAACGTAAATTTACTGACGAAAACGTAAATTTTCTGACGAAAACGTTAAAATACTGATAAACGGTGAATACTGAATAGAGTAACGTGTTATTGAAATGGGTTAAATAAAACAATAGTGGGTATGAGGTGAAAATTTAGAAAAGGGTAAAATGGAGTTTTCTAATTTTCTATATAAATTTAGAAAATAAAAATTTTGTAATTTTTGAAAAATATTGAAAAATGATGTTGCTAAACAGCTTTTCTATTTTTCACTTTTCAAATGAAAATTTTTCTAGAAAAGTGGAGAAAATTTTTCCACTTTTCTAGAAAAATTTTCATTTGAAAAGTGAAAAATAGAAAAGCTGTTTAGCAACATCATTTTTCAATATTTTTCAAAAATTACAAAATTTTCATTTTCTAAATTTATATAGAAAATTAGAAAACTCCATTTTACCCTTTTCTAAATTTTCACCTCATACCCACTATTGTTTTATTTAACCCATTTCAATAACACGTTACTCTATTCAGTATTCACCGTTCATCATTATTTTAACGTTTTCGTCAGAAAATTTACGTTTTCGTCAGTAAATTTACGTTTTCATCTGTAAATTTACGATTTCGTCTGTAAATTTACGTTTTCGTCAGTAAATTTACGCTTTCGTCAGAAAATTTACGTTTTCGTCAGAAATTTACATTTTCGTCAGAAAAATTACGTTTCCGTCAGTAATTTTACGTTTTCGTCAGAAAATTTACGTTTTCGTCAGAAAATTTACGTTTTCGCCAGTAAATTTAGGTTTTCGTCAGAAAATTTAAGTTTTCGTCAGTTAATTTACGTTTTCGTCTGTAAATTTACGTTTTCGTCTGTAAATTTACGTTTTCGTCTGTAAATTTACGTTTTCGTCAGAAAATTTACGTTTTCGTCAGTAAGTTTACGTTTTCGTCAGTAATTTTACATTTTCGTCAGAAAATTTACGTTTTCATCAGAAAATTTACATTTTCGCCAGTAAATTTAGGTTTTCGTCAGAAAATTTACGTTTTCGTCAGAAAATATACGTTTTCGTCAGTAATTTTACGTTTTCGTCAGAAAATTTACGTTTTCGCCAGTAAATTTAGGTTTTCGTCAGAAAATTTACGTTTTCGCCAGAAAATTTACGTTTTCGTCTTTAAATTCACATTTTCGTCTGTAAATTTACGTTTTCGTCAGTAATTTTACGTTTTCGTTCGAAAATTTACGTTTTTGTCTTTAAATTTACGTTTTCGTCTATAAATTTACTTTTTCATTAGAAAATTTACGTTTTCGTCAAAAATTTACGTTTCCGTCAGTACATTTACGTTTTCGTCAGTAATTTACGTTTTCGTCTATAAATTTATGTTTTCGTCAGTAAATTTAAGTTTTCGTCTATAAATTTACGTTTTCGTCAGTAAATTTAAATTTAAAATTTTATGACGAAAACGTAAATTTACAGACGAAAACGTAAATTTCCTTTTTCTGACAAGAAAGTAAATTTACTGACGAAAACGTGAATTTACAGACGAAAACGTATACTTACTGACGAAAACGTAAAATTACTGACGAAAACGTAAATTTACTGACGAAAACGTAAATTTTTGACGAAAACGTAAATTTTCTGTCGAAAACGTAAATTTACCGACGAAAACGTAAAATTACCGACGAAAACGTAAAATTCCTGACGAAAACGTAAATTTACTGACGAAAACGTAAATTTACACACGAAAATGTAAATTTTTGACGAAAACGTATATTTACAGACGAAAACGTAAAATTACTGACGAAAACGTAAATTTTCTGACGAAAATGTAAATTTACTACGAAAAAGTAAATTTTTGACGAAAACGTAAATTTACTTACGAAAACGTAAATTTACAGACGAGAACGTAAAATTATTGACAAAAACGTAAATTTACTGACGAAAACGTAAATTTACTGACGGAAACGTAAATTTTGACGAAAACGTAAATTTTCTGACGAAAACGTAAATTTACTGACGAAAACTTAAATTTACAGACGAAAACGTAAATTTATTGGCGAAAACGTAAATTTTCTGACAAAAACATAAACTTACTGACCAAAAAGTGAATTTTTGATGTAAACGTAAATTTACTGACGAAAACCTAAATTTAAAGACGAGAACGTAAAATTACTGACGAAAACCTAAATTTACTGACGGAAACGTAAATTTTTTACGAAAACGTAAATTTTATGACGAAAATCTAAATTTACAGGCGAGAACGTAAATTTACAGAAGAAAACGTAAATTTATTGACGAAAACGTAAATTTTCTGACGAAAACGTAAAATTTTTGACGAAAACGTAAATTTTCTGACGAAAACGTAAATTTACTGACGAAAACGTAAATTTATAGAAAAAACGTAAAATTACTGACGAAAACGTAAATTTACTGACGAAAACGTATATATACTGACGAAAACGTAAATTTATAGACTAAAACGTAATAATACTGATGAAAACGTAAAAAAAACTAATTAAAACGTAAAAAAAATTACGAAAATATGAAAAAAGAAGACGGGAAAAAACGTACGAAAACGTAAAAAAAAACTAGCAAAAACGTGAAAAAAAAAAAGTTGATCATGAAAAAAATGGTTGAAAATAGTTTCGTTTAAACATTGTTTCTTTTTCTAGAAAATAAAAAATATCATCTAAACAAGTTTTCAAAATTCTCAACTCTTTTCTAGAAAAGAAAAGTCTTTTCTTTTTTAGAAAATTAGAAACAGAAAATTATGAAAATTTTTCCACAACTAAACAGCCCCTTAACTTCCTACCTTTTTGCATTCGCTGATGTCCTTCTCAAGTCAATGGGCTTCACCAATGCCGATTTCGTTATCACATCAAAGGTTTCTGACATAGAACAAATGGACATAAAGGTTTCATGCAATGTTTAAGGATTCATGTACTGTTTAAGGTTTCGTGGACTGTTTAAAGGGTTCACGAGACATCGTAACAGGCTCTTTTTCTACGTCCGGAGGGTTAACTATCAACAATTTGGATGAGCGGACCTCTTATGCTGATATACTCTCGGAAACTGTAAAAAGACATCTGATCTTCAGATCAAACTATCTGTATATATTATTATATTTTACTACAGTATTATTTAATTTTTTGAAACACATGTGTGTTGGATAAATGGTTGTGCACAGAGATCAAAGAGTGTATTACTGTACATGCTTTTAAAAAAAGGGAATGGACAAGCGTGAACCAGTAGATAGATTGTATGACATGCTTCTAAAGAAGGGAATAGCACAAGCTTTAGCATCTGGCTTTCCAAGTTGGAACCTAACCTGGTCTAAAAGTAGTTCTAAAGGGGAAAGGTATGCAGATAAGGTCAGAGGTATGCTTAGTTATTTATGATACAGTTTTTTCATCTTTACATATCTTGTGTTTTGATCAGCATTTTACATATGAGTTCAGCTTTAAATATTTAAGGTAAACATTTGATTAGCCTTCCTTGCATCAAATTGAACAACAAAACATTTGCATTAGTAGGATTAGTAGCAGCAGTTTCATTAGCAAATTCATTATGTGCGGTACTTTTTAATTTTAGTGGCAAATTAGGAGCGTCCACTGTCTGCAATCCTGTGCCACGTTTGGGCTTGAAGAATTACCTACGTTTTCATTTAAATATTCAAGGGAATGAAGTGGAGGGTGTGTAGTTTTTCTTAAACAATTAATGTCAATGAGAACATGACTTTTTCCACTATATAGCTCTTCTAAGAAAACCTGAGTTATAGGAACAAACCTCAAAGTTAAAGAGTGCCTCATACATATCTGTTTACATATGTTTAGTATAGAAAAGAATGATTACCTTACTGGTAGTTAAAAGAAACCCGATGGTGTTGAATTGTTCACGAGGCATAAGGTATTTACAGGAAGAGGTCACGACCCTCAAGTAATTCCAGTAATAACTTTCGTTTAGATAATAGACGAAGAATGAGTCATTATCAATCATAACATTTACCAAACATTGCTTCAACACTTTGTTAAATCATAGTGTGTCGATTGTATGTTGTAATTGCATGGACTTTCGGGTTTAAACAGGTCAAGTTTAATATGTACCCTTTAGACCGCAGTAGCCAAACGAACCTTTACAAAACAGAATGCATAATGCAGAATTAACAGTTTCTTCTTCTTTTACTGTATACGCGTGGCCGCCATTAACTTGCTCAATCAAAATCTTATCTCCATCTTTTACAGGAATTTTTGGTGCGCATTTATGGAAACTATATCACCCTCGAGAGAAACAACCAATATGGTTAGTTCATCAAAGGTGTAGCAGAGCTAGACAAAACGTTGGTCTGGTTCACAAGAACATAAAGCATTTGCATGTTTTAGACACGTGAAGTGTTCAGAAGAGCATTTTCAGGTGGCTACAGACATGTGTTAGTCCTAGAAACACATCATGCATTCATTCTCATTTGATTTGCTGCATCAAAATCTTCTCTCATCTTTTGAAACTGAAAACCGGTTTGACGTTGCTGGATCCTCTTTACCTCCATCCTAACTCTCACCTGAAAATGATGTTTCAAAAAAAAAGATTAGCTCTCATATTTATTTAGTCATTAAATAGTATACTCTTATTGTAGTACCGTCTGACACAAGCTTCAAATCCACAGCGTTGCGGACAAGTCCATGTTATAACTAATACAAATAGAACAAAGAGACTCTTAATATATCAATCCAATCATAAAAAAACTCCTATGATCTCCAGAATAAGTATAAAGGCTGTCAAACGATTCGAAGAACTAAGTGATTAGTCTACCTATATGACTAAAATCCATAAATACTATAATATCATATAGACTAACAAGATATTCTCTTCAATCAAGCTTGAATGTCACGGGTTTAACACATATGCCGCTAAACTTCAGATTTAAATCAACCTATTAGGCTAGAATATTACGTAACATAAAGCATAATGTGACAGTATCCCATCATTTTTTCATTCTTTCTTGGTGTTTTACTTGTAATTGTATAACGGTGATGTTCAATATCGAGCATTTCCACATTGCAACTATTTGGTACTACTTATAACTTATTAATGAATTTTTGTGCGGTGTGTGAAATTCTATTTATGTTTTTTTTCATATTCATGTGTAGAACAATCAATTAACAGGTTCTTTGAATTAGCTAGCTGGTCTACGTTTGATCACAAGACCAATTAGGATTCAACTGAGGAACCTCATGGTCTATACATAGTTCTTAAAAGCATGACAATGAAAGAGATGTTGGTATGTAAGAAGCTAGCTGGGAGCAGAATTTTAAAAGGAATGACCATGGGTTAAAAATTTATGCTTCCTTAGAACACTGGGAGTGGTGGCGCCGTGGGGTGCTAAACTCACGGCGCGAGAGCCGTGAAGACTCCCACCCCAGGCAAAACTCACGGCGTGAGACCCCGGCGCGGGTATACTCACGCCGCGTGAGTGAATTTTAAAAAAAAAAAAATTCATTTTACCCCCTTAAAACGGTTTAATTTTTAAAAAATTTTCATTTAACCCCCCCCAAACGGCTAGTATTTGAAAACTTTTCATTTCACCCCCCCAACGGCTAGTTTTTTGAAATTCGAATTATAACGGCTATATTTTTCGATCCGTCTATAAATATACCTCAAAATCAACCATTTCTTACACACCAAAACATAGACACTCTCTACAAACAAATATGAATCCCAATCACGTTCCGTCAGTTTTTGAAATCGATGAGGAATTCGATGCTTACTTCTTGCCAATAGCACACAATCATTATCAACGGTTGCTTGAAGAAGAGAATCGTCCAAGACTAACTCGGATCCCAGTCAACCGTGACCGAGAAGGTGCTGAGGAACGGCTCATGAACGATTATTTCGTTGAGAATTGCAGGTATCCTTTGGTTAAGTTCGTGAAAGATTTCGAATGAGCCGAATACTATTTTTAAAAATAGTTAACGGCATAAAAAATTATCAGGCCGATCCTCTTCCTGAGCATTTTAATTATTTTACTTCTCGACCCGATGCTACGGGTCGAATGAGTATTAGTGCTATTATGAAGTGCACAATGGCTATACGTCAATTGGCATACGGCAACACGCCGGATGCATTTGATGAATATTTACAAATTGCTAATCGAACCGGACGTGAGTGTCTAATGTATTTTAATATATGTGTTATTGACTTGTATATGGCCAAGTATTTAAGAAAACCAACTCCGGCCGATGTTGATCAAATATATGATCTACATCTTACGAAACATGGTTTTCCGGGGATGCTTGGCAGCATTGATTGTATGCACTGGGAATGGAAAAATTGTCCAGTTGCGTGGCATGGGCAATACGCTGGTGGTTATAAAAGATACCCTACTTTGATGCTTGAAGTTGTTGCTTCGCAAGATCTGTGGATTTGGCATGCGTTTTTTGGGATGGCAGGTGCGAATAACGATATTAATGTTTTAGATATTTCTCCGTTATTTGATGACCTTCTGAATGACGAAGCACCGGTAAAACCGTATACGGTTAACGGAGTTGAGTATCAAAATGGGTATTACTTAGCGGATGGTATTTACCCACAATGGGCGAGTTTCGTGAAGTCTTTCACGGTTGCAACTGACGCCAAACATGCTCACTTCAAAAGGCGTCAAGAAGCTGCACGGAAAGATGTTGAACGTGCATTTGGTGTTCTCCAAGGACGTTGGGGAATACTACGTCAACCAGCACGCACGTATGAAGTAAACACCTTACGACGACTCATGTATACGTGCATCATACTTCATAACATGATTTTGAACGATCAAGGTATGCAGGTGTTAGATTGGAACCAAAATTACGTTAACCCGTCAAGAAATATGCAACGAACATGGCTTGAGCGGTGTGAAGTTTACCGCCGAAAAAACAAAGAACTACGTGACCGACAAACCCATCAAAGTCTACAACAAAACCTTATGGATCATATGTGGAATCAAATTGACCACGGAGATGAAGATGCATATGAAGATGAAGAAAACTAAACGGCGTGTCGTATGATTTTTAATTTTCGTATGTTTTTTTAATTTTCGTATGTTTTTTTAATTTTCGTATGCCTTTTTTATTATGTTCGTTTTATTTTAAAAGTATTGTAATGTTGCTTATGTTTAATGAAATATTTAAGTTTGTTTAGGGGGTGTTTTGCAAAATTCTGAAAAACTGGATTTCACTTGGAGTGATCACTCCCCTGTTTTTTCTGAGTGAGTGAGTGAGTGAGTTTTGCTGACGTGGCACCCAAAAACCCACTCACTCGGAGTGATGACTCCCAGCGCTCTTAACAATACATGAAAAGTGTACGATTAGATGTGTATTATAGATAAACTTTGACAGAGTTTCAATCTCTTTGACAGATGTGCATTATAGTAACACGGAAAATTATGAGTTACTTGCAACATGCAAAATAGTCATAATCGAAATCAACCAATTCATACATAAAATGGTTTAAAGCTCAAAATTATCATCTCTAATCAGCCTAAACTGTAAAAATAAGAAAATTGCTGAATATAGCTCAATGGGTGGAGCTCTTGTGCTTGAGTCAAATGACCCAAGTTTAATTCTCATCCTTGGCATTTGTTTCAAATAGGTACCCGCCTCCGCAAAACCTATGAGCACATTGAAGAGACTTTGTGGAATAAGAGATCGAGGGTCGAGTCTCGGCTCGTCTCACTCCAGGTGGTACTCCTCTGGGCCAGGAGAGTTGCCGGAGCTATTCCTTGTGGGGTGGACAATGGCTGGTACCAAAAAGCACCCGGGGTTAAGGTGTTCCCGCCAATCTTCATCTTTTGTGGAATAAGATAATGACTAAAATACTAAGCCTACAAACTATTTTGACGGGTTAAAATTTAACCAATAACTAGCGTATTTACGTTTGATGTAGATTGTTTCTTCACGAAGACATATATTCGTTCTTGCTGGTGTTTGTTAACTGTTCATTGTTGTGGAATGCTGATCTTGGCTGACTATCAGTTTTGAAATATGCATCAGATCGACGATATATTCTTTGAAACTAAATTAGATGTATCCCGGTTTTGTGACATGCTAGATTATTGTGCAATAACAAGAAATCTCATTTGATTCTGTAGGTTACAACTGAGAGTGGTGTTAAGCCATGTCACATTTTGTATTTGGTTTCCTATATTATGTGGTTTTAACCGATGTTTTTATATCCGGGTCGACCCGATTCTGGCCGGAAAAACACCCGGATTTCACATTTTCGAAACCCGGTTAGACCCGTCGGGTTTGGGTGACCCGGATCAACTCGGTTCTGGAGAACCGTCGGGTTTCGATTTTTTCGGGGTTATTTTTGAAAAAATATGTTAATTTTAATTATTTGTGACGGAGTTTTATTTTTACATATTATATTGGTTGGTAAACAAATTATATATTTTCGATATACGGAAATTTTTATATATAATTTTTATTAATTATTAAAAATATGAAAAAAAATTATTTTTTTAGAAAACGGGTTAACTCGGGTTGACCCGGACCCGATGACTCAACCGAGTAGATTAAAAAACCAGGTTTCAAAACATTGGTTTTAACTTGAAATTGATTCGCATGTAATTTTTTTAATAAACGAGTGAATTTAGATTGTTCGTACATGTCATGACTTAAATATGTTTTAATTTTTAAATGGACGGACACATAAGAAATACTACCGCCGTCCCAATTTACTTGTCCATTTTAAAATTTTCAAGTTTTTTCTTTCAACTTTCACTATAAATTAAATATTTTGTGTTATGTAATATTTAATAAAAATTATATCAGTAAAAATACATTTTAAACACAAATCATTCATATAGTTTTCATCAAGTATTACATAACATAAAAAATTTAATTTAAAGTCAATGTGAATAAGAAAAGACTTAAAAAATCAAAAGTGAACAAGTATATTAGAACGAAAGAAATATGTTAGAATTTCATATTCAACTTGAAAGTAATAACTTTTGAAAATAAGATAATAATAAAGTTATGACATTTATTTTTAAAGATTTGTGATGACATAGATCTTCAAAAGTGTGAAACCAATTGAACGATATTGTAAGGTTAGAAAGCTCACTACACAAGCTACAAAATGTTCGACAATTTTTAATATAGTTGGAAAGAAAAATGTTTCTAGATTTATATACGAGAAATAGCTCATATTGTTTGGTGAGTTCGACTTCTTTCTTAACATGTATTTCTTTTTTCTTATAATTATAATCCAGATTATTATTTTCACATTTCTCAAATTAATAGACTACTTCAAAAAATAAATAAAAAATCTATATTAAGTTGACTCATATCACATTTACTTGAATGTACTGTTATAAATAATAAACAGTTATAAATTAATTGGTTAAATGTAAGATTGACATTGTACCAAAAGTAAGAGAGAAACTGAAAAAGTGATATTTTTATTACACTGCATGATTTTTTGTCGATTAACTATAATAATACGACAAAGAGAGTACTAAATTATTGATTGGTATATCTAAGAAATATAACATTTATAGAAATTTTATTCGGGTACTTTAGAGACAAAAAAATGCAGTTAGGAATATAATAAACGCAAATAATTTGACAAACGATGCTATTATACTTAAAAAATCTTTGTAAAATAACTATTTTTTAACACTAATAATTAGTTAACAAAAAATGTAAATGATAATGACAAGTATGCCAAAATCAACATCCAAGAATGCAACTTATATATTTATGTGTATATCAAAAAGCGTGTAAACGTCGACGAAACACATCCGAAAAGTATAACAAACATTTATCAAAAGGTGTATTTATTCTTTTAATATCTTTTGTATCTCCAAGACTCAATAAAGTATAACAAACATTTTTCACTTATATTTAGCATATTTGGTTTTATTGGTCTATTTAGCGGGTATTTTGATGATATTTTGATGTGTGATTTGACAAAAATCATTACTAGTAACCGTTTTTTAAGTATATATCGTTTTTTCCTCGACTCGACTCGAATTGATTTCCAATTTTAACGTAGAGATTAATTGTTTTTGGTTAATAATACTTGTTTGGTAATCTATATCTATTTAAGCGAAAAATGGGGAAAATATGTAGGCTAAGGACTATATAAAAATAAAAGCGCAATTAATTCACGTAAAATTACTCTAAAATGCAATAAAAATTAAACTACAAATTTAAATCTAGATGCAACAAAATTAAACTATAATTAAAATTAAATCTAAATGTGAAATTAATCTAATGCAATCACGTAATATCAAGTAATAGTGACGAAAAATGAAATCACAAAGATAAACTTAAAAATAAGCATAAAGCTTCAACCTTTTAAACTTATTAATCTTTTTAAATGATAAAGCTACAAGCTTTATATACTAATAAGCTTAATAATCACAAAAAGGTGTAAACTTTTTACTAATTATGAGCTTATCTAAATGAAATCTAACTTTTAAAACTTTTAAATCTATATTTTAACACAAATAATAATAACTAAAACTAATTAAACCGGTTTTTTATAAAAAAAATATAATTTTATTAAAAACAATTTAAAATATAACGATCTAATTAATAAAATTAAAGCGGTTAAGCTAGAAAAATAAAAAGGAGAACTTTAGTACCTGTTAATGCAAGTGATGCCTAAAAACATTATTAGTGTTAACTAATCTTTCTTAGTTTTGATCACAACAAACCATACAACACATTTAGTGTAAAACACAAAATGAATTATTTAACTAACACTATCATCAAGGTAATAATCATATCATTAACCTTTCTTAATCATACTTAGTGATCATCAAAATGATTATCCTTAAAACTCACTTTTGTTAATATGACAAAAGACTTTTTAATAAACTTTCTTTTTTAAAAAATGTTTTATTAAAATGGAAAATGAAAATTTGAAAATAGCATATTCTAAATGCTGTTAGAATATCCTTTGAAGGTTTCAAATACCTCAGATATTCCCACCCCACTAAAAGACAAAAAACGGAGCGTAGTCTAGTGGCGGTACCTTAAATACCTACGCGGTTCCTTAGCGATATGGAACCGCGGGGTGAGATAAGGTACCGCGCACAGCTAGCCGTTATAGATCCGTTATACTTTGTCTCCTTTAAATAGTGGGTCAAATCTCATTTTCCAGCAAGCCTCTTGGACGTTTTTCTCAGCCCTCTTTCTATTTTCTATAGCATAATCATTAGTAAATGATCACTTAAATTGTTAAGGATGTGTACATATGATTATCCTCTTGATCCCCTCCTTTACCTTGTCCAATGAGAAGATCACTCACTCACTAGTGTTGTGATAAAGATGAATCTATGAGCTAGTCATATTCATCATGATACCCTTTTTGTTTTAGGTCAATCCAATGTATTTATGAATACTTGGACTAGTTGTGTTCATTCAAGTTATTTGTGGATACTTGGATTTGTTGTGTACATCCACTGCATTTGTGTTTGCTTGGATTTGTGTTGTGTAAATCCAAGATACATGTGTGTACTTGGATAAGTCTAGTTGAGTTGTAATAGATTTGATTAGGAGTTCTCACTAAACTATAAAGTGACTAGTAGTTGTGTTGTGTGAAGTTCTCACTTAGCTTCAAAGTGAAGAGTCGTGAAGATTGGTTCTAGCTTTCGATTAGAACTCGACATCTAGCCTTGTGTCGTAAAATGGTGAAGTAGGCAACGTCGTGAAGATTGGTTCTACCTTAAGATTAGAACTCGACATCTAGCCTTGTGTCGTTAAATTGTGAAGTAGGCAACGTTGTGTAGATTGGTCCTAGCTAAAGATTAGGTCTCGACATTTAGCTTAGTGTCGGAAAATAATGTAAGCAACGATGTAAGGTTTTCTCCGCTGAGAAGGGAGCTTGTGGATATAGTGGAAATCTCGAGTAGGTGTACTCGAGGAGTAGAGTAGAAACGAGGATAGAGCCTCGTTGTCGAACCACTATAAATCTTGGTGTCTTCCCACTAGGTTGTCTCCTTCCTTACTCTTTACTTATTTTCTTTATCATTACACTTACCTATTATCTTTGCTAGTGCATTTGAATTGAACCTAATCATTATGCAACTTAGCCTCAAGTAAAAGATAGTTTTGATACAAACCAAATTGAAAGTAATTTTAATTTGGTCACCAATCGAAGAGAAACTATTCAACCCCCCCCCCCCCCCCCCCCCTTCTAGTTTCTACAATTGGTATCAGAGCGATGGTCACTCAAGATCTTTGAAGTATATTGTACTTTGAAACTTGGATCGATCCATTGTCTCCTCAAATTAGAAGGTCAAGTTATACTAAAGTTTCTCTTTGGTCAAAACTATGTTTTCTTTGAAAATAGGTCTTTTAATTAATAATATTGCATCCCACTTAAGATTAGTAGCCTTTATGCATTTTAGATATACTCTTGAAATGTATCTACTAGTTTGCATGTTGCTTTGTGTAGGTACTCATGAAGATCAATCACTTAATTGGTTGCGGATTGAGTTACTTGAACTTGTAAAAGACTCATCTTCATTGATCTTTAACATCTTTGAATGATGATACCAAGATGATTGGGAATGATACTATTCCTTGAAGACTTAGTACTCATCATAATCATTGATTGGGCATAGCACTTACTCCTTCATGGATTGCTCTTTGTGGCCAAGGTAGCTTTCGTTCTTCCACACGCCCTTTGATCATTCTTTTGATCATTACTTGACTATGTGCTTGTTCTCGGCATACTTGCCTTGACATTTATTTGTGGTTTGTGTTTCTTTTCCTTTATCCTCTCAAACCTTTATGGCTTGGATACTTGACTCACTATGGTGATGTAGAGTGAGTTAGTAGAAGCTTAAAGTATCAAGCATGATTTCCATGGTTTGCACCCATACGGTTAGTAGGCCCTTTGTGGGAGAGAAAGTGAATTAATACCTTGCTCATATTTTGGTTTAGACTAAGACTATTATTAAAAGTGATCTTAGTCTATACTTGAATAATTGCTTTGTGCTTATTCATTACCAAAGCCGTTTAACGTTTCGCCAGAAAGGCACGTCTTAAACCACTATATATGACACAAGCTCTTCGTTACCACTATTTGAAGATTGTCATTAATCCCTTGAGCATTGGTCCTAGTCTTGATTCACTTCCCTTGTCTTCTCTCCACTTAGCCATTTTGCTACGAGTAGTCGTTTGTCCGTTTCGGTTCTTTTCGATCTTGATTTAACTCGTAATCCTTCGTTAAAGCATATTGCTTAGTGTTATGATGATCCAATGATATTCTAAAAGGCTCATGATTTAATCTTAAGTATTTTTAGAAAAACTTGGTTTTCAAAATTTGGCATTTTTCATAGATAAAAACCGACCTCTGGAGGCGGTTCTTTATCTCAGCGGCTCAAAGGCGCGGTTTCTTATCGATAAGGAAACGCGGGCAGGAATTTGAGTCAGAGCGCCAGTTTGATTATTTTATTTATTTTCAAACCACTATCTCTCTCTCCCAAAAACACACAACCGACGGGTTTCTTGTTTTCCACCATTGTTGAAGCTTCCAAAACCTTCAATCACTCAAATTAATTGATTCCAAGTTGTGGGTTTCACTCATCCTTCATCTAACATCAATTAATTGTAACTATTTTCTTTCAATTTTATCTATTTTGTTCTAGGGTTCATCCTTTCATAATTGGGGATTTTTTAAATTGAAATTGAATTAAAACCTTATTAGGAATGTGGGTTGACATGGTTATTTTACTATGATTCCTTAGGTTGATATTCATTAAGATTTCACTAAAACCCACTTGTAGAACAAATCTGAATTTTGGCTAAATGATTTTGGTTAAAAGATGGATTTGAGATGAACCCATGAACAAGTAGGTAATGACATTGTTAATGCTTACCTAAAAACCTTATTTTGAAAAACCAATGTTCTAATTCATTGTTGATTTAACATAGATCATGTGTTCTTGGTTAATGATGGAATAGACACATTGTGAACATGAGAATGATATGGATCCAATCCTATGTTTGTCAAGAAATTGATATAACACATTCTCATATTTTTTATCTTTGATTTTATTTTTCATATGAGTGATTGGAGAAATATTTTCTTGTGTTTATTTAGGTACTTAATCATGTCTTCTCAATATAAAAAAGATCATCAATTCACTAGAGATTATATGCCCGACATTTCTCAAACCATTGTTTCCCCTCAACTCCAAAACTCTTACCCATCCATTTCCTCTCGAAATTTCCATGAGGGTAGGGTTGTAGATACAAGAATAACGGGGGATAGATATATCAACTCTATGTTTGAGCATATTGGATTTGATTGCTTGCTCTTCATAGACGAAGAAATTTATCCCTTGTTTCTTCTTGAATTCTTTAGCACTTACTCCATGCTCGAAATCAATGGCCAAATCTTTATTCGCTTCATGTTGAATGATCAAATCATTTAATATTCCCTCGATGATTTTGGTGATATTCCATGTGTGCCATATAGAGGCACTTGTCGTTTTACGGACAAATAGAGACTTGATGCTCTCGTGGAGTCCAACGATAAACCTTTAGATGACATCACCGAAGTTGATCTAAATTTCATCCTTGATATCATCTCGAAGGAGCGTGATGGAAACGTTGTGAGAAGCCTTCATACTAATGTGCGAAATGTGAATCGCTATGAAGTGCTCTCAAGCGACCTTAAGGACTTCATGGTCCAATGGGCTTACATCCTTAGGGAGAATGTGTTTTGTCTTGGTGGAAACCGAGATCATATCCCAGCGTGTATGGTGCATATGTTGTTTTGCATCTTTACATCAACCGAGTACAACTTAGCATTCTACATCGCTCGACGTATAAATTATGCTCTTTCCAAACCTAAAACAAACCTTCCCTATGCTATGCTTCTTACTCGCCTTTTTAGAAGGGTTGGTGAAGATTTTCCTCATCTCGATCTTTCTCGCTTTCACCCGGTTCAACGGGTTATGTTACCTATTCAAGAGGTATATGAACGAAAGCCTAGAAGTGACCGAGGTTCACGAAAATCCAATCATCAAGAGCCGGATTATGAGGACACCGATATGCCAACAAGTGATGGTGATGGCGTCGGTACTAGTTCTCATTTCCACTCTTCGAGTAATTCCCATCCATCCTCAAGCCCATTCGAGGATGAATTTGAAGACCTAGCTCCCCCACCTCATTACTCCTCTAGTGAAGTACCGGAAGATCTTAACATGGAGCATCTTTACCGTGAAAACCTTAGGACTAGAGGTGAATTGCATGAACACCGGGTTGAGTCAAGGAAGGGTTTCAAGTTCTTGGGGAATATGATCAAGGGATTGGGCAAAAAGAGAAGGTGAAAGCTTTGAATAATTTCAAAGAATACATGTTGGTAAACATGTAATGTTGAACAATTTTATTTTATCTTGGATGTGTATTAACTTATGATTACATGTTTGGATTATTATTTATGTTGATCCTAATTATTGCTTATGCAATGATGTTTGTGATTTACATAGCTTTGTGCATGCCTTATTATAGTTAGCTTATTAGATTATGATCTGTAGTTAACTTTGGCTTGTGAATCTTTTGGGAAAAATCTGGGTTTTACAAAAACTGGGATGAAAGATTTTTTGAAACCTCTGGTCGCGGTTCAATATCGACCAGCGGTTCCTTATCAATAAGGAACCGCGGGTCCTAGATAAGGAACCGTCGGCCACTGTGCACGACAGCATCTTTTGCTTTACACTGTTTTCTTAAATCTGTGTAGACCTTGCATGATATTCAGTAATAAACTGCACATTTCCTAAACTAGCTTACCTAAATTCATTATTCACCTAAAATGATTTTAACCCTTTACTAGTTTGGATCATCCCCTCACCCATTTAAACCCACCTTGTTAGACATGTTCTTCACACATCAAAACATCATTCCCTAAACCTTAAACCACCCTTGTCAACCATGGTGTGTACCAAAACCTCAAACACTTCCAAGACCTCCACCCCAAGGAAAACACTCAAAATAAGGATTAAGATATCCAAGCCTAACTCCTCACTTTCCACACACCTAAGAATGAGATGGTTCCTATCCTCATTTCTTCATCACCTTCCCCACCTCTTGCACCATGCAAGACATCATCCACCCATGGTACTAACCACTCCATTGGTTCTACCTCCTCTTCATTCAACTCAAGAATGAATGATCTCTCTTCACCCTTCACTCCAAGTGCACCCTTGGATGTGACCACACAACCCCAACCAATCCAAAGCATTCCTTTTGTGAATAACTTTGATGACACTTTGGTGACTTCACCATTTACCCCTCATAACTCACCCATTTCACCAACCTTGGAGAATTTACCTCCACACTCACCCATTTCCCCTTTAGGGAACATGCCTCCACTCTCACCCACATCACCCTTGGAGAACATGCCTCCTCCACCTCCACCCAACTCAAACATTCCAATTTTGGATGTTCCACTTTCCCTACTTTTGGGTGATTCATACTATGGGTTTCAACAAACACATGGTCCTAGTTGTCCATGTTGTCTTTACAACCACTACATCATTCATAACCTTAGGATGGATATGTATGGACTACATAGGAGGTTGCAAGAGTTCTTGCTTGCCTTGTTCTCCATGCCTCCTCCTAGGAGATGAATGATGGAGTTTTCTTAATAAGAGTTTTCAACAAAACCAAGCCAAAGAAGACTACTTATCTAGATCTAATGTTAAGCTAGCTTTGTTATAGTTAGTTGACTTAATTTTCTAGTTGTCATTTCTTTCATGAATGTTTCATGTTGTTGATCTATGGATTTAGCTTTGTGTGTTTCTATCCTTTTGTGCACACTAATCAACTTTAATTTGAAATTAAAATTGAACCTAAATCTATCACAACCTCTAAAAACTTGACTAAAATTGGTTCAAAATGATATCTAAATTATTTTGTCACCCTTTGTCAAGACATTCTTTGTGAATGTGTTGCTTTATGCAACCCTAGCATAATTTGGTGCTAATAGAGGTAAAATTCCAAGATTTGCAACTTTTTGAAAAAGTCTTAGTTTTTCTCAAAAACCTGTAAAAAATTGGTTTCAAGTCCACTGGACGCGGATCCTTAAAGCCCCGCGGTTCCCTAGCGATATGGAACCGCCGGTCCCTTTAAGGTACCGCGGGCAGAAATCAGTTTTTGACGAATTTTTGGTCAAAACTTTTAAAACCCTATACCCTGTCAAGATTCCTTGTTTACTCAAATTGACTAAACATTCCTTGACACTTCACATTTTGTATTCAAATTCTTACCTTGATTACATTTTACTTATACCCCAACCTTGAGATTTCATTCTCACACCTTCCCAACCTTGAGAATTCACTCTCACACAACCTTGAGATTTCATTCTCACACCTTTCCAACCTTGAGAATTCATTCTCACACAACCTTTAGATTTCATTCTCACACTCTCACAATGCCTAACTCCTAAATTCCTAACCTTGACATTTCTTTGTCACAACCCCACTCACCCAAAGCTTCCTCATCCAAGCTTTCAAAGAAATCGATAATCTCGGTTCGACCTATTTGGGTTAAGAAGAATGAACCATCTTCGTCCAAACCACCCAAAAACCCTACCTTCTCAACAATCAAGTATTGGAATGAGACTTATACCATAAACCCCATCACCGGAGCAAAATAAAATGTTCCCCACCACCACAATCCTTCAATGCCCCTCAACTCAATGACCTTTCAACCTTCCCAAACCTCACAAGGCATTGTGAAAACATTCCCAAACCCATTACCCCACCACCACCAAACCCTAAGTTTGATGCCATACCCCCATCAAACAATTTTGTGTTGCATCATGGATCCTCGTGTGCTTGTTGTCGATTTCAACAAATTGAACTTGCTCATGTGTATGAGAAGTTAAATTTTCTTGAATTCCTCCTCACTCGACCTCCTATTCAAGTTTTCGTTCCGGTGGACAAAACTTCGAATTATGCATCGTCATCTTTTTAGTCTTTTATTTTTTAGCAATCTTGGAAAATATCACTATTAGACTAGCTTATGCTTAGTGGTTTATTTTCCATATTTATTGCTTTTAGATACTCATATTGTGTGTATGACTATCTTATTTGTTGTGTCTTTTTCTTTTATGTAACCTTTGTGTTGTTTGTGTGTTATTTCATTAGTTCTATTTTGAGTTGACCATGGTTAATTTTTACAATTGCTTATGGGTGATTCCATCAATTCTAAACTTTAACCCATTGACAAGCTTATCATCTTCATCGGATTGAAGCTTGATTTTGTCAATTACCTCTCTGGACATACTTAGCAAAATACTTGCTTCTAATTTGAGATTTCTTCTCTCTCTCCCTCTCAAGTTACTTAGTAGGTAGTGATCATATATACATTGGTGTTTCTTTCCTTTCTACTAACCTTTGTGTAGCATGTCACCTTAGCTCACAAACTTGGTGCCCCAAGCAAGGGGGAGCAACCACCAAGGGGGAGCTACTAGCAAAGTTCGATGTTCTTCAAAGACTTGTGCTAACCTTTTTGCTACGACAAAGGGGGAGAAATGATAGTGATAAACTAGTTAATAATTCCATATTTTGTGTTTCTACGTAAATGAGTTTATCGTTTGTCGTAATCAAAAAGGGGGAGATTGTTAATGCAAGTTATGCCTAAAAACATTATTAGTGTTAACTAATCTTTCTTAGTTTTGATCACAACAACCCATACAACACATTTAGTGTAAAACACAAAATGAATTATTTAACTAACACTATCATCAAGGTAATAATCATATCACTAACCTTTCTTAATCATACTTAGTGATCATCAAAATGATTATCCTTAAAACTCACTTTTGTTAATATGACAAAAGACTTTTTAATAAACTTTCTTTTTTAGAAAATGTTTTATTAAAATGGAAAATAAAAATTTGAAAATAGCATATTCCAAATGCTGTTAGAATATCCTTTGAAGGTTTCAAATACCTCAGATATTCCTACCCCACTAAAAGACAAAAAACGGAGCGTAGTCTAGTGGCGGTACCTTAAGTACCTACGCGGTTCCTTAGCGATATGGAACCGCGGGGTGAGATAAGGTACCGCGCACAGCTAGCCGTTATAGATCCGTTATACTTTGTCTCCTTTAAATAGTGGGTCAAATCTCATTTTCCAGCAAGCCTCTTGGACGTTTTTCTCAGCCCTCTTTCTATTTTCTATAGCATAATCATTAGTAAATGATCACTTAAATTGTTAAGGATGTTTATATATGATTATCCTCTTGATCCCCTCCTTTACCTTGTCCAATGAGAAGATCACTCACTCACTAGTGTTGTGATAAAGATGAATCTATGAGCTAGTCATATTCATCATGATACCCTTTTTGTTTTAGGTCAATCCAATGTATTTATGAATACTTGGACTAGTTGTGTTCATCCAAGTTATTTGTGGATACTTGGATTTGTTGTGTACATCCATTGCATATGTGTTTGCTTGGATTTGTGTTGTGTAAATCCAAGATACATGTGTGTACTTGGATAAGTCTAGTTGAGTTGTAATAGATTTGATTAGGAGTTCTCACTAAACTATAAAGTGATGTGGTTGTGTCTTGTGAGTTCTCACTAAACTATAAAGTGACTAGTAGTTGTGTTGTGTGAAGTTCTCACTTAGCTTCAAAGTGAAGAGTCGTGAAGATTGGTTCTAGCTTTCGATTAGAACTCGACATCTAGCCTTGTGTCGTAAAATGGTGAAGTAGGCAACGTCGTGAAGATTGGTTCTACCTTAAGATTAGAACTCGACATCTAGACTTGTGTCGTTAAATTGTGAAGTAGGCAACGTTGTGTAGATTGGTCCTAGCTAAAGATTAGGTCTCGACATTTAGCTTAGTGTCAGAAAATAATGTAAGCAACGATGTAAGGTTTTCTCCGCCGAGAAGGGAGCTTGCGGATATAGTGGAAATCTCGAGTAGGTGTACTCGAGGAGTGGAGTAGAAACGAGGATAGAGCCTCGTTGTCGAACCACTATAAATCTTGGTGTCTTCCCACTAGGTTGTCTCCTTACTTACTCTTTACTTATTTCATTATCATTACACTTACCTATTATCTTTGCTAGTGCATTTGAATTGAACCTAATCATTATGCAACTTAGCCTCAAGTAAAAGATAGTTTTGATACAAACCAAATTGAAAGTAATTTTAATTTGGTCACCAATCAAAGAGAAACTATTCAACCCCCCCTTCTAGTTTCTACAGTACCCGTAGTCCGTGATAACCGCTCTAAAAAATAACATCAACAAAATACGGCCCGTTAAGTACACGGCATCCCAATACCAAAACTATCAAAAGCGTAACCCGGCACGTAAAGTACACTGCCAACCAAATCAATCTCTACCCAAATTAATCAACCATATCAACTTGAACCAAATTAATCAACTATAACTTCTTCTTCGAAAATGATAGAACGATACTCCGAGATCAAAGGAAACACAAAAGGTTAGGATAATAAGCAATAATTATTATATGATAAAGAGATTTAATTAAAACTAATAAATCTAAAATATTTTTTATATTTTATAAAAGTATTTTAAATTTTAAAGCAAAAATAGATCTACTTAATCTATTAAAAACCTAATAGATCTAAACTATTTTTAAAGATTCTATAAAAATACTTTAAATTTTAAACTCTAAACTTATGGATCTAAACTTTTTAAAATAAAAAACTAATAGATCTAACTATTTTTTTTGTTTTTTTAAAGTATTTTTAATTTTTAAAACTTTAATCTAATAGATCTAAATAACTAATTAATAAAAAACAAAAAGTACTAAAATAATAAACTAGCTTATAAAGAATTTGTAAGCCTAAGCTTAGAACTTATGAGATTTAAAAAGCTAAAAAGCTAATTAAATAATTACTCCACAATAAGCTAGATCTACTAAAATAAGGCAACAATAAGCTTAAAATAAGCTTGTATATAAATCTAACTTATTAGGAAAAAGTTATATAAACTTATCCCAAATAATAAGCTAGATTATTAAGAAAAGTAAAAAGAAAGGAAGAATGAGAATAAGCTAAAAGATGATTTTTATTAATTATAAAAAAGCTTGAAAAGCTTGTACAAAACTTGAAAGGAAAGAAAATACAACTTAAAACTATGTGAAAACTACTATATGAAAAAAAAAACTTGTACATACAATGAGATGGGAGTCTATTTATAAGCACACAGCCCTTGAGGGTATTTTTGTAATTTACTCTCTCTCCTTAGCTTGCAAGATACGCAGCATATTTGGTCAGTTGTCTTTTTTTTCTTGTTTATATCGAGATCTTCTAGAAGCTATGGGATCTTGTGCCTGCATACTCTACCACACATCTGACCTCGTATTGACGCGTGCCAGGTGCCACGTGGCACGCTCTCATTGATCCGCCGCCTGACGTGTCAGCTAAGTCTGCAACCTTGTACTGACGTGGCGGCGCCGCCGCTACGTGTCATCACCTGATTGGCCAGCCGCCACTGACAAGACTGCCACCTCGTACTAATCCTCTGCATATGCCACGTGTCTCCATGCTATTGGCCAGCCGCCACCTGCTATAGTACCTGGGACCTGCAATATTCAGAGAATGTCAGTGCCACGTGGCGCGCTGGCATTGGCCATCCTCCGCCACATGGTGCTGACGTAATCGTTGACATCAGCCGGTTTGGACCGGGTTGAACTGGTCTGAACCGGGTCCGAACCGGGTCTGGTCCGAACCGGGTCAGGTCTGGACCGGTCAACGGTCTGAACCGGTCAACGGGTCGAGTCGGGTCAACGGTCGGGTCGCCACGTGGACCACTCACGTAGTGCCACGTGGCATGGGATATATATACACAACCATTGTCTTTGCCCAGAGTCGAACTCGGGTGGCTTATGCCAAAGTTGAAGGACGCAGCCAGTGGGCCAAGCAGTCCTTCAATAATATATACGCAAAACAAATTCTAGAACCCCTATCTGTTGGCTTGTTTGACTGCGTTTGACCCCTTTTGACCTAGTTGACTTGTTTTAAATAATAATAATAATAATAATCATAATAATAAAATAAAAATAAATTAAAATAAAATAAAATAAAATAAATAAAATAAAATAAAATAAAAATAAAAATAAAATAAAATAATAATAATAATAATAATAATAATAATAATAATAATAATAGTTGACTTGTTTTAATAGGATTAGCTTTGTTATAGCTAAAGGAGTAGGAGCTCAGATAGTATCTCGACTTCCCACTAACTTTTTGTAAAATATCTTAGTTTTCTAATGAAGTGAAGTTTATAATAAATAAAAATAATAATAATAATAATATAAATGCGAAAATTATTTTATTTTTATAAAAAGTTTTATTTTATTTTATTATTTTCGAAAAATATTATATACATATATATATATATATATATATATATATATATATATATATATATATATATATATATATATATATATATATATATATATATATATATATATATATATATATATATATATATATATATATATATATATATATATATATATATATATATATATATATATATATATATATATATATATATATATATATATATATATATATATATATATATATATATATATATATATATATATATACATATATATATATATATATATATAGATTTGCGTTCTTATAAGAACCAATCTTAAAATAAAAACAATAAGAACCAATATAAATGTGACAAGTGTCCTTTATATTTAAGAAAAATTTATTATTAGAAAATAAACAAAAAGGGTATAAGTGGTATTTAAATGCTTCTTACCATTATAATTTTGATTGGCCATTAAATATAAAATTTGTCACTTTCTCTCCGTTACCTCACAACTGCGGATCTGAAATGAATTTTATATCCAAAACTTATTGCTTCCTTATATCTATTTTAAATTAACTACAATCTCCACTAGCCTCCATCTATTAATGGGAGTTCGTTTTTCTTCGACCATCTAAACAAATTCTCGCTGCACACACATCAAATACTAATATGGAACTATGATTTTAAATTCGTTGTTCTCGCATCTCGATCAGCTTTTTCGGTTAGTTTAATTAGATCTAATCTACCGCTTTGTTAATTTTAAAAGTACTTATTAAGATTTTATCTTATTAATACGTACATTTTGTATAGGTTATTAAGTACTAAAAGGAGTGAACGAATGAAGCATTACAACGAAAGTCAAGGCATGACTTCATCCTTATCTTCAAAAGTTGCGGCTTGTATTCACTTGTTTAATAAGTTATGAAACCAATTTATATGGAGAATTCTTATGTATCAATGTGTAATTAGTTGTAAAAATAATATTTATTGGTGATGGGAACGTTTATGATACATATATTTTGTTGACATATGCATAGTGTTATATTATTTTTTAGATGTAGTGACACATTAATAAATAATGGCATATTATTTTTTGGATTACAATCCTCTCAAGTTGAAGGTAACTTGATTGATCATGTTGGTCAATCAAAATTTAGATAAATGTATAAATTTTTTTTTTAAAATGCATGAAGCCCACAAGTATTTATCTTTGTTGTGATTAAAGAATTTAACCAATCAAGTTACTTTCAACTTGAGAGGATCTTTTTCCTTACTTTTAAGTGTAGTGACACATTAAAATAACATATTTTTAGAGATAAATATTGATACATTTTTTTGTGTGTGACATACAAATGTGACACATTTTTATTGATAAATAGTGACACCTTTTTTAGATGTAGTGACACATTTTTTGTGATAGATAGTGACACATTAACTTTTTAGAAGTAATAACACATAAAAATGACACATTTTTAGTGATAAATAGTAAATATTATTTTTTTAATATAGTGACACATAAAAATTAAATGAGAAATAGTGACATATTATTATTTTTAAATGTAATGACATATTTTAATGATAAATTAAGTCTTTTAACATATATCCAAGACACATCGCATAGAATAAAAAAAATTCAAAATAAGTTGACTTAATGCTTGATCAAAATGTGTCGCTATTTTGTTACTTAAACTGTGTAAAAACTTCGTGTGTCATTGAACATGTAATATACTATAACATGACTACAAATTGGTACACGTGTGTAGTGTGCCAAATAAAATACATTATTAGTCCTCAAATTTAAAAAGAATTGATACATAATGTATATACTACGTATTTGATAGACAATAGAAATCCGAGAAGTTACAAATATTTAACCAAAGGCTAAATTAGCATTTTACAGCAAATTGCCATTATTATTAGAATTTTATTACAAAGATGCCATTGTTAATTAATTAATTATTAAAATTAAATATCATTCATAATGATTGATCTAACGGTCCAAAATGGTTCCTATTGTTTTTATTTTAAGCATGGTCACTACAATAGCGTTCCCCTATATATATATATATATATATACATATATATATATATATATATATATATATATATATATATATATATATATATATATAATATATATATATATATATATATATATATATATATATATATATATATATATATATATATATATATATATATATATATATATATATATATATATATATTTATATATATATATATATATATATATATATATATATATATATATATATATATATATATATATATATATATATATATATATATATATATATATATATATATATATATATATATATATATATATATATATATATATATATATATATTATATATATATATATATATATATATATATATATATATATATATATATATATATATATATATATATATATATATATATATATATATATATATATATATATATATATATATATATATATATATATATATATATATATATATATATATATATATATATATATATATATATATATATATATATATATATATATATATATATATATATATATATATATATATATATATATATACTTATATATATATTTAATTTATAAAAAACTATTTATTTATTTAAAAACTAATTAATTTAATTTAAAAACTAATTAAACAAAAAATTAATAGAAAACAAACCGTGAGGAGTTAAGACGCGAGGTCAGAACCGTTGGCTTCGTAATTTTGTGGTCTTCAATGTGCCTTATTACTGGATGACTTTGGAGATTGGCAAAAATGGTCCTTGTTGTAGAATTTCATCAAATCTTCATTTTTAGTCCTCCAAACTTCATTCTTTTGGCACTTTTTGGTCCTTTGACTTTATCTTTGGCTTTTTCTTCGACAAATGACCGTGAAATCCCGTATATTATTTCCTTTGGATCTTTTGTACCTATTTCACAACAAAAATACAAACCACGCGTAATTCTGACATTTACGATATTAATTACACGTTTTGGTCATGTTTTTCATTATTTTAAGTGGTAAAAGGATAAGTGTTTACACACTCATTAAATCCTATACACTTGACCATTGTAATGTCCCAAGCAATGCACAATTTTAAAGCACAGTTTTACATTTTCCATCATAATTAACCCATCTCGGCCTTTATTATAATATACTACTACTACTACAATGAAAGAAATTTAAAACGATGAAAAGATAAAGGATATGACAATTTCATTCAATTTATTAACTTTGAAATTATTTGATGGAAGAAACTTGTAAAGAAATCTAAGACTTAAACTAGGGCTTTTGGTATCATGAGTATTAATCACCCTCAAGTTTCATGTTCCTTATACCAAGCGTAAAAACGAGATCATTGTAATTATAAGTTAGTAAAACTAAAACTTACTCATGTGGTTTAATTATTCACTTAGACCCTGAAATTGTGTATAATGCAGTTCGTTTTTCTCAGTTCTTGCTAATTGAAAGTCCAACCAATATCGGGTTTTTAACTGTTTTTGGTTGTTAATCTTTTTTGGATATTCTATTTGCTAATTCAACAAAGCCTTGCAAAATTGAAAAATATTACCTACTTATATGTAAAACATAGTGCAATTACCAAGTTTTTATTCAAGTAAGATTCAAAATGTAAATTTTAAAACTAAAAGGACTGAAAATGTAAATTCTATGAAATATAAATGCTTAAAATGTAAATTCTAACAAGTAAAAGGACTGAAAATGCAAATCAGCAAACTATAAGGATCAAAAATGTAAAGTATGTAACAAACTAACCAAATAGTAACAAATTCCAAAACTGAAAACTAAATTCTAACAAACTTCAAATTGAAAGGACTTAATTGTGAAAACCCTAAAAAGATGCAAACTTAGCCAGGTTTAGAAACTATTTGAAACAAGAAGGACTAGATTGCAAATTTTGAAACTTTTTAAGCCAAAACGTGTTTACAAGACAAATAAGCTCGTTTGAGCTTATTACTGGACCAAAATGGTTCAAACCAATTTCAAAACACTTAGAATTAAAAATAAGCTAGACCTATAAGAGGATTTTGGCTGAAAGCTATTAATAAGCAAATAAGCACTTCAAAAAGCTGAAACTCTCAAATATCAACCAATACCAACTACTAAGTGGATTTGTGAAATAAAATTGCTTGGTTAATGAATAGAATCAAAAGATCTCAAAATGCAGTTTCCATTTACAGTAACTTGCCTTTCCTCAAGCATTCAGATTTTAGCTTATTTCTGTATCAAGTGCTTATAGACTATGAAACTTTATAATATGACCTACAATTGAGAACAAGTTTGGTGAAATTTCATCAAGAATTCAGTAAATGGCAAGCAAATGAAATTGAATACTTTTTTAAACCAAAACTGACTGAAAATCAACCCAAACTTTTTCTTGCCAATTGCCTTTTTGACTTAAGAGTTGACTTGAAAATTACTCAAAACACTTTGTAATCACCTAATGACTGAAAATGAACATTAGCTTGCCAAAAACCAACACTTGAAAACTTTTCAAAAGCTAATTCCAAACACTCCTTTATCTGAACTATATGAAAATTTTCAAAGACTTTTATAGAACTAGTTAAGACTGAATGAAAACCTTTAGCAAACCAATTTCAATGCTCAAAAAGAAATGTGTAAGAACTACTTGCAAGCAATGAGGTCAACTAGAACTCAAATAAGGTGATAGGACAAGAAAGGACTGAATAAGGCTAACTACTAAAACACAATCCAAAGCAATGAGCAGTTAAGTAGCAATTAAGCTACAAACAGGTCTAGAATCAGATCAAATCCAAACTAAACAAATTTGATCATAAAATCATCAAGATTTACACTAGAAAAGTAGCATGCAGTTGAAAATTTTAGTGGAACCAAAATTCAGAACTTTAAAACCTTGTGAAGTAACCATTGGGAAGTAGAGGAGTGTTGTACTCTCTATCCTAGTGCTAACCACCACCTTAGCACTAGATCAACAATCTACAATCAACAAAACTGCTACAAATCAACAAGAAACATCTCCATGGCATGAATTCATCTCATAAGCTATAGATTTGAACTGAAATCACCAAACAGCTACAATTCTTCCTCCAAAGTTAGTTATGATTAATGTATGATCATAACAAACTTCAAACAGCAACACAAGTATCAATTGAAGGCAGGTATGAACAGTAATGATGAAGATAGAATTTGGCGGGAAATGAAGAATTTGAATTTTATTGATGGAATTCAGTTACAAAGTTGTTAAAAGGATGCTAACTAACTAACTAACTCAAGAGTGTGTCAAACTCTTGAGTAGTTTAGCTAAGAAAGGAAAAAGTTGAGAGAAAATGTAAATGTGTGTGTTTTTCACACTTACAACTACTTTTTACAAATGAAGCCCCAAACTGCTATTTATAGACTTGAGAAGGAAGTTTGTTGGGGATGATGACGTGTTGAGACCAATCCCAGGTCTCCACGTGGCACAATTCTGCTAAGTTGATTTTCCAAGTATGAACATGAATTGGGGCTTTTTGATTGAGTCGATTTCTTGTTAATTGATGATGACCATTGTGTTCGTCTCTCAAAAATAAGCGCTTTTGATGTTTACAACTCTTCATGAAATCCATTCTAGCTCAAGAACGATCCTGGGAATTTTTGGCCGTCTTGAAGATGACACGTGTCATGCTCTGAATGGTTGAAACAAGTGCACACGGATTGCACTGTTTAGATTTTGTTATTTAATGTGACGGCTGAGTGGGAAATTAATGCTTGTGACTTGGCAATCCTTGTACTCATTTTGCTTGCTTCTCATTGGCTGAAATTATATCACATGGATTGAACTTGCATTAATTTCCAAAATAGGCAGATTTGGCCCCTAGACTTTGGCAGATTGCACTTAAAGGCTTGTATCTTCATTTCTTTGGCACTTTTAGTCCTTCCAACTTCATTCTTGAGCAGAATTAGTCCTTTGACTGAGTTGACTTGAAAGTTGACCTTGTTTGACTATGATCTTGACTTTTTTACAACATTTACACTTTGGTCCTTCTTCTTTGGCAGTTTGTCAAGATAGGTCCTTGTACTTCAAAGTCTTGTCACTTTTGATCCTTCTTTGTCTTTTTCATCAATTTAAGCTTGATTTTCCCTTGTTTTCTTGGAAATGTATCCTTTTACCTACACAAGTGTACACAAACACAAACATACCACATAATACTGATTTTGTAGGATAAATTGGTATTTTGCTTCATGTTTTAGGGTTATTTGTTGATAAATTGATATGAGTTTAAGCTCATATCAAATCCCCTACACTTGAACATTGTCATGTCCTCATGCAATTATATATTTTAAAGCACAAATTTACATTCTCCTCATAATTAATCCACCTTGGCCATATGGAATGCATCTACACTACTCTAAACTACATGATGCATGATTTTGACTTTTAATAATGCAATGAACAAAATACAATTCTCTCTATATCTTTTTGATTTTTCTTGAAATGGTTTTGATGGAAATAACTCATAAAGAATTCAATGGCTTAGATTAGGGCTTGGGTACCATGGACATTTATCACCCTCAAGTTTCACTTTCCCCATACCAAGCTTAAAAATGGGATCATTGCATTCACAAGTAAAAAGTGCATCAACTTATTCATGACAATTAAACGTGGAACCGGTTATTATTTGAGCAAATTGCTTGTGGGCAAATTTGTTATTTATTCAAGTGTGAAGTATAAGAAGTGTAAAATCCAAAAATAAGGAAGCACGGTTTTAATCCTAAATAATCCTCTCATCCATTACTTGAAAAACCGCTCACAATTAATACAAGTCCGTTTCAAGAGTAATAAGTCATTCGCCTTATGTGTAAAATCATCATGTCATGCTTTCATAAGTAGCTACACACTCGCTAAGGAAAGAAAAATAAAACTCACGCAATAATTTACATCCGCCATCTTTTTGAGACTTTGGATCTTCAACCCCGCAACCCGTCAAGGTAATATTGGATTGGAGCAATCTATTGAATCCCCGCAACCCGTCAAGGTAATATTGGAACTCAA
Source organism: Glebionis coronaria (assembly GCA_025667525.1). NCBI lineage: Eukaryota > Viridiplantae > Streptophyta > Magnoliopsida > Asterales > Asteraceae > Glebionis > Glebionis coronaria. The sequence goes on along the minus strand of JANFOE010001777.1, from coordinate 88,753 downwards.
TAGTCACTATAATTAACACCACACTGCCCCTCTTGGGAGTCTTGTATATATATTTTTTTTCTTTTCTTTTTTTTTCTTCTTTTTTTCTAGCCACTCATTTTTTTATAAGCCGCTCTTATTTTTCTTTATTCCTCACAAAGAAATTTGAAAAGAATAAAAGGAAAAACACCCGCTAAATATTGAGCATGACATAAGTCTAGTACACATAAAACGTTCTAACTTAGAATCTTAAGACGTACTTATATCAACCATGAATGATTAGACAAAAATGCATAAGAGATTACAAACCAATTAAAACCGTTCTTGATTATTTATTAACAATTATATACATGCGAAGAAAATAGAGGTTAAGAAGAGAAGGGTTTAGCCACAAGTAATTATCATGAAGTTTATCTAGCCCTTTTATACTTGCTTCAGCTCTATCATTTCCCATTCTCCACAAATTTAAAATCTCAAAGAATGAGATTCGTGGATGCTTAGCCTAATAGACCAATGAAGGACTACATGGTTAAGGATACTAGCTAGAGAATGCTAAAATAAGCAAACTCGGGTTGAGTCAAAATATCCATGGCGGGCCTAATATGTCAAAGAAATCTAAACTTGTTAAAACATGTTCTTATTATATTTTTTTCTTTTTATATATTTTTGATGAAAAATAAGAGAAGAAATATATACAATGCAAATGTATTATGCAAAATGATTGATGCAAAAATTATGAATGCATATTTTTGTTGGCCAAAGTAGATCAAAAATTTGAAAAATGTTGAAAAATCAATTTTCCATGTTATCATGCAAGACAATGACAAGTTCTAGGTAAAGTCACTTCGATAGAAGACCCTCCTACACTTAAGCTAAACATTGTCCTCAATGTTTAAGAGCATGGAAGTATAAAAAACTTCCCCTACACTTATGACAATGAATAGACTTTGCTTAACCCAAGTTAAGGAAATGACAACTATTAGTGAAATCATGTTTAAGCACAAGGTGTCGATGAAAAATCACTATAGTAACGAAGTGAAGCGGATACAAGGGCCTCCTCCATAAGCTCCAAAGCATGAAATGAGTGAGCAACCCTACAAACAACATGAAGACAAAAGAAGGTCTCCCCTACACTTATCTCCAAGTCTATACCTTATTGCTAACCTAAAACATTCTAAACCTAGTTATACGATGCTTGAGTTAATGAGTCTCTAGCTCGACTTGTCCCACACTTAAAAGTGTCTAAAACCTATCATGAAGAAGAAAAGTGTTGCCCTTTTTAAGAAAAGTCTCCATGATGAGGTAAAACAAGTGTTTATTTATCAAAACTCCATAAATATCCCCCAGGATCAAATACATAATTACCATCCCACTTATAACACAATTCAACAACTAGCTTCCCAAGCAATGGTGAAAAGAGTGAGGTGTTGTTCTCCAAAATAGTTTCCCATATGTTCTTCCCAAGGTGATAGTGTAATGCTCTCAAATCTTTCACAAGGTTTCCTTTTGTTGCATTAGGCGGATACTGAGATAGTTTAGCAAGCTCTATTCCAGGGTCAAAAATCTGTTCCTTGATGGGAAAACAACAAGTGTTGGTTGCCTTAGAAGATTCTCCTTTGTAAATCACATTGTGAGAGAAAGGTTGTGAAGGCATGGGTAACAACAAGCTCTTGGAAGGAATCATCATAACTTGTTTTCCTTAATTACTTTGAAAGGTTGAGGTGGGCAAGGAAAAAGGTAAAGGATCTTCATTCAATAGAGATTCTAAATAGAGTATGTCCCCCTCCTCATCAAGATAACCAAGAGTGTACTCAAAAGATATATCCACCTCTAAAAACTCATCACTCTCATCCAAGATAGAATCCGCCTCATCACCATAAACATCATAGATTGGTTTATCAAAAATTGGTGATCCCACAAAACCAAAGGAAGTATGATCATCAACAAATGGAGAGTCACAAGTAGAAAGCTCATCATCACTATAATCATCATATGTTGGTGAATCACAAAGAAAATATTCTCCATCACTTAAGTCCTCATGAATATGATTATCATTGTGGAAAAATGGAGTGTCATATGGGATTTCACTAAGGTTTAGCTCTTGATGTTCATGAAGATCCAAAAATGAGGTAATGGAAGCAATGGTCTCAATATGAGGTAAATCATAATCTCCACTTGAGCAAGCTTCATAAAAGTACTCATCACAAACTTCATCAAGAAGATCATCTTGTATTTCCTCCTCATGCACAACATCAATATGTTTTACCGCTTCGGGCTCATTAGACTTTTTAGAAAACTTCCCCATGTTAAACACAACTCTCTCATCTCCTACCCGCATTGTAAGTTCTCCTTCCGCCACATCGATTAAAGTACGACCCGTTCACAAAAATGGCCTACCAACAATCAAAGGCACTCTAGGATCCATATCATAATCAACCACCACAAAATCTGCGGGAAATATAAATCTATCAACTCCCACAAAAACATCTTCCGCAATTCCAACCGGATAAGCTATAGTACGGTTAGCCAACTCAAGAGTCATCTTAGTAGGAGTGAGCTCGGGAAGTGAAAGTCTCTTCCAAACCGATAATGGCATAAGACTTATACTTGCTCCTAAATCCGCTAGAGCCATACAATTTTCCACCCCCGGGAAATTGCAAGGAATCAAAAACCTCCCCGAATCTCCAAGCTTAGTAGGCAACTTCTTAAGCAAAACCGCGGAACAATTTTCATTCAAGGAAGCATTAGGTAAATCCACCAATCTTTCCTTGTTAGAAAGAAAGTCCTTAATCATCTTAGCAAACTTAGGCATATTGGCTAAGGCTTCCGCAAAGGAGATATTGATGTTAAGTTGCTTGAACATCCTCAAAAAGTTAGAAACTTGGATATCATCCTTGTTCTTAAGCTTTTCTTTTCTCAATCTTGAAGGATATGGAAGAGTAGGTTTTGGTGTAGGTGGAATAGGTGTTGTAGTGGAAGATTTGTCTTTGTTAGCTTCTTCATTGGGAAGTGTGGAAGGTAAAGGAGAAGTATGAATAGGTTGAGAAGGCGTGTTTGAGTGAATGGGAGCATTTTGAGGAGGTGAAGTAGAGGTAGAAGGCTTGTCACAAGTAGGAGCACAAGTGGGTTGAACAATAGTAGGTTTAGGAGGTGAAGGATCCTTTGTTGTTGTTCCACTCCTTGTTGTAATGGCATTGACATTGGCCCTTGGATTAGTTTGTGTGTTGGAAGGTAAAGCCCCTTGTGGTCTTTGATTTAATGCCATTAAAAACCTATTGGTTTGTTCATCCGCTATACGTTTCATTTGATCATTCATTCTCTTCTCAATTTCACGCATTTTCTTATCACCATACTCTTGAGTCTCTTGCATCCCATATCCTTGATTTTGAAGTTGAGGGTAAGCTTGATTTGGTATTGGAGCATATGCTTGATTGGGGAAAAGTGGAAGTGGTTGATTAAATCCTTGTTGTGGTGGATAAAAGGTATTTCCTTGATGTTGAACATTGTTGGGTGCCTTGTAGTTATTTCCTTGATAAGGTGGTCTTTGCCCTTGATTCCTTGGTAAAATTTGAGGAGGATTTTGTTGAATTTGGGTGGGTGGTTGGGGTGGGAATCCGGGTGGAGTAAGGTAATTTTGGGACTTGTAAGAAAGGTTATTTGGATTGATATTTGGCTTGAAGTGTTCACGATGTTCCTCTTGGTAAGCATAGCATTCCCCTTGATACACTTGCACCTTATCACATTGTTCATAAGTGTGAGAACCCGTACTTTCCCAACATTATTTTATTCTTTTTATTCGTGCTTCTTGAATTTTTCCAACGTATTACGTTTTCTTGTATTGCTATATGTAAATCCTGAGATTTTTAAATTATACTTTTTTAAGTATTTTTCTGATCATCGATAAATACTTTGTATGGAATTATAAATTTTTATTTTATTTTTCCATATTTAATTTAAATCAAAGTTTTTTTTATTTAAAATCACCCGCGTGCGTTTTACAACGATTTTATTCAAAATCAATGTACAACGAGAATTCCTAGTGATCGCGATACCGACGGATGCCCAAAATATTACGTTTATTTATCGATTGTTTCGATAATTAATATTTTCGACGATTTCGTTTTAATTACGTATTAAGTCGTGTCGAGAAATCGTATAATCATTTTTATGATGCATTATAACTTTTGAAAAGTATTTTTACGAAACCCGAGCCCCGTAAATATTTTTAATATTTACCAATAACCATTTTCTACCCTTTAAAACTATTAATTGTTTTTAAGTCCACAAGTTTCAAAGTTGGCAAAACTAACCCTCCACTTAACTAGCACTATATAAATCATTTTTTTTACTTCCATTACAACATACACTTTCATTTTTAACAAAAAAAAACACATCCTCCCTCCCCTTCATTTCTCTCCGCCACCACCACCACATAAACACCCCTAAAACCTTGATTTTTAACATGAATCTCTTAAAACAAATTAAAGACCCATGTTCTAAATCTTGTGGTGATTCTATTGATAACAAAATCACCCACATGCATCAAGATTTCAAGAACTTTTGATTTCATGATTGTATGATGTTGTAATCATCTTGCATATGTTATATTTGGTAAGATTATCATGTTTTGATCCTTAAAAGTCTTGTTTTTAATCTTTGATTTTTGTTAAATTTTTCATACAAGTGTTTTTAGGAGTGTTTGGTTGATGGGTATGATAGTATAGTGATCCTAGGGGTATGGGAATGATTGGTTTTGAGTGAAAAATAGATTTGTCATGTTTTCTAAAAAGCTAATTTGGGACAACAGCTTTAAACAGATTGTTTCGTGGGTTTAAGGTCTGTGAAAGACTGACATTATTTGAAATTATTGTAGAGTTTTCCGAGACGGTCGTTTTGGTATAAGATAGAGCTTATAACTCATTACGAGTCAAAAGTTATGCTAGTTTTAGTTTTCGTGTACCGGGAGACGCAAGTCGGCACAATCCGAAATTGTGGCTGATTTTGGGTCGACTCTCGGGGACTTTAGGCTTGGTTAGATAGTTGATACTACTGATTTTCAAAGTTTACAAACTGAGTTTGATGAGTCTAGTAGTGGTTTCAAAAGACGGATTGTCGGGTTAGTACTTTTAAAGTGGTCCAAACGGTTTTACAAAACAAGTGTACAAATCTGTCCTAAAATTTGGAGTCGAGTAAAGCGTCGAGTTGATGGATTTTAAAGTGTGAACTTTTGCTCAAATTTTGGTGAGGTCTTATACAGGGTATAAGTTACCTTGAAACCAATTTTCATGTAAAACGGACATGTCTAGATAGGGTAGATCGGTGTGTACATTCGGGGTGTACTTGCTGATTTTTATTTTGGACACGTAGTTCAAATGCTTGTGTTGCGTGAGTTTGAGTGTTCACCATCGGACATGGTGACTTACTCAAGTGCTTAGTCATTATATAAATGACTTAGCTACTGGTCCAAATAAGGGTGAAGGATAGTTTGACTTGCGTTGACTTGGCGTCGTATGACGAGTCATTTTCAAGTGTTCAAGTGTTATAACGAGTAACGTTGGATAAATGGATTCTTTTGATTCGTGTCAATGGTTTTGAAACGTGTATACTTTGAAAACATTTGAGTCATGTTATATTTGTTATATATATCGATATTGAGTTCGAGTCTTAACGCGCGCCTTATTGTGATAGGTTGCGGTTTTCGTGTTTTCCCCGGGCATCCATATCGTCGGTGATCGTCTCACTACATTATTTCTACTCAATTGCTGAGTACCATGATTGACTTGACACGTGGCTAAGGGCCACGAAATTTCTAAGGATCAAGGAGGAGGAATTGTTTAATTTGCGTGTTTGGATTAATTCCTACTTGTTATGAAGGTATAGTCACTCCTAGCATTTTAGTTTTGATGTTACTAGTACTTTGATTCTTTTTATTCATGAATTTTGAATTCCTTGGGTGAAACCCACTGAGATTATAGATACTTAGGGCATATTAGGACTTAGGACACTTGCGTGGCGATTTGGTATAGCCTAAGTGTTGCTTGATTGAGGTTAGGTAGCTAAATAGAGTTGTTTTTGTAGTATGGAAATCACCACAGAAACAAACAGGTCATGGCAAAATTTTCTTAAACATATGACCTTGTTTTTATTTGAAAAATGGATACCCACTGATGTGATTAGTATGTGTTGAGTTGGATGGAAACGGGAAGTGTCCGGATGAGTCCGAAACGGTCGTTTTACTAAACTAGGTCAAATCTTAATGTTATACTTAAAACGTGGGTAAATTGACTTGGGTAAAAAGGATTAATTTATGATTTTATGACTTTTTACAGTAGCTACAAATATAATAAAACTTATCTTTTTGGTTTCGTGTCAAAATCTTTTATCGATTGGGATTTATGCTTAATCTACCGTAAGGTACGAAAGACGTTTACAACTTTCTGTTTTGATAGTCTGTCACTAAAAGTGCATTTCCCATTGATTGAAAATAGTTCTAGGGCTGTTCTTTCCCAACTTTTAAAGGTAAGAGAAATACCTATACATGTCAAGAAATTTCACCTCCTGTACTACTATAGATTTTTAGATATGACCAAATCTTCACAGCCTTTTTCAGAAAACTGAATGCAGTCCCTTGTTTTGGTTTTTCAAACCGAGTCTTAAACGTGTTCGAAGCCCACACATAAATGCTTGGACCATCATACAAGGTTGATATTAGGTTATTACAGTAGGTTCAAGGTGTTGGGTCAAAATTTTAACTTAAGCTTAGGTCTCGCCATCGCACGCAAGTTACCTAGTCATACTATGTCCCACCACTTCTAAAACGTTATTGCTTCATTGAACGCATTCTTATTACGCGTCACCATTGCATAGGTCCGTGAAGACTTCTTTTTGCTCAGCCCCTTTTACCTTGTGATTACTTACTAAAGGTGAGTTCATAGCCCCTTTTTACTTGAACAATGTTTCTAAATGCGGGGTGAGATTTTACATGGTGGAACACATCCATTTAAAACTGTATATTATCCAGAACTTGTATGCTATTCAAACTTGTATGCTTTCCAACAGTTTTCATTGATATTATTGCTTATAGTTAATAGCCTTAAGTTTCCTCTCTTGATCATGAACCGTTAATTGTCCCGTATGCTTTGCGCTAAGCGCGAATGTTGTGGGTGGATCCATCGGGATTGACAATCCCCGTCCCGATTACCTTGACGCACTTACATTTGTTTATACTTGAGTATTTAGGCTGAATACTCCCTAGAGGAACTTACTTTGAGTTAAGCTTCGGTTCATGAACTAAACAGCAATAATATTGGTTTCAGACTATGGTTAATGATCATAACCATTTTCTCTATTTACTTGTTTTACAAAAGAATGCTTGTGTTCCACACCTTTATTGCTAAACCTATGAATTTCACTCGACTTTGTGTTGACGATTTTACATGTTTAATCTCAGGTATTATTACTTAGCTTTGCTTGGATGGGAGCCCGCAGGATATTATCGCAGCTTGGAGATTTCTGTGATGCTTTTAAAAGACTGGTTTTAGTACAAACTGTCAGAAATTTATTATATCTTTTGGGCAACTTTATGTTATAAATCATGATGAAATAATATATCTTTCCGCATATAAAACTCTGGGACCTATGTTTAAAACTCTGATCATTTTAGATGTGATATATATGCTTTTATTACGTCAGCTTTGTGTCAACTGTAATTCATTGTTTCTTGTACTATGACGTGTTACCCCCTCGTTGCCAAGTTGTTCCATGTCAGATTTTGAGGGTCTCACAGATTGGTATCAGAGCGATGGTTATAGGGAACTGAGTCGTTTTTCAAAACTTAGTCTATAACCGAAAGTTCAAATATTTTATTGTTTCTAAGTGTCAAACACAGAATTTGCCATTGCTGCTCGATATCTTCGCGGGTAACTCTCTAATCCTTATTATTTACTTTTAATTATCGTTGTAGTATTTCATCTCTTGATTACATTTTGAAATATTACTTTACGCTAATGACGATAATTACTATGTCTTTTCAAAGCCTATGTGCTTCATGAATTATCATTGAATGTTACTGTGATTAGATCTGCCTATACTGTATTTCTTGAATTCTTGTTCTTGTGAATTGATCTTATTGCAATGATATTATATCGTTATGTTGTTACATACTTGTATTCAGAGCGCGTATGCTGCCGACTTTTCATACTCATTTTTCTGAGTACTATTGCTATTTCATTTATGCTTGATACGACTGACTTTATATGCTCGTTCAGTTTGAACCGTCTGTTTTTCTTGACTCGTTGATACGTGTTGTGCATACTATCGCGATACCATTGTTCGGGATTGAATAAGTGTTGTTTTCGATGAACTTCTGATTTTCATTCTACTACCGTGTGTGTTGCTTTCATTGTTTATTTCCCTTAAAATATCTACTTAGATACGCAGATTTTCTTTCTGACCATTCATAATTGAATGTCTAGTCTATACACCATTGTGTAGCTCAATGTGTCTCCCAGAAAGACTAAAGGACATCGTGTGAGTCTCACATCTCGAAGAATTCGTTGAATCAGTGCTGAATAATATTGTGGGTTTTCATAATCTTGATTTACCTTTACGCCACCGTTTTACGCGACACTTGTACATGGATTACATCTTACTTCATTGACCATTCTACGTTTCGATTTCAACTTAGAACATCCGTTGTACCTTGAACACATAATCGTCATTTATTATGTGATGATTGTTTGGAATACGATCCTACTTGTATCCTCCCTTTTCATTGAACCTCCTCGCTCCAGGAATGCCACTTGTTATTGTCCCGTTTCTTTCTCGATATATCTTGTGATTTTGGAAATCATGCCACCAAGAGACCTTTCTGCATTGCATCTTGCAGCCGAAGACACGGATGATATGCGTCGTTTTTTTTATGTCTCCGATTATCGTTGGCATTCTTGAACCATTTCTATACTGTGTTTTCTTTACATGACTAATTATACAGTTTACCTTCTTTCGTCTTTATGGAATCCACAAGTCCTATGTGTACATTAATTTTGAGTTATCATGAAGTTTGGATTTAATTTCAAACTATGTCGAAAAATATACTTTGTACAGAAACTTTACAGGAAGTTTAACAGTGTCGAGAAAATATTTTTATAACTTTAGACATAAAAATATATATATTTCTACATGTTGAGACGTCCGTTTAGGACATAAAATTTGACCAATAAACTTTAAAATCGAGCAAGTTACGCTCATTTGAGATTGTAAAATATAAGAAGTTATTTTCTGAATAATGCTAAAATATCATTTTGTTAACAGATTTAATGCAAGGGCATTTTCGTCCATTTTAATTCCGTTTCAAGTCTCGGGTAAAACTAGAAAGTTGTTCAAAACATTATTTTACATCGAAATGCATTAGACTTTGAGTCTTAGAATATCGTTTAGTGAGTTAATTGGTCTAGTCAAACCCAAAGGTCAAAACTAATAAAAATTAAAAACATGGATTGAAGCGTTTTTGAGTTCGTTGAGCTCGTAAAACTTTAACTAATGATATTTTGCAAACTAAAAACAAGGATTGCTTTTGAATAAGTATAAAATAGTAACTTTGTGTTCGGTCATACATGAACATAGATCTTGAACTTTTGAAATTCGGTAACTTCCTAATATAGAAACTTTTCAGTGTGATTGTACTATTTGTTAACTGATACCTTACTTTCTTAAAAGTGTATTTTTGTCAAATAAATTACGATGTGCACATACAGATTCCTTATTCCTTTATTTTGTTTATGACTTATTTGTCATTCTATTTTCTTTCATTGCTTCGATCGTACCACTGAATTGGATCGCGATTTGAAGATCTTGCTTTCATATCGTTTGTTATCATCTTGACACGTGTCTCCTGACGATTTCGGCTAAACCTCTTGAAACCTAATCACCTTGTAACCATTTTATTGGTTGTCTTGAACTACTCCTTATTTCCCTCTTGTAACCCACTCGCTACTTTATAAACTATTGTCATGTTACCATACAACTCAAACTGGTCTTGTTTGCGAATCATTTTACAAAAGGTTTCATTTGGGCTTTCTTAAATAGTTGACTGCTATCTTATAAAATTAACTTATATTAATTTTACAATGTATTTTCACAAATTGTTCTAATACGGTCTTATAAAGAACCCTTGTAACTATACGAATTGTCGATTTAAAACAGTTAGCCAGTAACTTATTAGCAAATAGTTTCATAAACTATTTTGATTTCTGTTTTTACAAATGGCATTATATACATATTTTAAATAATATGACCTGTAATACTGGTTTGACGAAGATGAGCATCGCATTGCTAGTCCTAAATTATGCATGGCCTGATCACCTATGCTTAATTTAGAAGGAGCCATGCAAGGCCAAATAGTAGTCGCCTTAAATATTTAACCTAGAATCAACTTTTTAGTTATGTTGCTTAAAATGTTTGATTAAATATAAGTTTTGAAAACTTTTACTTCTTGTGCGAGTAACAACAGTTCGCGACATACACCTATGAACCCTTATCTTTTCTTGAACAAAATACATGCCTCAAGCACAGATTTCTTTACTCAACGATCCTTGCTTTACTTGTTACCTCATCATCCTCATGATACAATTTTCGTTACCATTTGCCTAAATTCTTACCATTGATACCCGACTTGAAAGTTTCAACGTTGCTATGCTCCTACATCGATTGACCATCTCTATCTATTTTGGTAGACCTTCGAAACGTCTCTGGACGCGATTAGTGATTTATGACTGGACGTGAACGATGATTACGTGTAATTGCCATGATATGTGTTAAGATACTATCGTCTTGAAATTTCATTCGTGTGAATCATGTGTTGATTTCGCCTTTCATTGCTAATGTTGTTCATCTTACTGGAACTTCTCTCAATTGACTTCTTAAGAATTTTCTTTGATTCGAAAATTCGTTGTGTGGCTTTTCCCTTTCGATCGTATTTCGACCACCGAGAACTTAATAAGCCGTTATTGGTGACGCCAACCACACTCGTGAATTAATCTTGCTATAATCATTGTTTCTTATTATTTTTATTATTGATGTGACTATTCTACCACGTTTGTTAAGAATTGATACGACTTCCGTCTTATTCCTTTGTATATTGCTCGCATACAGATTGTTGACCTTTATTTGATTCACATTCGTTGTTGTCTTGTCACCTTTTGAAAACCAGAAACTGTTACGTGTTTATCGTTTGATATCTTAAACACTTTCTTAAATTTCTAAAAAATTATTATTAATTTTTAAGAACATTTTATACATTTTATCAAATGTTCAAATTACCAAAATAACTGTTTCAAGTTAATTATCAGATCTATATATCCTCTTTGGTAAATTTACCTAATATTTCAAAAGATATCAAGCTGTATCTTTTAAAGTATTTGATTATATCATACTTTATTGTCAACCTAATGAAATTATTTAAATTCATTTATAATTTCTAACAATGATTCAAAATAACTTGGAAAAAAAAATCTGAATTTTCTCTAATGGTGACGATAAACCCGAGTTTTAACGATAATTTAATACAGTCATCCAAAAGTTCTTAAGCCGATCAGGATAACTATCTTGAACTGTTCTACTTTTGCTTTGAAAATCCTGATCAAGAAAAAGATATAACAACAGCTTACTCCCTAAATATAGATAGTTTGATTTTAAATCACTACACCTTGTGAAAAGTTCTTTTAATCAAGGAAATACATAAACTGAGTTTTAAAGTAATACCAAAATCCTAGACAACTGATTGTGACAACTTGTATTTTAAACGATCATATGTTATTCATTTTTCCCTTCTATTTCTCTTGTAAATAGATTCTTACGTTTTAAGATTTTCACGTTTTATAGTTGCACGATTTGCGACCCCTTGTTGATTTACAATCTTGGTTCATTTTATCGCACTTTGCCTGTTTAAGCGATTCTTGTGTTCATTCTTGTTAGTTCATCGCACGTATTTCCAACAACTCTATCTCTCAATGTATCTCCGTATTGAAAGATCGTTATCCTAATCCAAGACTGAAAAGTTATACGAAAAGGAGTTAAGAAACTGAAGCATAGTGAATTCTAACCGTTAAGATTCGTCATGGTACGGAAGTTTACCTGGGAAGCAATGAATTTTGTTCTACACTTTGTACCTCCTCTTGTTTGCATCTTCTACTGTTTTCAGGAGAACTCTGGGGACCAGAGTTCCTTTAGGGGGGAAGACTGTGAGAACCCGTACTTTCCCAACATTATTTTATTCTTTTTATTCGTGCTTCTTGAATTTTTCCAACGTATTACGTTTTCTTGTATTGCTATATGTAAATCCTGAGATTTTTAAATTATACTTTTTTAAGTATTTTTCTGATCATCGATAAATACTTTGTATGGAATTATAAATTTTTATTTTATTTTTCCATATTTAATTTAAATCAAAGTTTTTTTTATTTAAAATCACCCGCGTGCGTTTTACAACGATTTTATTCAAAATCAATGTACAACGAGAATTCCTAGTGATCGCGATACCGACGGATGCCCAAAATATTACGTTTATTTATCGATTGTTTCGATAATTAATATTTTCGACGATTTCGTTTTAATTACGTATTAAGTCGTGTCGAGAAATCGTATAATCATTTTTATGATGCATTATAACTTTTGAAAAGTATTTTTACGAAACCCGAGCCCCGTAAATATTTTTAATATTTACCAATAACTATTTTCTACCCTTTAAAACTATTAATTATTTTTAAGTCCACAAGTTTCAAAGTTGGCAAAACTAACCCTCCACTTAACTAGCACTATATAAATCATTTTTTTTACTTCCATTACAACATACACTTTCATTTTTAACAAAAAAAAAACACATCCTCCCTCCCCTTCATTTCTCTCCGCCTCCACCACCACATAAACACCCCTAAAACCTTGATTTTTAACATGAATCTCTTAAAACAAATTAAAGACCCATGTTCTAAATCTTGTGGTGATTCTATTGATAACAAAATCACCCACATGCATCAAGATTTCAAGAACTTTTGATTTCATGATTGTATGATGTTGTAATCATCTTGCATATGTTATATTTGGTAAGATTATCATGTTTTGATCCTTAAAAGTCTTGTTTTTAATCTTTGATTTTTGTTAAATTTTTCATACAAGTGTTTTTAGGAGTGTTTGGTTGATGGGTATGATAGTATAGTGATCCTAGGGGTATGGGAATGGTTGGTTTTGAGTGAAAAATAGATTTGTCATGTTTTCTAAAAAGCTAATTTGGGACAACAGCTTTAAACAGATTGTTTCGTGGGTTTAAGGTCTGTGAAAGACTGAGATTATTTGAAATTATTGTAGAGTTTTCCGAGACGGTCGTTTTGGTATAAGATAGAGCTTATAACTCATTACGAGTCAAAAGTTATGCTAGTTTTAGTTTTCGTGTACCGGGAGACGCAAGTCGGCACAATCCGAAATTGTGGCTGATTTTGGGTCGACTCTCGGGGACTTTAGGCTTGGTTAGATAGTTGATACTACTGATTTTCAAAGTTTACAAACTGAGTTTGATGAGTCTAGTAGTGGTTTCAAAAGACGGATTGTCGGGTTAGTACTTTTAAAGTGGTCCAAACGGTTTTACAAAACAAGTGTACAAATCTGTCCTAAAATTTGGAGTCGAGTAAAGCGTCGAGTTGATGGATTTTAAAGTGTGAACTTTGGCTCAAATTTTGGTGAGGTCTTATACAGGTTATAAGTTACCTTGAAACCAATTTTCATGTAAAACGGACATGTCTAGATAGGGTAGATCGGTGTGTACATTCGGGGTGTACTTGCTGATTTTTATTTTGGACACGTTGTTCAAATGCTTGTGTTGCGTGAGTTTGAGTGTTCACCATCGGACATGGTGACTTACTCAAGTGCTTAGTCATTATATAAATGACTTAGCTACTGGTCCAAATAAGGGTGAAGGATAGTTTGACTTGCGTTGACTTGGCGTCGTATGACGAGTCATTTTCAAGTGTTCAAGTGTTATAACGAGTAACGTTGGATAAATGGATTCTTTTGATTCGTGTCAATGGTTTTGAAACGTGTATACTTTGAAAACATTTGAGTCATGTTATATTTGTTATATATATCGATATTGAGTTCGAGTCTTAACGCGCGCCTTATTGTGATAGGTTGCGGTTTTCGTGTTTTCCCCGGGCATCCATATCGTCGGTGATCGTCTCACTACATTATTTCTACTCAATTGCTGAGTACCATGATTGACTTGACACGTGGCTAAGGGCCACGAAATTTCTAAGGATCAAGGAGGAGGAATTGTTTAATTTGCGTGTTTAGATTAATTCCTACTTGTTATGAAGGTATAGTCACTCTTAGCATTTTAGTTTTGATGTTACTAGTACTTTGATTCTTTTTATTCATGAATTTTGAATTCCTTGGGTGAAACCCACTGAGATTATAGATACTTAGGGCATATTAGGACTTAGGACACTTGCGTGGCGATTTGGTATAGCCTAAGTGTTGCTTGATTGAGGTTAGGTAGCTAAATAGAGTTGTTTTTGTAGTATGGAAATCACCACAGAAACAAACAGGTCATGGCAAAATTTTCTTAAACATATGACCTTGTTTTTATTTGAAAAATGGATACCCACTGATGTGATTAGTATGTGTTGAGTTGGATGGAAACGGGAAGTGTCCGGATGAGTCCGAAACGGTCGTTTTACTAAACTAGGTCAAATCTTAATGTTATGCTTAAAACGTGGGTAAATTGACTTGGGTAAAAAGGATTAATTTATGATTTTATGACTTTTTACAGTAGCTACAAATATAATAAAACTTATCTTTTTGGTTTCGTGTCAAAATCTTTTATCGATTGGGATTTATGCTTAATCTACCGTAAGGTACGAAAGACGTTTACAACTTTCTGTTTTGATAGTCTGTCACTAAAAGTGCATTTCCGGTTGATTGAAAATAGTTCTAGGGCTGTTCTTTCCCAACTTTTAAAGGTAAGAGAAATACCTATACATGTCAAGAAATTTCACCTCCTGTACTATTATAGATTTTTAGATATGACCAAATCTTCACAGCCTTTTTCAGAAAACTGAATGCAGTCCCTTGTTTTGGTTTTTCAAACCGAGTCTTAAACGTGTTCGGAACCCACACATAAATGCTTGGACCATCATACAAGGTTGATATTAGGTTATTACAGTAGGTTCAAGGTGTTGGGTCAAAATTTTAACTTAAGCTTAGGTCTCGCCATCGCACGCAAGTTACCTAGTCATACTATGTCCCACCACTTCTAAAACGTTATTGCTTCATTGAACGTATTCTTATTACGCGTCACCATTGCATAGGTCCGTGAAGACTTCTTTTTGCTCAGCCCCTTTTACCTTGTGATTACTTACTAAAGGTGAGTTCATAGCCCCTTTTTACTTGAACAATGTTTTTAAATGCGGGGTGAGATTTTACATGGTGGAACACATCCATTTAAAACTGTATATTATCCAGAACTTGTATGCTTTCCAACAGTTTTCATTGATATTATTGCTTATAGTTAATAGCCTTAAGTTTCCTCTCTTGATCATGAACCGTTAATTGTCCCGTATGCTTTGCGCTAAGCGCGAATGTTGTGGGTGGATCCATCGGGATTGACAATCCCCGTCCCGATTACCTTGACGCACTTACATTTGTTTATACTTGAGTATTTAGGCTGAATACTCCCTAGAGGAACTTACTTTGAGTTAAGCTTCGGTTCATGAACTAAACAACAATAATATTGGTTTCAGACTATGGTTAATGATCATAACCATTTTCTCTATTTACTTGTTTTACAAAAGAATGCTTGTGTTCCACACCTTTATTGCTAAACCTATGAATTTCACTCAACTTTGTGTTGACGATTTTACATGTTTAATCTCAGGTATTGTTACTTAGCTTTGCTTGGATGGGAGCCCGCAGGATATTATCGCAGCTTGGAGATTTCTGTGATGCTTTTAAAAGACTGGTTTTAGTACAAACTGTCAGAAATTTATTATATCTTTTGGGCAACTTTATGTTATAAATCATGATGAAATAATATATCTTTCCGCATATAAAACTCTGGGACCTATGTTTAAAACTCTGATCATTTATGATGTGATATATATGCTTTTATTACGTCAGCTTTGTGTCAACTATAATTCATTGTTTCTTGTACTATGACGTGTTACCCCCCTCGTTGCCAAGTTGTTCCATGTCAGATTTTGAGGGTCTCACAATAAGAATGGGGACCTCCACAAGTGACACAAGAAAGAGTAATGGCATTCACATTATTTGAAGAATTGTTCAATGAAATGTTCTTAAAAGCTTGAAGTATTTCTTGTTGTACTTTCAAATTCCTCTCACTATCTCTATCCATCTTTTGAATGATCTCTTGTTGATACTTGAGGAGTTGGTTGTTACAAGGTGTTTGAGAATTGTTTTGGATAACATGAACCCTTTCTTCAAATTGATTGTTTGTTTGAACCATTGCTTTAGTCTCAATGATGTCCAAGGCCTCTTGCACGGATTTAAGAAGAATATTCCCTCCCGTGGAAGCATTGAGTGAATCTTGGTGGTGAGGTTTAAGGCCATTATAGAAGGTATTGATTTGGTGAACATCATCTAATCCATGGTTAGGGCATCGCCTCAATAACTCACTATACTCTTCCCAAGCATCACTAAAGGATTGACTAGGTTTTTGTTGAAAGCCTATAATTAATGTCCTCAAGGTCATGGTCTTAGATGGAGGAAAGAACTTGTTCAAAAACTTAGTGGTGAAACCATCCCATGTGGTGATACTATCGGGTGGTTGGGTGTCTAACCAATGCTTAGCGGGTCCCTCTAGTGAAAATGACACTAACATCAACTTAATAGCATCATGTGGAACTCCATTGTGCTTAATGGTATTGCAAAGAGAAAGGAATCTCTTAAGGTGAGCATGAGGATCATCATTCTTGTTACCATAGAAAGGTGATTGTGAAACCATAGTAATCATAGATGTGTGTAGCTCAAATGTATTTGCGGGAATCTCGGGAATCTTAATAGCACTAGCATATCCATGAACATTGGTTTGCATACGTTCCATCAAAGAGCGATTATCAATAGCCATGGCTTCTTGTGGTGGAGGAGTCAAAGCACGATTCTCGTGATCGGCTTGATGGACGGTGGTGGTCTTACTCTTTCTCTTTTTCTTCCTTTCGGAGGAAGAGGTTGTACACCAATCGGTATTTGTGCACGTCCGCGAGTGAGCATGCAACTCAACACGAGGAATGAGAGAGAAGCTCTCGTGTGACTTTGAAGAGAAATGGATTATCCTCTTCGAGTTTCAATATTAAATATCCACAAGAAAATAACAATATATGTATGTACTACTTGGGTGCAAGACCCCCAATGAAGCCTTCCTTCTTAGAATACTTACAAGTGAACGGGGGGTTAGGTGGGCCGAAGCACTTAAGTACCTATTGACCCTTAGATGGCATTTTATAGCACATCGCCTTTCTATTCACTTAAATGTTCGTATTCTTCGAATTGTTGCTTATTGAGAGTATTTATCTATTCTTGCTTTATTTTGTTTGATCGATACACGTGTCAAGTACCGGAACGCCCCTCAACACGGTGTATTGCCTTGGCAATACTTATGGAGAATATGTAGATTGGTTGTTCTTATACGTATACGTATTTACTTATAATAATATATGGAAAATATTTTTGTATTTATGAGTTTTTTAAAAGAAAATACTATATGTACATAAAAACCGAGGGAATCCAATAATATATATTTTTGGGTGCAATCTCTTAGGAAAAAGATTGCTTTTTGGATTTTTTAATTTTTTTGATCAATTCTTTAGGAAAAGAATTGTCTTGTTATTTTTTTTAGTTTTTATATATTTTTATATTTTTTATTTTTTATTTGTTTTTGATTTATGATACGTAAAAATAACGTTCACAAGGTGAACGGATCCCAAAAGCCAATGAAAACCGTCAATCGATAGTCTCTCGTAAAGTCAAAGAACCGGCATCGGCGCCATTTGAAATTGTGTATAATGCAGTTCGTTTTTCTCAGTTCTAGCTAATTGAAAGTCCAACCAATATCGGGTTTTTAACTGTTTTTGGTTGTTAATCTTTTTTGGATATTCTATTTGCTAATTCAACAAAGCCTTGCAAAGCTGAAAAATATTACCTACTTATATGTAAAACATAGTGTAATTACCAAGTTTTTATTCAAGTAAGATTCAAAATGTAAATTTTAAAACTAAAAGGACTGAAAATGTAAATTCTATGAAATATAAATGCTTAAAATGTAAATTCTAACAAGTAAAAGGACTGAAAATGCAAATCAGCAAACTATAAGGATCAAAAATGTAAAGTATGTAACAAACTAACCAAATAGTAACAAATTCCAAAACTGAAAACTAAATTCTAACAAACTTCAAATTGAAAGGACTTAATTGTGAAAACCCTAAAAAGATGCAAACTTAGCCAGGTTTAGAAACTGTTTGAAACAAGAAGGACTAGATTGCAAATTTTGAAACTTTTTAAGCCAAAACGTGTTTACAAGACAAATAAGCTCGTTTGAGCTTATTACTGGACCAAAATGGTTCAAACCAATTTCAAAACACTTAGAATTCAAAATAAGCTAGACCTATAAGAGGATTTTGGCTGAAAGCTATTAATAAGCAAATAAGCACTTCAAAATAAGCACACAATAAGCTCTAAGACAATCTGGACATGCACAACTGGATTTTTGTGCTTAAACTGATTAAAGAGCTCAAATGATGAACGGGAAATCAAGTCATAACAAATTTCATCAAGTAATAAGCTGGGAAATTGAAATAAGCTGAAAATGGCTTATGTTGACCAAGCGTTGACCAGAATTTTTTGACAAAAAGCTGAAACTCTCAAATATCAACCAATACCAACTACTAAGTGGATTTGTGAAAGAAAATTGCTTGGTTAATGAATAAAATCAAAAGATCTCAAAATGCAGTTTCCATTTACAGTAACTTGCCTTTCCTCAAGCATTCAGATTTTAGCTTATTTCTCCTAGCTGAATGGAAACTGTATCAAGTGCTTATAGACTATGAAACTTTATAATATGACCTACAATTGAGAACAAGTTTGGTGAAATTTCATCAAGAATTCAGTAAATGGCAAGCAAATGAAATTGAATACTTTTTTAAACCAAAACTGACTGAAAATCAACCCAAACTTTTTCTTGCCAATTGCCTTTTTGACTTAAGAGTTGACTTGAAAATTACTCAAAACACTTTGTAATCACCTAATGACTGAAAATGAACATTAGCTTTCCAAAAACCAACACTTGAAAACTTTTCAAAAGCTAATTCCAAACACTCCTTTATCTGAACTATATGAAAATTTTCAAAGACTTTTATAGAACTAGTTAAGACTGAATGAAAACCTTTAGCAAACCAATTTCAATGCTCAAAAAGAAATGTGTAAGAACTACTTGTAAGCAATGAGGTCAACTAGAACTCAAATAAGGTGATAGGACAAGAAAGGACTGAATAAGGCTAACTACTAAAACATAATCCAAAGCAATGAGCAGTTAAGTAGCAATTAAGCTACAAACAGGTCTAGAATCAGATCAAATCCAAACTAAACAAATTTGATCATACAATCATCAAGATTTACACTAGAAAAGTAGCATGCAGTTGACAATTTTAGTGGAACCAAAATTCAGAACTTTAAAACCTTGTGAAGTAACCATTGGGAAGTAGAGGAGTGTTGTACTCTCTATCCTAGTGCTAACCACCACCTTAGCACTAGATCAACAATCTACAATCAACAAAACTGCTACAAATCAACAAGAAACATCTCCATGGCATGAATTCATCTCATAAGCTATAGATTTGAACTGAAATCACCAAACAGCTACAATTCTTCCTCCAAAGTTAGTTATGATCAATGTATGATCATAACAAACTTCAAACAGCAACACAAGTATCAATTGAAGGCAGGTATGAACAGTAATGATGAAGATAGAATTTGGCGGGAAATGAAGAATTTGAATTTTATTGATGGAATTCAGTTACAAAGTTGTTAAAAGGATGCTAACTAACTAACTAACTCAAGAGTGTGTCAAACTCTTGAGTAGTTTAGCTAAGAAAGGAAAAAGTTGAGAGAAAATGTAAATGTGTGTGTTTTTCACACTTACAACTACTTTTTACAAATGATGCCCTAAACTGCTATTTATAGACTTGAGAAGGAAGTTTGTTGGGGATGATGACGTGTTGAGACCAATCCCAGGTCTCCACGTGGCACAATTCTGCTAAGTTGATTTTCCAAGTATGAACATGAATTGGGGCTTTTTGATTGAGTCGATTTCTTGTTAATTGATGATGACCATTGTGTTCGTCTCTCAGAAATAAGAGCTTTTGATGTTTACAACTCTTCATGAAATCCATTCTAGCTCAAGAACGATCCTGGGAATTTTTGGCCGTCTTGAAGATGACACGTGTCATGCTCTGAATGGTTGAAACAAGTGCACACGGATTGCACTGTTCAGATTTTGTTATTTAATGTGACGACTGAGTGGGAAATTAATGCTTGTGACTTGGCAATCCTTGTACTTATTTTGCTTGCTTCTCATTGGCTGAAATTATATCACATGGATTGAACTTGTATTAATTTCCAAAATAGGCAGATTTGGCCCCTAGACTTTGGCAGATTGCACTTAAAGGCTTGTAACTTCATTTCTTTGGCACTTTTAGTCCTTCCAACTTCATTCTTGAGCAGAATTGGTCCTTTGACTGAGTTGACTTGAAAGTTGACCTTGTTTGACTATGATCTTGACGTTTTTACAACATTTACACTTTGGTCCTTCTTCTTTGACAGTTTGTCAAGATAGGTCCTTGTACTTCAAAGTCTTGTCCCTTTTGATCCTTCTTTGTCTTTTTCATCAAATTAAGCTTGATTTTCCCTTGTTTGCTTGAAAATGTATCCTTTTACCTACACAAGTGTACACAAACACAAACATACCACATAATACTGATTTTGCAGGATAAATTGGTATTTTGCTTCATGTTTTAGGGTTATTTGTTGATAAATTGATATGAGTTTAAGCTCATATCAGACCCCCTTATTCCTACGGTGTATCTCTTGTATTTTATTTTTGTCTTAAATGATCACGAGGATGCATTTTTGACTTATTTTGATAGTTTATTAAGGCTGAAAAGAAAGTAGGACGATTTAATCAATAGTTAGCTAAAGGACAAAATCTTTTAAAACGGCTTCTCGAAACCTCAAAAAGTTCATATCTTGGCATAACTCGTTTCACGATGTGAGACCTTTCTCGGACCGATATTTGGCATTGACTTCAAACTTCAAATCTTGAGAGACGTTCTTGAAATTATGGTCTTCTCTTCATTTTGGTATACATCTTCAATAGGAGAGAGAGATGCTTCACATGTTGACCACAAATTCTTCATTTATCTTCTTCTTTATTTAGGATTTTGATATACAACGATCCGCCTCCTTTTCGGACTTGGATCTATTTATCCTCATATCTTGTTAGGGTATTTTTGGATAGACTTCTCCATGATATTTAGGGGAGTAATTGTTTCTCGTCGTGTGGCTTGATCCTTCATATTGATTTGGATTAATGATCTTCACATCATCTTTGGATCTTTAGCAAAAAAAGTGAATCCTCATGCCTTGTGAGGGCCTTTTTGGACTCGGATATCCTCATGCCTTGTTAGGGCCTTTTTGGATACGCCAATTTTCGTGTCCCGCTTCAATAAGTTATGCCTTGGCTATGAACTCTAATCAATCCCGAGCAACTTTTAAACGATTTTGGGCTAGAAGCTAAGTAACTTTTCAAATCGTACGACCTTATTTATTGCAATTATTTATTTGACAAGTGATGGGAGAAAAAGCTCATAATTAACTCACATAAGTTCATGAAAGAATACAAAACTTATAATTAACTCTATCATCTCTCGTTCTCCACAATTTAAAATCTCAAGGAATGAGACTCGTGGATGCTTAGCCTAATAAACCAATTAAGGTCCATATGGTTAAGGATACTAGCTAGAGTAAACTTGGATAAGTAAACTCGGGTAGAGTCAAAATATTCACGACGGGCCTAATATATCAAAGACGTCTAAACTTGTTAAAACCATTTTATTTATTCATTTTTTATGGAATATATACATATGATGGTGATGACAAAGGAAAGTAGATAAAAGATGAAAAGTAATACTAGGCCAAAATAGATCAAAAAATTTGAAAAACGTCGAATTTTTTTAATTTTCTGGTTAAAATGAGGACAAAATCATGGAAAAGCCCATTTAACTTCAATAGAAGTCTCCCCTACACTTAATGTAAACATTGTTCTCAATGTTTAAGCATACGGAAGTAAACTCCCCTAAACTTAGGACATTATGCACTTTGTTTAAATCTTGCTAAGGAAGAGACAACTAAAGTGATTACATTTATTCAACTTATTTATATACATGTATGAATCACAATAGCAAAAACAAATCGAAGAAACCGGGTACACGGGAAC
The DNA here is from genome assembly GCA_025667525.1 of Glebionis coronaria. NCBI lineage: Eukaryota > Viridiplantae > Streptophyta > Magnoliopsida > Asterales > Asteraceae > Glebionis > Glebionis coronaria. The sequence goes on along the minus strand of JANFOE010001777.1, from coordinate 66,228 downwards.
ACGGGATCATGGGTCGCGTCAAAAGCACACAAAGTGGATCATTAAAGCACATATCCCTGCACAACATCACAAAACACAACTTACTTGGCTCCCCCTACACTTATTGGCGGAAATGGGTGAAGGTGAAAAAGGGTGGAAAAGGTAAAAGTCTAACCCAGTTATACGATGCTTGATTTATTTATCACGAGTCTCTAGCTCGACTCGATTTCCTGAATTAATTCAAGGGATACGTGGAGAGGGATGGAATCATCTCATGAGAGATGTCCTCTCCAAAGTAAAACTTAACCCGTTGACCATTCACCTTAAAGTTGGGCCCATTTGGTTGAGATAGCTCAATGGTGCCATAAGGGAAGATTTAGGCCACGATGAATGGACCGGACCAACGGCTCTTAAGTTTTCCCGAAAAGATTTTCAATCGAGAGTTAAAGAGTAAAACTTGATCACCTTTGTGGAACTCTCGGTTCTTAATCCTAGAATCATGAATGAGCTTAGTCTTCTCCTTGTAGATCAATGAATTCTCATAAGCCTCATTTCTAATTTCATTGAGTTGGATTTTCCTAAGATCACCGGGTTTGTTTATGTCAAAATTAGCCCATTTCTAGGCCCAATAAGCCTTATGCTCCAACTCAATGGGGAGGTGGCACGCCTTTCCGTACACAAGGCGATAAGGAGTACAACCTATAGGTGTCTTATAAGCGGTACGGAAAGCCCACAAAGCATCATCTAATTTATCGGCCCATGAGGCATGATGCTCTCCCACGGTACGCTATAAGATTCGCTTAAGTCCACGGTTAGAAACCTCGGTTTGACTATTAATTTGTGGGTGATACGCGGTGGAAAGTAGATGATTGACACCATACTTAGCCATGACTCGTATGAATTGATCATTGCAAAAAATGAGTCCCGTGATCACTAATAATAGCACGAGGCACACCGAGTCGAGCAAACAATTGTTTCAAGAAGTTCACAACCACCCTCGCATCGTTAGTAGGTAAATCCTTTGCTTCAACCCATTTTGATACGTAGTCAACAGCTACGAGGATGTACTTGTTCCCTTTGGATGATGGAAATGGCCCCATAAAGTCGATGCCCCATACGTCAAAGATTTCACAGTCATGGATGAAATTTTGAGGCATCTCATCTTTATGTGTGATCTTGACTTGTCGTTGGCAAACATCAAAATGCTTAACCATCTCATGAGCGTCATGATAAATGGTGGGCCAATAGAATCCGGAGTCGAAAACTTTTTTAGCGGTGTAGTTAGGACCAAAGTGACCATCGGTGGGTCCTTGGTGGCAAGCTTCAAGGATTTGTAAAGCCGCCGGCCCATCAACACACCTACGAATGATAAGATTCGCACATTTCTTGAAAAGATAAGAGTCGTCCCAATAATAGTGCTTAATATCCTTATATAATTTTTTTCATTTGTTGGGATGTTAACCCTTCGAGAAGAACACCACCCGCCAAATAGTTTGTAGTGTCCGCAAACCATGGGGTATCATCAAGATTGGAATTAATAGGCATTAAGTTCTCAAGGAGAAAAGATTCATTAATCTCTTGATTTGGAAGTTCCCCTTGATAAGGATCCTCGAGTCTACTAAGATGATCCACGTCTTGGTTTTCTGCTCCCTTTTTATCACGAATTTCGATTGTAATTTCTTGTAGGAGCAAAACCCAACGAAGGAGTCTCGGTTTAGCATTTTGCTTGGTCAATAAGTATTTCAAAGCGGAATGGTCAGCGTAAACGATGGTGGTGGAAAGCACAAGATAGGGGCGGAATTTCTCAAAAGCATACACTACGGCTAAAAGCTCTTTTCGGTAGTGGTATAATGCAATTGATCCCCCGTCATTGTCTTACTAGCATAATGGATTGGTTGGAAGTGTTTGTTAACTCGTTGACCTAAAACTGCTCCTACCACAAAATCACTAACATCACACATGAGCTCGAAAGGTAACTCCCAATTTGGAGAGACTAAGACCGGTGCCTTAGTTAATTTACCTTTAAGAGTTTTGAAAGAATCGAGACAATCTTGAGAAAAGATGAAAGGAGCATCCTTCTCTAAGAGATGAGTCATTAGTCGAGCTATCTTAGAAAAATCTTGAATGAAACGTCGATAAAATCCCGCATGACCTAAAAAACTCCTAACTCCTTTGACGGTGGTAGGTGGAGGCAACTTAGCAATGACGTCAACGTTAGCACGGTCGACTTCGATACCGGCTTTGGAAATTTTATGACCGAGGACGATGCCTTCTTTTACCATGAAATGGCATTTTTCCCAATTAAGAACGAGACGAGTGTCTTCATAATTCCAAAATGAGGATAAGATTTTTGACCCTGACATATGTGTTTGATAAAGGATTTTTGAAACGTATTTTTTCCCCGGCAGCGGCGCCAATTTGAAACTAGGATTTTTGTATGTAACAATTAAGTTCGTTTTTCCTCGACTCGACTCGAATTGATTTCCAATTAACGTTACGACTTAACTTTGTTTTTGGTAAACGTATTTTTAGGATATTTTAAACTAAAAGCTAATATTAAAAACTAATTTAAATTTAATAAACTACTTTTAAAAACTATTTTAAACTAATTTAAACAAAAACTATTTTGAAATAAATCTAATTTAAATCTAATACTAATTTTAAGCTAAAACAACTTTTTAAATGAAATCTATTTTAAAAACTAAATTGTAAATAAGAATTTAAAATTCTATAAAAAAACTATTTTTAACTAAAACGAAAATTGATTTAAAAATTCCCAAAGTAAATAAAATTAAAATATTTTTTAGACTTTTTATATTAAAAAAAACGAGTTAAAAAGAAAATTAAAATAAACTTTTTAAATGAAATCTAAACTAACTAATCTTAATTAAACTTTTAAATAAATCTGCCAATAATCAACTTCCCTATATTAATTAAACTGTGCAAGATAAAACCTAAATAAGATACTAGAGTAGATGGTTGAGTCGTCTAGCTGATAAGCGAGAGGTCTTGGGTTCGATTCCCACCCAGACCAAAATTTTGATATTTAATTTTTTTAGTTTTTGGATATTAAACCCACTCAAACCAATTGTGTCTGAGTGTTACAGCAGTAATAAGCAACAACTATAAATCAAATAAGCCACTCAGCCATAACAAATAAGCAATTAAATGAAAATAAGCCAATAACATACGAAGATAGGTAAACCAAAAGCTAAGACAGATTAATAATAAGCAGGCATTACCAAAATAAGCAGTTAAACAGTTAACTAACTGAAATCTAAAATAAACTGAAGTATATGAACCAAATAAACATAAGCAAACCTAAAAGCTAACGAAAAGATGGCATGACCAAAACAAATAAGCAGATTATATCAAATAAGCCAATCAAGCAGCTATAAAAACGCAATATTATAACAAAGCAAGCAAATCCAATCAAACAAAAAAAATATGAGCAGATCCTATAAACTGATAAACCAAACAAGATTACAAAACAAATCTTAAATAAGCAAATAACAAAACCATTTGAACCAACTTAAATAATCAACCCAGATTTATCAAAAACTTAAACCCAACAAAAAATAATCAACTTAAAATTAGCAGATAACCAAAACAGTAACCGAATAGCAAATACTAACCAAAATCAAGCAAACTTAACTGATAAACAAATAAACAGATCCAAACTACCTCAAACCAAACAGATTAACATATAACTAATAAACATAAAACTTAACATAAAATTAAAAGAGATACAAACCTTAATGGCGAAAACCTTTGAGTAGTAGGTGGGCGTTGTACCCCCTAATGAACCGAATCGAATCAACAAACACCTTCCTTACCCAAAACTCATCACCATGATCTTTGTCTTCAACAGTAACCGATCCAATATATATATTTTTTTATTTTTTTTTATATATATAATTTCCCAGTAGGGGAAATTATCTCTTAACTTTTTAATCCAATAATTATTATATCAAAAATAAATTCAAGAAAATGAAGCAATAATATAAAACGAGACACAAAATTTAAATTGAAACTTTAATTTTCATTAATTCAAATTCAGAATACAATACTTTTAAAAAGAAATTACATCAAATCCTAAATCTATTTTTCAGAAAAATAAATATTAAACTAAAAAGAAAAGCACGATTACATTGTAAGAAATGGGGGTTTTTATAGGGAAAACCCTCAAACCTTGGTGCCCACGGCTTGCAATCACAGCCCTTGATTTCTTCATTCTTCTTTCTCTCTCTTTTCTTCTCTTGATCAACGGTTGAAATAAAACCATGAGTCCGGATTGCCAGCTTGTTTTATTGTGATTGGATGATTTGGGGAGTGATGTGTTCCATCCAATCACAAAAGGCTACGTCAGAGAGATATGAGGACCACTCTAGTGTTTGCCTCCGATTCTTTGGGGGTTTTATTTCTCATAGGTTGAATTAATCATTTATGTAAAAAGCCCCATTTTTTTGTGGTTAATTTTTTTATGGGTAAATAATTAGGGTTTGTAAAAAATAGTGGTGATATTGCTGCGTTTTTTTTTGGGAGAAGGAAGAAGTGGGAACAGTGAAAGTGGGTTTTCACTTTATTTGTATCGAACATTGTGGGGAGGTGGGTGGAGTAATACGTTTTATTTAATGGAGTGAGGTGTGTGAGGGAATAAAAAAATGTGAGTGAATTGTTTTATTAAACAATCAAGTGAGGGAGGGTACACGTGGGGAGATGGAACGTTTATCCAAAATGTTTTGTGATTGAGAGTAAATAAAAGTGGGTTGACTATCCATTGACTAGCAAATGTGAATATTAATTTATCCAAGCCTAGTAAACGTCCCACAAATGGGCTTGAGCCCAAAATGCAGTCCTTCCAACGTCTTTAATTTGCAAATGGGCTTGAATTTCTCAAATGGGCCACATTGGGTTAAATAACAAAAAGGCTAATATTTGAAATCCTTAAATGGGCTTTTGAGCCCATTTATTCAATGTAGGGCCCACTAAGCTCGAATATCTTCAAAAATATTAAATCCACTAAAAATGAGCTCGATTTCGGCTTTTTAGATTGTTTTCTTCAAACTCGTGTCGGTTTAGCCGGTTTTCGTGAATCTTGGGCACACTTTTGATCTTTTGACTTTGTCTTCGTCTCTTTCTTGACTTTTCTTCGACATTTGACCGTGAAATCCCGTGTTTTCTCTTCTTTTGATCATTTGTACCTATTTAACACACAAAACCACGCGTAATTCCGACATTTATGATATAAAACACATGATTAGGTCTTGTTTTTACTTGATTTTAGTGGCAAAAGGATAAGTGTTTACACACTTATTAAATCCCCTACACTTGACCATTGCAATGACCCCATGCAATGCATAGTTTTAAAGCATTAAGTTACATTTTTCTCATAATCAATCCATCTCGGCCTTTATTACTATTACTACTACTACTACGACGAAAAGATAAAACTTAAGAAAGAGACAAAAGTTATAATCATTTATTAACTTGGAAATTATTCGATGGAAGAAACTCGTAAAGAAATCTAAGACTTGAATTAGGGCTTTGGTGTCATGAATATAAATCACCCTCAAGTTTCACGTTCCCCAAACCAAGCTTAAAAACGAGATCATTGTTTACCACAAGTTAGCACAACTAACACATACTCATGTGGTTTAATTAATCACTTAGACCCCCTTATTCCTACGGTGTATCTCTTATATTTTATTTTTGTCTTGAATGATCACGAGGATGCATTTTTGACTTATTTCGATAATTTATTAAGGCCGAAAATAAAGTGGGACGATTTAATCAATAGTTAGCTAAAGGACAAAATCTTTTAAAACTGCTTCTCGAAACCTCATAAAGTTCATATCTTGGCATAACTCGTTTCACGATTTGAGACCTTTCTCGGACCGATATTTGGCTTGTACTTCAATCTTTAAATCTTGAGAGACGATCTTGAAATCATGGTCTTCTCTTTATATTGGTATACATCTTCATTAGGAGTGAAAGATGCTTCAAATGTTGACCACGACTTCTTCATTTATCCTCTTCTTTATTTAGAATTTTGATATACAACGATCCGCCTCCTTTTCAGACTTGGATCTATTTATCCTCATACCTTGTTAGGGTCTTTTTGGATAGACTTCTCCATGATCTTTAGGGGAGTAAATGCTTCTCGTCGTGTGTCTTGATCCATCATATTGATTTGGATTAATGATCTTCACAATCTCTTAGGATCTTTAGCAAAAAGTGAATCCTCATGCCTTGTGAGGGCCTTTTTGGACTCGGGTATCCTCATGCCTTGTTAGGGCCTTTTTGGATAAGCCAATATTCACGTCCCGCTTCAATAAGTTATGCCTTGGCTATGAACTCTAATTAATACCGAGCAACTTTTAAACGATCTTGTGCTAGAAGCTAAGTAACCTTTCAAATCGTACAACCTTATTTATTGCAAATATATTTATTAACAAGCGATGGGAGAAAAAGCTCATAACTAACTCACATAAGTTAATGAAAGAATACCAAACTTATAACTTTATCATCTCTCGTTCTCCACAATTTAAAATCTCAAGGAATGAGACTCGTGGATGCTTAGCCTAATAAACCAATTAAGGTTCATATGGTTAAGGATACTAGCTAGAGTAAACTTGGATAAGTAAACTCGGGTTGAGTCAAAATATTCACGACGGGCCTAATATATCAAAGATATCTAAACTTGTTAAAACCATTTTATTTATTTATTTCATTTTTGACTTTATTCTTTGAAATGGAAAATTATTACGATGCGATGATAAAAGGAAAATAAATGAAAACTACTAGAAGGCCAAAATAGATCAAAAATTTGAAAAACGTTGAAAATTTTTTAAATTTTCCGGTTAAATGGGGTCAAATTCATGGAAAAGCCCACTAAAATTCGATAGAAGTCCCCCTACACTTAATATAAACATTGTCCTCAATGTTTAAGCATGTGGGAGAATAAACTCCCCTACACTTAGGACATTGAGTACGTTGTTTAAAATCGAGCTAAGGAAGGGACAACTAAAGTGATTACATTTAGTTGTTTTATTTATATACAAGTATGAATGACAATAGTTTTGATAGAACCGGGTACACGGGAACACGGGATCACGGGTCGCGTCAAAAGTACCAAAAGTGGATCATCAAAGCACATGTCCCTGTACACAATCATCACAACACACAAACACCCTACTTGGCTCCCCCCTACACTTATTGGTGGAAATGGATGAAGGTGAAAAAGGGTGGAAAGGATGGTAAAGGTAAAAATCTAACCTAGTTATACGATGCTTGATTTATTTATCACGAGTCTCTAGCTCGACTCGATTTCCCGAATTAATTCAAGGGAAATGTGGAGAGGGATGGAATCATCTCGTGAGAGATGTCCTCTCTATAGTACAACTTAACCCGTTGGCCATTAACCTTAAAGTTGGGCCCATTTGATTGGGATAAGACTTGGGCCACGGTGAATGGACCGGACCAACGGCTCTTAAGTTTACCCGAAAAGATTTTCAACCGAGAGTTAAATAGTAAAACTTGATCACCAACATGGAACTCTCGGTTTTTAATCTTGGAATCATGAATGAGCTTAGTCTTCTCCTTGTAGATTAATGAATTTTCATAAGCCTCATTCCTAAGTTCATTAAGTTCATTGAGTTGGATTTTCCTATGATCACCGGCTTTGTTTATGTCAAAATTAGCCCATTTCAAGGCCCAATAAGCCTTATGCTCCAACTCAATGGGGAGGTGGCACGCCTTTCCGTACACAAGGCGATAAGGGGTACAGCCTATAGGTGTCTTATAAGCGGTACGGAAAGCCCACAAAGCATCATCTAATTTATCGGCCCATGAGGCACGATGCTCTCCCACGGTTCGCTCTAAGATTCTCTTAAGACCACGGTTAGAAACCTCTGCTTGTCCATTAGTTTGAGGATGATATGCGGTGGAAAGTCGGTGATTGACACCATACTTAGCCATGACTCGTGCAAATTGATCATTGCAAAAATGAGTCCCGTGATCACTAATAATAGCACGAGGCACACCGAATCGAGCAAACAATTGTTTCAAGAAGTTAACAACCACCCTCGCATCGTTAGTATGTAAAGCCTTTGCTTCAACCCATTTGGATACGTAGTCAACGGCTACGAGGATGTACTTGTTTCCCTTCGATGATGGAAACGGCCCCATAAAATCGATGCCCCATACGTCAAAGATTTCACATTCTTGGATGAAATTTTGAGGCATCTCATCTTTATGTGTGATCTTTCCTTGCCTCTGGCAAGCATCACAATGTTTAACCATTTCATGTGCATCATGATAATTGGAGGGCCAATAGAATCCGGAGTCGAAAACTTTTTTAGCGGTGTAATTAGGACCAAAGTGACCACCGGTGGGTCCTTTATGGCAAGCTTCAAGGATTTGTAAAGCCGACGGCCCATCAACACATCTACGAATGATTAAATCCGCACATTGCTTGAAAAGATAAGGGTCGTCCCAATAGTACGTTTTAACGTCCTTGAAGAATTTTTTCTTTTGTTGGGACGATAACCCTTCGATAAGAACACCACCCGCCAAATAGTTTGCAATGTCCGCAAACCATGGGGTATCATCAAGATTGGAATTAATAGACATTAAGGTCTCAAGGGGAAAGGATTCATTAATCTCTTGATTTGGAGATTCCCCTTGATATGGATCCTCAAGTCTACTAAGGTGATCCGCGACTAGGTTTTCTGCTCCTTTTTTATCACGAATTTCGATTTTAAATTCTTGTAGGAGCAAAACCCAACGAAGGAGTCTCGGTTTAGCATCTTGCTTGGTCAACAAGTATTTCAAAGCGGAATGATCGGTGTAAACGATGGTGGTGGAAAGCACAAGATAGGGGCGGAATTTCTCGAAAGCATACACTACAGCTAGAAGCTCTTTTTCGGTAGTGTTATAATGCAATTGAGCCCCCGTCATTGTCTTACTAGCATAATGAATGGGTTGGAAATGTTTGTTAACTCGTTGACCTAAAACCGCTCCTACCGCGAAATCACTAGCATCGCACATGAGCTCGAAAGGTAACTCCCAATTAGGAGAGACTAAGACCGGTGCCTTAGTTAATTTACCTTTAAGAAGTTCGAAAGAGTCGAGACATTCTTGAGAGAAGATGAAAGGAGCATCCTTTTCTAAGAGATGAGTCATGGGACGAGCTATTTTGGAGAAATCTTGAATGAAACGTCGATAAAATCCCGCATGGCCTAAAAAACTTCTAACTCCTTTGACGGTGGTAGGTGGAGGTAACTTATCAATGACGTCAACTTTAGCACGGTCGACTTCGATACCGGCTTTGGAAATTTTATGACCGAGGACGATGCCTTCTTTTACCATGAAATGGCATTTTTCCCAATTAAGAACGAGACGAGTGTCTTCACACCGTTGGAGCATACGTTCTAAATTAGCAAGGCAAGAAGAGAAAGAATCACCATAGACCGAGAAATCGTCCATAAAGACTTCCATAGTTTCTTCAACCATGTCATGAAATATCGCCATCATACACCTTTGGAAAGTCCCGGGAGCATTGCATAAGCCAAAAGGCATTCTTTTGTAAGAAAATGTTCCATAGGGACAAGTGAATGTGGTTTTCTCTTGGTCTTTTGGATCGATAGGGATTTGAAAATATCCGGAAAAGCCATCTAAGAAGCAATAGAAATCATTACCCGCTAAACGCTCGAGCATTTGATCCATGAAAGGAAGAGGGAAATGATCCTTACGAGTGGCATCATTGAGCTTACGATAATCGATGCAAACTCTCCAACCCGTTACGAGTTGAGTAGGAATCAACTCGTTGTTTTCATTGGGAACAACGGTGATTCCGCCTTTCTTAGGCACACAATGGACGGGACTAACCCATGGCGAATCCGAGATAGGGTAAATCATTCCGGCGTCGAGAAGTTTGATAACTTCTTTCTTAATGACTTCATGAATTTTTGGATTAACCCTTCTTTAATTTTTGATTGCGGGTTTAAAGTCATCTTCCATGAGAATTTTATGAGTACAAAAATTAGGATCAATTCAGCGAATGTCGGAGATTTTCCAAGCAATTGCTTTCTTATGATTCTTAAGCACATCGATAAGTCGGGATTTTTCATCTTCTTTTAAGTCCTTAGCAATAATGACGGGCAGCTTATTATCCTCCTCTAAGAAAACATACTCTAAATGAGACGGTAAATCCTTAAGCTCTAAATCCGGCGGATTGTCAATGGAAGGCTTAGTCAAAGTAGGATCATCATTTGTAACTTCCTTAGGAGTAGGTGGAGAAATATTGTCCTCATTGAGAAGTCTCTCAATGGTACGAATGTCTTCATCCCAATTGGTGGGAGAATTATCATACTTAATATCGAGAGGACCCAAGCTAGCTTCAAAATCATCTAAGTCACTTTCTCCAAATGGAGTCAATGAAGGAGCAATAGAAGCTACGGTCTCAACATGAGGTAAAGTAGAAATCCCGCTCTTACAAGCCTCGTGAAAATGTTCTTCGCATGCTTCGTCGATCACATCGATGTAATTCACGGATTCGGGCTCATCGGGAAGTTTGGAAAGTTTACCCATGTTAAAGACGATTTTGTCATCCCCTACCCTCATGATAAGTTCACCCGCGGCTACATCAATTAATGTACGCCCGGTTCTCAAGAAGGGTCGTCCCACAATTAAGGGAACACGGGGATCCATTTAATAGTCGACTACAACGAAATCGGCGGGAAAAGTGAATTTGTCGACTCCTACAAAAACATCCTCGGCTATCCCCACCGGATAAGCAACCGTACGGTTAGCTAACTCCAATGTCATACGAGTGGGGACTAGCTCGGGTAAAGATAATTGTTTCCACACGGACAATGGCATAAGATTGATACCTGCTCCGAGATCCTCCAAGGCCATACAATTCTCAACACCCGGAAAATTACAAGGAATAAGGAATCGACTGGGATCTCCTAACTTAACCGGTAGTTTTCTCAAAAGAACCGCGGAATAATTCTCATTCAATTGGGTATTGGCAATATCAAGCAACTTTTCCTTATCACTTAAAAGGTCCTTAAACATCTTAGCGTACTTAGGCATGTGAGCGAGTGCCTAGGCAAAGGTGATATTAAAATTCAATTGTTTGAACATTTTTAGGAAGTTCGAAACTTGAATATCATCCTTATTCTTCAATTTCTATTTCCGCAACCTTGAGGGATAAGGTATATTGGGTTGAGATGAAGGCTTTAGAGTGGATTGCTCACTCACATCCTTTGGTGGAGGAGGAGGAATAGAAATGATATGTGAAGGAACCGGTTTTGGAACCGAAGGTGTGGTAGAAAATTTAAGTATCGGTGGAACATAAGGTGTAGACGAATGCATAACGGGAGGTATGTCACAAGTGGAAGAAGAGGGAGGTTGTGTCAAAGAAGAAGGTATCTCGGGTCCTTGGTTAGGTGGGGAAGGTTCTACGGTGGTCTTACCGCTCCTATTAGTGATAGCATTAACATTAGCCCTAGGATTGGTCACGGTGTTCGAAGGGAGGGCACCTTGGGGACGAAAGGTTTGAATCATAGTCAAAAATTTCTTATCGGTCGATTCTTGCATTTGTCGATTATATTCTTGCATCTCTCTCATGGTTCGCTCATGTTCGGATATTTTTTGTAAAACCAAGTCCATTTGAGGATTATGCATGTTCATTTGATTATACCCTTGATTAGGAAAACCTTGGTTTTGATATTGATTAGAACCTTGATTAAATCCTTGATTTTGAAAACCTTGGTTATTAAATCCTTGATTATTTAACCCTTGGTTTTGCCCTTGAAAATTCCCTTGATTTTGATTAAAACCCCGTTGATTAGAATTTCCTTGAAAATTACCCCGTTGAGGACCTTGGTTCCTATTTTGGGCGGGTGGGGGTGGTCTTTGTGGTGCTACAAAACCCGGGGGAGCCAAATAGTTATTAGACTTATAAGACAAATGGTTAACATCAACATTTGGTTTGAAATGAATCCGCTCATTTTCATTGTTATTATAAGCATAAACTTCTTGTTGATTATTGTAAACCTTGTCACAATTATAGTACGAATGTGGTCCACCACAAGTTTCACACTTTTCACAAGTTTCTTTCACGGCATGCACATGTGTAGTGAGGGCGTCGGTTTTTAGAGCGAGTGATTCAACAAGCGAAGTAAGTTTATCGATTCTTTTGTCACTCTCACTAGAACTAGCACTTGCCATAGTGGCCCTAACACTCTTGGTTTGCACTTTAGCCTTGTTTTCAATAATGGCCCAAGCCTCGTTTATGGTTTTCACAAGAATATTGCCCCCCGCGGCACTATTAAGTGAGTCTTGGTCGTTTAGAGTTAATCCATTATAAAACGTGTTGATTTGATGCACTTTAGTGAAACCGTGTTGTGGACATTTTCTCAAAAGATCTTTAAATCGATCCCAAGACTCACTAAACGTTTCCCCATATTGTTGTTCAAAGGTGATGATCTCATTTCTTAAAGAAGTGGTCCGTGATGGTGGGAAAAAGTAGTTAATGAACTTGGTCTCTAAGTCAATCCATGTGGTAATACTTTGGGGTGGTTCCTTATCAAGCCAAATCCGGGCTTGTCCCTCGAGGGAAAAAGGAAAAAGTTGTAGGCGAACGGCCTCTTGTGTCACCCCATTGTATTTGACGGTATTAGCTAGTTGGATGAAACGTTTGTTATGAGCGTGTGGGTCATCATTAGTACGGCCTAAAAATGGTGTAGCGGAAACCATTTGAATAAAACCCGATTTAAGTTCAAAATGATTAGCTCCAATATTCGGCACCACAATCGCGTCATCGTTTCCTTCAACGTGAGATTGTAGAATCTCAATCATTGGTCGATTATCCGTTGCCATCGTTATGTCGAAAGCTCGATTCTCGGGATCGGCTTGAATGACGGTCTTTTTGTTTTTCTTCTTCTTCTTCTTCTTGTTGGAAGAATTAGAAGTGTTTGGTACACCACTCAGTATGTATGTACGCGCGCGAGTGCGCATACAATTAAAACTTTGGAATGAGGTAGGTGACCTCGATCGACTTTAAGAGGAAAAGGATTTTCCCTCTCGGGGAGCAATATGAAAAAGTTACAAAAATATATACTTAATTACTAATTGAGTTGGCAAACCAATAATCGGTCGTCCCTCTCAATATACGCACAAGCAAGCGGGGAAACGAGGTGGCACAAAGCACTTAAAAACCTTTTTCCTTAGACGGCCTTTTATAGTGCGTCGCCTTATACCCACCTTATAGTTTGTATATGTCGAGTTCAAACGTCTTACTAGTATTTATCTATTTTGCCCTTTTTTCGTTATGGATGCGACTACAATAGTTAGGTGATGAAATCCCAACTAAGGCTTATTTGAAAAGTAGGTAATTTATTGTGCTACGTAATATACTATAGTAAAAGAAAAATCTTTTTGTATTTTTTAAGAAAAATATATATTCACAAGAAAAATCGAAAGAAATCGAACTAAGAAAAATAAAATTAATACGTAATATTTTTGGTGTAATACTTTTAGGAAAAAGTATTACTTTTGTATTTTTTAATTTTTTTTGGTGCAATTCTTAGGAAAGAAATTGCTTTTATGATTTTTTAATTTTTTTGTATTTTTAAGTTTTTTGATTTTTTCTTTTGCGTTTTTGATTTTGTTGCAAGAAACGTAACGTTCAAAAAGAACGGATCCCAAAATCCAAACGTTTTCACGAAAAATCGTCAATCGTACGAGCGAAGCGGCAGCGGCGCCAATTTAATTCCAAAATGAGGATAAGATTTTTGACCCTGGCATATCTGTTTGATAAAGGATTTTTGAAACGTATTTTTTCCCCGGCAGCGGCGCCAATTTGAAACTAGGATTTTTGTATGTAACAATTAAGTTCGTTTTTCCTCGACTCGACTCGAATTGATATCCAATTAACGTTACGACTTAACTTTGTTTTTGGTAAACGTATTTTTAGGATATTTTAAACTAAAAGCTAATATTAAAAACTAATTTAAATTTAATAAACTACTTTTAAAAACTATTTTAAACTAATTTATATAAAAACTATTTTGAAATAAATCTAATTTAAATCTAATACTAATTTTAAGCTAAAACAACTTTTTAAATGAAATCTATTTTAAAAACTAAATTGTAAATAAGAATTTAAAATCTATAAAAAACTATTTTTAACTAAAACGAAAATTGATTTAAAAATTCCCAAAGTAAATAAAATTAAAATATTTTTTAGACTTTTTATATTAAAAAAAACGAGTTAAAAAGAAAATTAAAATAAACTTTTTAAATGAAATCTAAACTAACTAATCTTAATTAAACTTTTAAATAAATCTGCCAATAATTAACTTCCCTATATTAATTAAACTGTGCAAGATAAAACCTAAATAAGATACTAGAGCAGATGGTTGAGTCGTCTGGCTGATAAGCGAGAGGTCCTGGGTTTGATTCCCACCCAGACCAAAATTTTGATATTTAATTTTTTTTAGTTTTTGGATATTAAACCCACTCAGACCAATTGTGTCTGAGTGTTACAGCAGTAATAAGCAACAACTATAAATCAAATAAGCCACTCAGCCATAACAAATAAGCAATTAAATGAAAATAAGCCAATAACATACGAAGATAGGTAAACCAAAAGCTAAGACAGATTAATAATAAGCAGGCATTACCAAAATAAGCAGTTAAACAGTTAACTAACTGAAATCTAAAATAAACTGAAGTATATGAACCAAATAAACATAAGCAAACCTAAAAGCTAACGAAAAGATGGCATGACCAAAACAAATAAGCAGATTATATCAAATAAGCCAATCAAGCAGCTATAAAAACGCAATAATATAACAAAGCAAGCAAATCCAATCGAACAAAAAAATATGAGCAGATCCTATAAACTGATAAACCAAACAAGCTTACAAAAAAAATCTTAAATAAGCAAATAACAAAACTATTTGAACCAACTTAAATAATCAACCCAGATTTATCAGAAACTTAAACCCAACAAAAAATAATCAACTTAAAATTAGCAGATAACCAAAACAGTAACCGAATAGCAAATGCTAACCAAAATCAAGCAAACTTGATTGATAAACAAATAAGCAGATCCAAACTACCTCAAACCAAACAGATTAACATATAACTAATAAACATAAAACTTAACATAAAATTAAAAGAGACACAAACCTTAATGGCGAAAACCTTTGAGTAGTAGGTGGGCGCTGTACCCCCTAATGAACCGAATCGAATCAACAAACACCTTCCTTACCCAAAACTCATCACCATGATCTTTGTCTTCAACAGTAACCGATCCAATATATTTTTTATTTTTTTTATATATATATAATTTCCTAGTAGGGGAAATTATCTCTTAACGTTTTGATCCAATAATTATTATATCAAAAATAAATTCAAGAAAATGAAGCAATAATATAAAACGAGACACAAAATTTAAATTGAAACTTTAATTTTCATTAATTGAAATTCAGAATACAATACTTTTAAAAAGAAATTACATCAAATCCTAAATCTATTTTCAGAAAAATAAATATTAAACTAAAAAGAAAAGCACGATTACATTGTGAGAAATGGGGGTTTTTATAGGGAAAACCCTCAAACCTTGGTGCCCACGACTTGCAATCACAGCCCTTGATTTCTTCATTCTTCTTTCTCTCTCGTTTCTTCTCTTGATCAACGGTTGAAATAAAACCATGAGTCCGGATTGCCAGCTTGTTTTATTGTGATTGGATGATTTGGGGAGTGATGTGTTTCATCCAATCACAAAAGGCCACGTCAGAGAGATATGAGGACCACTCCAGTGTTTGCCTCCGATTCTTTGGTGGTTTTATTTCTCATAGGTTGAATTAATCATTTATGTAAAAAGCCCCATTTTTTTGTGGTTAATTTTTGATGGGTAAATAATTAGGGTTTGTAAAAAATAGTGGTGATATTGCTGCGTTTTTTTGGGAGAAGGAAGAAGTGGGAAGAGTGAAAGTGGGTTTTCACTTTGTTTGTATCGAACATTGTGGGGAGGTGGGTGGAGTAATACGTTTTATTTAATGGAGTGAGGTGTGTGAGGGAATAAAAAAATATGAGTGAATTGTTTTATTAAACAATCAAGTGAGGGAGGGTACACGTGGGGAGATGGAACGTTTATCCAAAACGTTTTGTGATTGAGAGTAAATAAAAGTGGGTTGACTATCCATTGACTAGCAAATGTGAATATAAATTTGTCCAAGCCTAGTAAACGTCCCACAAATTGGCTTGAGCCCAAAATGCAGTCCTTCCAACGTCTTTAATTTGCAAATGGGCTGGAATTTCTCAAATGGGCCACATTGGGTTAAATAACAAAAAGGCTAATATTTGAAATCCTTAAATGGGCTTTTGAGCCCATTTATTCAATGTGGGACCCACTAAGCTCGAATATCTTCAAAAATATTAAATCCACTAAAAATGAGCTCGATTTCGGCTTTTTAGATTGTTTTCTTCAAACTCGTGTCGGTTTAGCCGGTTTTCGTGAATCTTGGGCACACTTTTGATCTTTTGACTTTGTCTTCGTCTCTTTCTTGACTTTTCTTCAACATTTGACCGTGAAATCCCGTGTTTTCTCTTCTTTTGATCATTTGTACCTATTTAACACACAAAACACAAAACCACGCGTAATTACTACATTTATGATATAAAACACATGATTAGGTCTTGTTTTTACTTGATTTTAGTGGCAAAAGGATAAGTGTTTACACACTTATTACTTCACACCGTTTAAGCATACGTTCTAAATTGGCAAGGCAAGAAGAGAAAGAATCACCATAGACCGAGAAATCGTCCATAGTCATGGAATATAGCCATCATACACCTTTGGAAAGTCCCGGGAGCATTGCATAAGCCGAAAGGCATTCTTTTATAAGCAAATGTTCCATAAGGACAAGTGAATGTGGTTTTCTCTTGGTCTTTTGGATCGATAGGTATTTGGAAATATCCGGTAAAACCATCTAAGAAGCAATAGTAGTCATTACCCGCTAAACGCTCGAGCATTTGATCCATGAAAGGAAGAGGAAAAAGATCCTTACGAGTGGCATCATTGAGATTATGATAGTCTATGCAAACTTACCAACCCGTACGAGTCGAGTAGGAATCAACTCGTTGTTTTCATTGGGAACAACGGTTATTCCGCCTTTCTTAGGCCCACAATGGATGGGACTAACCCATGGAGAATCCGAAATAGGGTAAATCATGCCGGCATCTAGAAGTTTGATAACTTCTTTCTTAATGACTTCATGAATTTTCGGGTTTACCCTTCTTTAACTTTAGATTGCGGGTTTAAAGTCATCTTCCATGAGAATTTTATGAGTGAAAAAGTTAGGATCAATTTCGCGGATGTCGGAGATTTTCCAAGCATTTGTTTTCTTATGATTTTTAAGCACATAGATAAGTCTAGATTTTTCATCCTCTTTTAAGTCCTTAGCAATTATGACGGGTAACTTATCATCCTCTTCTAAGAAAACGTATTCTAAATGAGACGGTAAATCCTTAAGCTCTAAATCCGGTGGATTGTCGGTGGAAGGCTTAGTTAAATTTGGATCATCGTTTGTAACTTCCTTAGGAGTAGGTGGAGAAATATGGTCCTTATTGAGAAGTCTCTCAATGGTAAGAATGTCTTCTTCCCAATCGGTGGAAGAATCGTCATATTTAAAGTCCATATACCCTAAACTTGCTTCAAATTCCTATAAAAGAAAATCACTTTCTCCAAATGGAGTCAATGATGGAGCAATAGAAACTACGGTCTCAACATGAGGTAAATGAGAAGTCCCGCGCTTACAAGCCTCGTGAAAATGTTCTTCACATGCTTCGTCGAGTACATCGATGAAATTCATGGATTCGGGCTCATCGGGACGTTTGGAAAGTTTACCCATGTTAAAGACAATTTTATCATCCCCAACCCTCATGATAAGCTCACCCGTGGCTACATAAATCAATGTACGCCCGATCCTCAAGAAGGGTCGTCCCACAATTAAGGGAACCCGGGGATCCATCTTATACTCGACTACAACGAAATCGACGTGGAAAGTAAATTTGTCGACTCCTACGAAAACATCCTCGGCTATCCCCACCGGATAAGCAACCGAACGGTTAGCTAATTCTAAGGTCATACGAGTGGGGACTAGCTCGGGTAAAGATAATTGTTTCTATACGGATAAGGGCATAAGATTGATACTCGCTCCGAGATCCGCCAAAGCCATACAATTCTCTACACCCGGAAAATTGCAAGGAATAAGGAATCGACCGGGATCTCCTAACTTAACCGGTAATTTTCTCAAAAGAACCACAGAACAATTCTCATTCAATTGGGTATTGGAAATATCAAGAAACTTTTCCTTATCACTTAAAAGATCCTTAAACATCTTAGCATACTTAGGCATGTGAGCGAGAGCCTCGGAAAAGGTGATATTAAAATTCAATTGTTTGAACATTTTTAGGAAGTTCGAAACTTGAATATGATCCTTATTCTTCAATTTCTCTTTCCTCAACCTTGAGGGATAAGGTATATTGGGTTGAGATAAAGGCTTTGGAGTGGATTTCTCACTCACATCCTTTGGTGGAGGAGGGGTAGAAATGGAAGGTGAAGGAATCTGTGGTAAAAGATTGAGGTAAAGGTGGAACATAAGGTGTAGACGAAGGCTTTAAGGGAGGTATCTCACAAGTAGAAGGTGAAGGAGGGTGGGTAGAAGTAGAAGGAATCTCGGGTCGTTGGTTTGGTGGGGAATAAGAAGGTTCTTCGGTGGTCTTACCGCTCCTAGTAGTGATGGCATTAACGTTAGCCCTAGGATTGGTCACGGTCTTAGAAGGGAGGGCACCTTGGGGACGAAGGGTTTGAAGCATTTGCATAAATTTCCTATCGGTCGATTCTTGCATTTCTTTCATGGTTCGCTCATGTTCGGTTAATTTTTGTAGAACAAGTCCATTTGAGGATTATGCATGTTCATTTGATTATACCCTTGATTGTTAAACCCTTGATTAGGAAAACTTTGTTTTTGATTTTGATTGTAATTTTGAAAACCTTGATTTTTAAAGCCTTGATTTTGATTATTAAACCCTTGGTTTTGCCCTTGAAAATTCCCTTGATTTTGATTAAAACCCCTTGTATTTGAATTCCCTTGAAAATTACCCCGTTGAGGACCTTGGTTCCTATTTTGGGCGGGTAGGGGTGGTCTTTGTGGAGCTACAAAACCCGGGGGAGCCAAATAGTTATTAGACTTATAAGACAAATGGTTAACTTCAACATTTAGTTTGAAATGAACCCGCTCATTTTCATTGTTGTTATAAGCATAAACTTCTTGTTGTTGATTGTAAACCTTGTCACAATTATAGTACGAATGTGGTCCACCACAGGTCTCACACATTTCACAAGTCTCTTTTTGGGCATTCACATGTGTAGTGGGAGTGTTTTGAACGTGTAAAGCAAGTTTTGTCACAATTGAAGTAAGTGCTTGAATTTGATTGTTAGTCTCACTCTCACTAGCACTAGCCATTGTAGCCCTTACACTCTTTGTTCGAACGTTTGCCTTGTTTTCAATGATTGCCCAAGCCTCGTTCATGGATTTCACAAGAATATTACCCCCCGCGGCACTATTAAGTGAGTCTTGGTCATTAAGAGTTAAACCATTGTAAAACGTATTGATTTGATGCACTTTTGTAAAACCATGTTGTGGATATTTTCGTAAAAGCTCCTTGAAACGGTCCCAAGACTCACTAAACGTTTCCCCATATTTTTGTTCAAAGGTAATGATTTCATTCTTTAAAGCGGTGGTCCGTGATGGTGGGAAAAAGTAGTTTATGAACTTGGTCCCTAAATCCACCCATGTGGTGATACTTTGGGGTGGTTCCTTATCAAGCCAAATCCGGGCTTGTCCCTCGAGGGAAAAAGGAAAGAGGATTAAACGAATGGCCTCTTGTGGCACCCCATTGTATTTGATGGTGTTTGCCAATTGTATGAAACATTTTATATGAGCGTGTGGGTCATCATGAGTACGGCCTAAAAATGGTGTAGCAGAAACCATTTGAATAAAACCCGTTTTTAGTTCAAAATTATTCGCTCAAATATCTGGCACCACAATCACGTCATCATTTCCCTCAACGTGAGATTGTAAAATCTCAATCATTGATCGATTATCCGTTGCCATCGTATTGTTCAAAGCTTGATTCTCGGGATCGGCTTGATTGACGGTCTTTTTGTTCTTCTTCTTCTTTTTGGTAGAATTAGAAATATTTGGTACACCACTCGGTATGTGTGCACGCGCGCGAGTGCGCATACAACTAAACTCGAGGAATGAGGTAGGAGACCTCGGTGACTTTGAGAGGAAAGGGATTATCCCTCTCGAGGTTCAATATTAAAAAGTTACAAAAAAATATATGCGTAATACTACTTGGGCGGCAAAACCCTCGATGAGTCTTCTTTCTCAAAATACTTACAAGTGAACGGGGGGAATGAGGTGGCGCGAAGCACTTAAGTACCTAGCTTCCCTTAGACGGCCTTTTATAGCACGTCGCCTTTTTATTCACCTTAAAGTTCGTGTTTTTCGAATTATTGCTTAACGAAAGTATTTATCTATTTTTGCCTTTATTTTTGTTTGATCGATGCACGTATAAGGAACCAGAACGCCTCCAAATACGGGGTATTGCAAGCAATACATATGGAAATATTGTATATTGAGGTTCTTATACGTAATATCTATAGTAAAAGAAAAATCTTTTTGTATTTTTTTTATTTAAAATATATTCACAATAAAAATCAAGATAAATCGAAATAAGAAAAATAATAATACGTAATATATTTTTGGTGTAATACTTTAGGAAAAGTATTACTTTTTGGATTTTTAAATTTTTTGGGTGCAAACCTTAGGAAAGAATTCGCTTTTGTGATTTTTTATTTTTTTTGTATTTTTATCTTTTTGATTTTTTTATGCTTTTGATTTTTTAAAAAGAAAAATAACTTTCAAAAGTGAACGGATCCCAAAATCCAAAGCTTCTCACGAAAAATCGTTAATCGTAACGAGCGAAGAGGCAGCGGCGTCAATTTAATAACTGTTTTTTAAGTATATATCGTTTTTTCCTCAACTCGACTCGAATTGACTTTCAATTTTAACGTAGAGATTAATTGTTTTTGGTTAATAATACTTGTTTGGTAATCTATGTCTATTTAAGCGAAAAATGGGGAAAATATGTAGGCTAAGGACTATATAAAAATAAAAGCGCAATTAATTCACGTAAAATTACTCTAAAATGTAATAAAAATTTAACTAAAAATTTAAATCGATGCAACAAAAATAAACTATAATTAAAAATAAATCTAAATGTGAAATTAATCTAATGCAAGCACGTAATATCAAGTAATAGTGACGAAAAATAAAATCACAAAGATAAACTTAAAAATAAGCATAAAGCTTCAACCTTTTAAACTTATTAATCTTTTTAGATGATAAAGCTACAAGCTTTATATACTAATAAGCTTAATAATCACAAAAAGGTGTAAACGTTTTACTAATTATGAGCTTATCTAAATGAAATCTAACTTTTAAAACTTTTAAATCTATACTTTAACACAAATAATAATAACTAAAACTAATTAAACCGGTCTTTTTATTAAAAATATAATTTTATTAAAAACAATTAAATATATAACGATCTAATTAATAAAATTAAAGCGATTAAGCTAGAAACATAAAAAGGAGAATTTTAGTACCCGTAGTCCGAGATAACCGCTCTAAACAAACAACATCAACAAAATAGGGCCCATTAAGTACACGGCCTCCCAATACCAAAACTATTAAAAGTGTAACCCGGTCCGTAAAGTACACGACCAACCAAATCAATCTCTACCCAAATTAATCAACCATATCAACTTGAACAAAATTAATCAACTATAATCTCTTCTTCGAAAATGATAGATCGATACGCCGAGATCAAAGAAAACACAAAAGGTTAGGATAATAAGCAATAATTATTATATGATAAAGAGATTTAATTAAAACTAATAGATCTAAAATATTTTTTATATTTTATAAAAGTATTTAAAATTTTAAAGCTAAAAATTATAGATCTACTTAATCTATTAAAAACCTAATAGATCTAAACTATTTTTAAAGGTTCTATAAAAATACTTTAAATTTTAAACTCTAAACTTATAGATCTAAACTTTTTAATATAAAAAACTAATAGATCTAACTATTTTTTTGTTTTTTTGAAAGTATTTTTAAGTTTTAAAACTTTAATCTAATAGATCAAAATAACTAATTAATAAAAACTAAAAGTACTAAAATAATAAGCTAGCTTATAAATAAGTTGTAAGCCTAAGCTTAGAACTTATGAGATTTAAAAAGCTAAAAAGCTAATTAAATAATTACTCCACAATAAGCTAGATCTACTAAAATAATGCAACAATAAGCTTAAAATAAGCTTGTATATAAATCTAACTTATTAGGAAAAAGTTATATAAACTTATCCCATTTAATAAGCTAGATTATTAAGAAAAGTAAAAAGAAAGGAAGAATGAGAATAAGCTAAAAGATTAAACTAAAAGATGATTTTTATTAATTATGAAAAAGCTTGAAAAACTTGTACGAAACTTCAAAGGAAATAAAATACAACTTAAAACTATGTGAAAACTAATATACGAAAAAAAAAACTTGTAAATACAATGAGATTGGAGTCTATTTATAAGCACACAGCCCTTGAGGGTATTTTTGTAATTTACTCTCTCTCCTTAGCTTGCAAGATACGCAGCATATTTGGCCAGTTGTCTTTTTTTCTTGTTTATATCGAGATCTTCTAGAAGCTATGGGATCTTGTGCCTGCATACTCTGCCACACTTCTGACCTCGTACTGACGCGTGCCAGGTGCCACGTGGCACGCTCTCATTGATCCGTCGCCTGACGTGTCAGCTAAGTCTGCAACCTTGTACTGACGTGGCGGCGCTGCCACCACGTGTCATCACCTGATTGGCCAGCCGCCACTAACAAGGCTGCCACCTCGTACTGCTCCTCTGCATATGCCACGTGTCGCCATGCCATTGGCCAGCCGCCACCTGCTATGGTACCTGGGACCTACAAATATTCAGAGAATGTTAGTGCCACGTGGCGCGCTGGCATTGGCCAGCCGCCGCCATGTGGTGCTGACGTCATTGCTGACGTCAGTCGGTTTGGACCGGGTTGAACCGTAATAAGTGTGTAAACACTTATCCTTTTTCCACTAAAATCAAGTAAAAACAAGACCTAATCATGTGTTTTACATCTTAAATGTCGGAATTACGCGTGGTTTTGTGTTCTTGTGTTTAAATAGGTACAAATGGTGAAAAGAAGAGAAAACACGGGATTTCACGGTCAAATGTCGAAGAAAAATCAAGAAAAAGTCAAAGACAATATCAAAAGACCAAAAGTGTGCCAAGATCACGGTAATCGATAAAAACCGACACGAGATTGATGAAAAAGATCGAGGAAGCCAAAATCGAGCTCGACATGAGTGGATTAAATCATTTGTCGAATAAACAAGTCAAGTGGGTCCCACATTGGAGCAATTGGGCTTAAAAGCCCAATTTTGGACATAAGATGCATTAATTTTGGAACAAGCCCAAGTACTGGCCCAATATGGAAATAGAAACGAATGACATGAATTGGGCCTTTGGTTTATTTACAAAACGTGTTTACATGTTTTATATTCAGTCAAAACTTTTCACTCACCATTTACTCTATAAACTGTTTCACCCACTTATTCCCACTCAATCATAAATACCACACACGTGTAACCCTACCGTAACTCTCACCCACTCACTCTTTTTAATAAAAACGTACTCTTTGTTTTATTCACCCCTCACCCCACAGTTTTACCATTCGATAATACCCAAAAGTCCACCCACTACTTCTTCCCTCTCAAACAAGCAGCCACCACCATTTTTACTATTACCCAAACCCTAGTAACAAAAAAATTGGGGCTTTTGAGATAAAGGAGCGTGAAACACACGCAGTTTAATTAAACCCCAAGAAAATCGGAGCAGCACGATGGGGGAATCAGCTACGTGGCATCCCAATCTCATCTCTGATTGGTCCTCACACATCACACCCCATCAATCATCCAATAAGATGAATCCACCTCATCACCAAACTAGCACAAACAAACACAATTATCAATAGGCTGGCGATCCGCGTGATAAGGACTTCATATCCACCGTTTGATCAAGAATGAAGAAAGAGAGAACAAATCAAGGGCCAAGATCTATCACCGTGCTCACCAAGGAGCCCTAGAAGGTTCGGGGGATCCTTATATAAACCCCCCTGTTCACATGTAATTTTTTTATGCTTTTTCTTTATTTTAATTTTTAGAAAATAGTTAATTAGGGTTTTAATATTGTAATCTCTTTTTTTTCAGTATTGTAAGTTTGGATTTTATTAATGAAATATTAATTTTAGTTTAAATCAAGTCTCAATTTAATTTATCTTTCTGTTCTTCACAATTTAAATTTGGATCTACTTTTTATATTATTACTGTTCGTTGGATATTGTTATGATATAAAAAAAAAAAAAAATGAATAAAGAAAAGTGAACTATATATTTCCCCACTGGAAATATAAGAAAAAGTTACTGCTATTGTTCATCCGAGAAGGTGTTTGGATTCGGTTCTGTTTGGTGTTATTTTCGTTGGTTCGAGGTTTTTATTAGTTTCGGTTAAGAGTTTCGAAGAAGTTGATGTGTTGACGGTTTAAATCGAAGGCAGTGTTTGTTTGGTGTTACGATTTCGGTTTAAGCTCGCTCAGCGCGACGCTTCATCCCAACGGTTTTCGCCAAATGGTTTGTTTTCTCTTTTAAGTTTATGTTTAATTGAATTTTTTAGAATAATTTGCTTATTGTTCTTTGGTAGAATTTGGATTTGCTTAACTTATATTGAGCTTATTGGTGTTTGGTTGAGAGTTAGGATTTGCTTTTGTGCTAGAAGTTTGATTTTGCCTGCTATTATTTTGCTTTAGAAATTTTAGGCTGTTTTGATTTGTGCTTTTAAAATTGTTTAGCTTATCTAGAATCAGTTTTTTTTTAGGAATAGCTTATTTTCAGCACGATTTGGCTTATTTGGTTCCATTCAGTTCTCTATTTGAATTTAGAAAGTCGTTTGAACCTGCTTATTTTTCGTCGGATTGTGTTTGGATCTGCGTATTAGCTTATTTAGATATCAGTTTATTATAAGTTTTCGTAGCTTATTGAATTTCCTGCTTATTTTGATTTCTGCTCATAAATTTATATAGTAAACTGTTTAGTTTGGATTTCAGCTTACGTTAGCTTATTGTCTGCGTATGTGTTATAGCTTATTTGATTTCTTCAGCTTAATTGGTTTCTGCTTTTATTTGTTTGCGTTTCTGCTGATATAACTCCTCAGACCCAATTGGTCTGAGGGTTCTCATTGTCCTAAAATCAGTTCCAAATAAAAAGGTTAAAAAAAATATAATTCGCAAATTTGTCTGTCACAGGACTCGAACCTGTGACCTCTCGCATAACCACCAAACGTCCCAACCAACTCTGCTAGAGCCGCTTTTGTTTAGTAATTTGCAATAGGAATTTAATATAGTGTGTTTAAATTAGTTGGCAGATTTAATTAAATAGTTTAATCAAGTTTTTAGTATAATTAGATTTTAAAATAAAAAGTTTTTCTTTTTTATCAATTCTGTTTTTATTCAGTTTTTTTTTATAAAAATAAAAAGATAAAAAAATAATATTTTATTTAATTAGTTTTTAGTTCAAAATTAATATAGGTTTTATTTAAAAATAGTTTTAAAATAGATTTGTTTAAAGTAGATTTTTAATTAAGTATTTAGTTTAAAAAGTTTTAAATAGATTATTTTTAAAAGTTTAGTAGAAGTTATTTTTATAGATTTATTTTTATAATTTTTTTAATTTTAAATATAATTAGTTTAAAAAAATACAAAAATACGTTTCACCAAGAACAAATCGAGTTTTACGTTTAAACCGGAAATCAATTCGAGTGAGTCGAGGAACGATAAAAGTAATATAAAAAGGGTAACAAAATCTCTCTTTCAAAATGGCGCCGCTGCCGCTTCGCTCGTACGATTGACGATTTTTCGTGAAGACGTTTGGATTTTGGGATCCGTTCTTCTTGAACGTTAATTTTCTTGCACAAAAAATCAAAAATACAAAAAAATAAAAAACTTAAAAATACAAAAAAAATTAAAAAATCACAAAAGCAATTTCTTTCCTAAGAATTGCACCAAAAAAATTAAAAAAGCAAAACGTAATACTTTTTCCTAAAAGTATTACACCAAAAATATTACGTATTAGTGTTAATTTTTTAGTTCGATTTCTTTCGATTTTTCTTGTGAATATATATTTTTCTAAAAAAATACAAAAAGATTTTTCTTTTACTATAATATATTACGTAGCACAATAACTTACCTACTTTTCAAATAAGCCTTAGTTGGGATTTCATCACCTAACTATTGTAGTCGAATCCTAAACGAAATAAAAAGGCAAAATAGATAAATACTAGTAAGACGTTTGAACTCGATTTATACAAACTATAAGGTGGGTATAAGGCGACGCGCTATAAAAGGCCGTCTAAGGAAAAAGGTTTTTAAGTGCTTTGTGCCACCTCGTTTCCCCGCTTGCTTGTGCGTATATTGAGAGGGACGACCGATTATTGGTTTGCCAACTCAAGTAGTATTTTACGTATATATTTTTGTAGATTTTTCTTATTGCTCCTCGAGAGGGAAAATCCTTTTCCTCTCAAAGTCGACCGAGGTCACCTACCTCATTCCAAAGTTTTAATTGTATGCGCACTCGCGCGCGTACATACATACCGAGTGGTGTACCAAATACTTCTAATTCTTCAAAAAAGAAGAAGAAGAAAAACAAAAAGACCGTCATTCAAGCCGATCCCGAGAATCGAGCTTTCGACATAACGATGGCAACGGATAATCGACCAATGATTGAGATTCTTCAATCTCACGTTGAAGGAAACGATGACGCGATTGTGGTGCCGACCATTGGAGCTAATCATTTTGAACTTAAACCGGATTTTATTCGAATGGTTTCCGCTACACCATTTTTAGGTCGTACTAATGATGACCCACACGCTCATATCAAACGTTTCATCCAATTAGCAAATACCGTCAAATACAATGGGGTGCCACAAGAGGTCGTTCGCCTACAACTTTTTCCTTTTTCCCTCGAGGGACAAGCCCGGATTTGGCTTGATAAGGAACCACCCCAAAGTATTATGACATGGATTGATTTAGAGACCAAGTTCATTAATTACTTTTTCCCACCATCACGGACCACGTCTTTAAGGAATGAAATAATCAATTTTGAGCAAAAATATGGGGAAACTTTTAGTGAGTCTTGGGATCGATTTAAAGAGCTTTTGAGAAAATATCCACAACACGGTTTCACCAAAGTGCATCAAATAAATACGTTTTACAATGGTTTGACTCTAAATGACCAAGACTCACTTAATAGTGCCGCGGGGGGCAATATTCTTGTGAAAACCATGAACGAGGCTTGGGCCATTATTGAGAACAAGGCAAAAGTACAAACCAAGAGTGGTAGGGCTAATATGGCAAGTGCTAGTACGAGTAATAATGAGGTGAATGATCAAATTAAAGAACTTACTTCAATTGTGAAAACCCTTGCTCTAAGAACCGATGCCCTCACTACACATGTGCATGCCGTGAAAGATAATAGTGAAACGTGTGAGACTTGTGGTGGACCACATTCATATTCCAATTGTGACAAGGTTTATAATCAACAACAACAAGTTTGTGCTTTTAATGCTAATGAGAGGGTTCAATTTAAACCTAATGTTGATGTTAACCATTTGTCTTACAATAGTAATAATTATTTGGCTCCCCCGGGTTTTGTAGCACCTCAAAGACCACCCCCACCCGCCCAAAATACCCAATACCAAAATAGGAACCAAGGTCCTCAAACGGGTAATTTTCAAGGGAATGATAATCAAGGGAATTTTAATGGTCAAAACCAAGGGTTTCAAAATAATAATCAAAGTTTTTATAATAACAACGGTTTTCAATCTCAAAATCAAGGATTTCCTAATCAAGGGTTTAATCAAATGAACATGCAAAATCCTCAAATGGACTTGGTTCTACAAAAATTGACCGAACATGAGAAAATCATGCAAGCTATGCAAGCATCTACTAGACAAATGCAAGAGTCCAACGATAAGAGATTTTTGACTATGTTGCAAACCCTTAGACCCTAAGGTGCCTTACCATCCAATACCGAGATTAACCCTCGTGCTAATGTGAGTGCTATCAATACTCGAAGTGGAGCCAATTTAGTGGGACCTTCCATCTCTTCGCCCATAAAGGAGAGACAAGGCCCGGAGGTCATAATGAGTAATCCTACTCCCCCTCCGGTGATTCCACCCACTACCACTCCTAGTTCTAGTCCTCCATTGCCGAAAGAGCCTATTCCTACGGTTGTTCAAGAAGCGAGTCCTTCTCCTTCTCAACCTAAGCCTAATATTCCTTATCCATCTAGGTTAGGCAAGACTAAAGTACTTAACAAAGATGACATTCATGTCTCTAATTTTTTGAAAATGATTTCCAATGTGAATGTTAACGTAAGCCTTATTGAAGCACTTGCTCAAATGCCAAAATTTGTCAAAATGTTTAAAGATTTGCTCAATAAGAAGGAAAAAATGGTTGAGCTCGTTAACACCCGTTTAAATGAGAATTGTTCCGCGGTTCTTCTCAAAGAGCTTCCCGAAAAGCTAGGAGATCCCGGACGATTCGTGTTACCTTGCTCGTTTCCTCAAATCGATGATTGTGTGGCTTTAGCGGATCTCGGCGCTAGCATCAATCTTATGCCACTTTCGGTTTGGAAACAATTGTCATTACCCGACCTTGTACCGACTCGTATGACTTTAGAGTTAGCTAATCGAACTCTCGCATACCCCGTTGGTATTGCCGAAGATGTTTTTGTTCGAGTTGGTACATTCACTTTTCCCGTTGACTTTGTCGTCGTCGACTATGAGATGGATCCTCGTATTCCGTTAATACTTGGTAGACCATTCTTACGATCCGGAAGAGCCTTAGTTGATGTAGCCGAAGGGGAATTAATTCTTAGGGTCGGGAATGATCAACAAATTTTTAAAATGGGGAAAATGGTTAATAAAACAAATGAAAAAGAATCGGTCAATATGATTGATGTGCTTAATTTTGATAATGAAGAAAGTTTTATCAATCCTTTTGAAGCTAAAAAGTTTAATATCAATGATTTTGTGGTATACTCAAATCCACTTTTTGACACTTCAAATGATAATCCACTTTTTGAAGAAAATGGGGAAACTAGTTTTAGTGATGTCTCGTCCCTAAGTGATCATTCCATTTCGGATTTTGAGGATGCTAATAGTGAGGACACTTCTTCAAATGCTCACTTTCCTTTCGATCTTAGGGAGACACCTTTAGAACCTCCAATTTTTACTCCCATTTATGACACCGATAGTGATGACACTTTTTCAAGTGATCACACTATTTTCGGCTTAGACGACTCGTCTTTTGACCCACCCACTTTTGACCCACCCATTTATGATTCACCAATCTTTGATAACTACGATGATGACACTTCTTTAAGTGATCTCATTTCCTTGGGTTTTGACGAGACACCTAGTGAGCTTAATGATCCTATTCTCTCTATGAGTGATTCTCCCATTCTTGAGTCTCCCTTTGACTCTTATATTCCTAATTTGAGGGACATAACTTTTGAGGAGGATCCTCCACCTTTCGAGGTCGCCCCTATTTTAGAGGATATTCCATTTGAGGAGGATTTAGATAACTTTCTAAACTCCTATTTTCCTCACGAGGAAGAGTTTTCCTATGACTCCGACGATACTTATGTTTTCACATCAAGTTTGGAAGAGGATGACTTTCCCACTATGGATTTTGATGATATTTTGAGCTTAAATGTCACTACCTCTTGCTATTTTCCCGTTAAGGAATCGGTGTTTGATCCGGGAATAGAGACTTTTGTGCTTTCATTGCCATACCACCTTACCTTCCCTAGTAAGAGACTTTTGCCTAAGGATACCCCACTTTGCTATGACTTGCGTACCACCTCGGGGTTTATTTCCTTTTGTGATGGAAATTATGTGTTTGACCCGGGTGGATTTTCATGGGGTATGCCTTATATGACTTTGTTTCACCCTCTATCATGGAGAGATTTTAATCCCTTGGAAATCTCGGTTTTCCATGATTTTCCCATTTGAATGATGACATTCGGGAATTCGAGTCGAGCTAGAGACTCGTGATTAAAAATCAAGCATCGTTTAACTAGGTTAGATTTTTACCCTTTTTCACCCATTTTCACCAATAAGTGTAAGGGGGGAGCCAAGTAGGTTGTTTGTGTTGTGATGTTGTGTGCAGGGACATATGCTTTAATGATCCATTTTTGACGAGACCCGTGTTCCCGTGTTACCCGTGTACCCGGTTCCTTCGATAAGTTTTTGCTATTGTGATTCAATCATGTATATAAATAAAACAAATAAATGAAATCACTTTAGTTATCTCTTCCTTAGCTCGATTTTAAACAACGTACTCAATGTCCTAAGTGTAGGGGAGTTTATTCCCCCACATGCTTAAACATTGAGGACAATGTTTATATTAAGTGTAGGGGGGATTTCTATCGAAATTTTAGTGGCCTTTTCCATGAATTTGACCCCATTTAACCGGAAAAATTTTAAAAAAATTTCAACGTTTTTCAAATTTTTGATCTATTTTGGCCTAGTAGTATTTTTATTTATTTTCTTTCCTTTTATTATCGCATCATAATAATTTCCATTTCTAGAATAAAGTTAAAAAAATAAATAAATAAATAAAATGGTTTAACATGTTTAGATGTCTTTGATATATTAGGCCCGTCGTGAATATTTTGACTCAACCCGAGTTTATTTATCTAAGTTTACTCTAGCTAGTATCCTTAACCATATGGACCTTAATTGGTTTATTAGGCTAAGCATCCACGAGTCTCATTCCTTGAGATTTTAAATTGTGGAGAACGAGAGATGATAGAGTTAATTATAAGTTCGGTATTCTTTCATTAACTTATGTGAGTTAGTTATGAGCTTTTTCTCCCATCACTTGTTAATAAATATACTTGCAATAAATAAGGTTGTACGATTTAAAAGGTTACTTAGCTTCTAGCACAAGATCGTTTAAAAGTTGCTCGGTATTAATTAGAGTTCATAGCCAAGGCATAACTTATTGAAACGGGACGCGAAGATTGGCTTATCCAAAAAGGCCCTAACAAGGCATGAGGATACCCGAGTCCAAAAAGGCCCTAACAAGGCATGAGGATTCACTTTTTGCTAAAGATCCTAAGATGATGTGAAGATCATTAATCCAAATCAATATGAAGGATCAAGACACACGACGAGAAGCAATTACTCCCCTAAAGATCATGGAGAAGTCTATCCAAAAAGACCCTAACAAGGTATGAGGATAAATAGATCCAAGTCCGAAAAGGAGGCGGATCGTTGTATATCAAAATCCTAAATAAAGAAGAGGATAAATGAAGAAGTCGTGGTCAACATTTGAAGCATCTTTCACTCCTTATGAAGATGTATACCAAAATGAAGAGAAGACCATAATTTCAAGATCGTCTCTCAAGATTTGAAGTTTGAAGTACAAGCCAAATATCGGTCCGAGAAAGGTCTTAAATCGTGAAACGAGTTATGCCAAGATATGAACTTTATGAGGTTTCGAGAAGCCGTTTTAAAAGATTTTGTCCTTTAGCTAACTATTGATTAAATCGTCCCACTTTATTTTCGGCCTTAATAAATTATCGAAATAAGTCAAAAATGCATCCTCGTGATCATTCAAGACAAAAATAAAATACAAGAGATACACCGTAGGAATAAGGGGGTCTAAGTGATTAACTAAACCACATGAGTAAGTGTTAGTTGTGCTAACTTGTAATAACTATGATCTCGTTTTTATGCTTGGTATGGGGAACGTGAAACTTGAGGGTGATTTATATTCATGACACCAAAGCCCTAATCCAAGTCTTAGATTTCTTTACGAGTTTCTTCCATCGAATAATTTCCAAGTTAAAATAAATTATTATAACTTTTGTCTCCTTTTACGTTTTTATCTTTTCGTTATAGTAATAATAGCATATAGTAATAAAGGCCGAGATGGATTGATTATGAGAAAAATGTAACTTTTGCTTTAAAACTATGCATTGCATGGGGTCATTGCAATGGTCAAGTGTAGGGGATTTAATAAGTGTGTAAACACTTATCCTTTTTCCACTAAAATCAAGTAAAAACAAGACCTAATCATGTGTTTTACATCTTAAATGTCGGAATTACGCGTGGTTTTGTGTTCTTGTGTTTAAATAGGTACAAATGGTGAAAAGAAGAGAAAACACGGGATTTCACGGTCAAATGTCGAAGAAAAATCAAGAAAAAGTCAAAGACAATATCAAAAGACCAAAAGTGTGCCAAGATCACGGTAATCGATAAAAACCGACACGAGATTGATGAAAAAGATCGAGGAAGCCAAAATCGAGCTCGACATGAGTGGATTAAATCATTTGTCGAATAAACAAGTCAAGTGGGTCCCACATTGGAGCAATTGGGCTTAAAAGCCCAATTTTGGACATAAGATGCATTAATTTTGGAACAAGCCCAAGTACTGGCCCAATATGGAAATAGAAACGAATGACATGAATTGGGCCTTTGGTTTATTTACAAAACGTGTTTACATGTTTTATATTCAGTCAAAACTTTTCACTCACCATTTACTCTATAAACTGTTTCACCCACTTATTCCCACTCAATCATAAATACCACACACGTGTAACCCTACCGTAACTCTCACCCACTCACTCTTTTTAATAAAAATGTACTCTTTGTTTTATTCACCCCTCACCCCACAGTTTTACCATTCGATAATACCCAAAAGTCCACCCACTACTTCTTCCCTCTCAAACAAGCAGCCACCACCATTTTTACTATTACCCAAACCCTAGTAACAAAAAAATTGGGGCTTTTGAGATAAAGGAGCGTGAAACACACGCAGTTTAATTAAACCCCAAGAAAATCGGAGCAGCACGATGGGGGAATCAGCTACGTGGCATCCCAATCTCATCTCTGATTGGTCCTCACACATCACACCCCATCAATCATCCAATAAGATGAATCCACCTCATCACCAAACTAGCACAAACAAACACAATTATCAACAGGCTGGCGATCCGCGTGATAAGGACTTCATATCCACCGTTTGATCAAGAATGAAGAAAGAGAGAACAAATCAAGGGCCAAGATCTATCACCGTGCTCACCAAGGAGCCCTAGAAGGTTCGGGGGATCCTTATATAAACCCCCCTGTTCACATGTAATTTTTTTATGCTTTTTCTTTATTTTAATTTTTAGAAAATAGTTAATTAGGGTTTTAATATTGTAATCTCTTTTTTTTCAGTATTGTAAGTTTGGATTTTATTAATGAAATATTAATTTTAGTTTAAATCAAGTCTCAATTTAATTTATCTTTCTGTTCTTCACAATTTAAATTTGGATCTACTTTTTATATTATTACTGTTCGTTGGATATTGTTATGATATAAAAAAAAAAAAAAAAAAAATGAATAAAGAAAAGTGAACTATATATTTCCCCACTGAAAATATAAGAAAAAGTTACTGCTATTGTTCATCCGAGAAGGTGTTTGGATTCGGTTCTGTTTGGTGTTATTTTCGTTGGTTCGAGGTTTTTATTAGTTTCGGTTAAGAGTTTCGAAGAAGTTGATGTGTTGACGGTTTAAATCGAAGGCAGTGTTTGTTTGGTGTTACGATTTCGGTTTAAGCTCGCTCAGCGCGACGCTTCATCCCAACGGTTTTCGCCAAATGGTTTGTTTTCTCTTTTAAGTTTATGTTTAATTGAATTTTTTAGAATAATTTGCTTATTGTTCTTTGGTAGAATTTGGATTTGCTTAACTTATATTGTGCTTATTGGTGTTTGGTTGAGAGTTAGGATTTGCTTTTGTGCTAGAAGTTTGATTTTGCCTGCTATTATTTTGCTTTAGAAATTTTAGGTTGTTTTGATTTGTGATTTTAAAATTGTTTAGCTTATCTAGAATCAGTTTTTTTTTAGGAATAGCTTATTTTCAGCACGATTTGGCTTATTTGGTTCCATTCAGTTCTCTATTTGAATTTAGAAAGTCGTTTGAACCTGCTTATTTTTCGTCGGATTGTGTTTGGATCTGCGTATTAGCTTATTTAGATATCAGTTTATTATAAGTTTTCGTAGCTTATTGAATTTCCTGCTTATTTTGATTTCTGCTCATAAATTTATATAGTAAACTGTTTAGTTTGGATTTCAGCTTACGTTAGCTTATTGTCTGCGTATGTGTTATAGCTTATTTGATTTCTTCAGCTTAATTGGTTTCTGCTTTTATTTGTTTGCGTTTCTGCTGATATAACTCCTCAGACCCAATTGGTCTGAGGGTTCTCATTGTCCTAAAATCAGTTCCAAATAAAAAGGTTAAAAAAAATATAATTCGCAAATTTGTCTGTCACAGGACTCGAACCTGTGACCTCTCGCATAACCACCAAACGTCCCAACCAACTCTGCTAGAGCCGCTTTTGTTTAGTAATTTGCAATAGGAATTTAATATAGTGTGTTTAAATTAGTTGGCAGATTTAATTAAATAGTTTAATCAAGTTTTTAGTATAATTAGATTTTAAAATAAAAAGTTTTTCTTTTTTATCAATTCCGTTTTTATTCAGTTTTTTTTTATAAAAATAAAAAGATAAAAAAATAATATTTTATTTAATTAGTTTTTAGTTCAAAATTAATATAGGTTTTATTTAAAAATAGTTTTAAAATAGATTTGTTTAAAGTAGATTTTTAATTAAGTATTTAGTTTAAAAAGTTTTAAATAGATTATTTTTAAAAGTTTAGTAGAAGTTATTTTTATAGATTTATTTTTATAATTTTATTAATTTTAAATATAATTAGTTTAAAAAGATACAAAAATACGTTTCACCAAGAACAAATCGAGTTTTACGTTTAAACCGGAAATCAATTCGAGTGAGTCGAGGAACGATAAAAGTAATATAAAAAGGGTAACAAAATCTCTCTTTCAAACCGGTCTGAACCGGGTCTGGTTTGGGTCTGGACCGGCCGGTCTGAACCGGGTCTGGTCTGAACTGGGTCTGGTCCGAACCGGGTCTGGTCTGGACCGGTCAACAGTCTGAACCGGTCAACGGGTCGAGTCGGGTCAACGGTCGGGTCGCCACGTGGACCACTCACGTCGTGCCACGTGGCATGGAATATATATACCCAGCCATTGTCTTTGCCCAGAGTCGAACTCGGGTGGCTTATGCCAAAGTTGAAGGACACAATCACTGGGCCAAGCAGTCCTTCAATAATATATACGCAAAACAAATTCTATAACCCCTATCTGTTGGCTTGTTTGACTGCGTTTGACCCCTTTTGACTTGTTTTAAATAATAATAATAATAACAATAATAATAATAATAATAATAATAATCAAATAATAATAATAATAATAATAATAATAATAATAATAGTTGACTTGTTATAATAGGATTAGTGATATGTGTGAAAACACACATCTTTTCTACCACTTAATTACAATAATAACCGGACCAAAACATGTATTTTATGTCTTTTATGTCGGAATTATGCGTGGTTTGTGTTTTTGTTGTGATTTAGGATGAAAAGGTGAAAAGTGGAGAAAACACGGGAATTCACGGGCATTTACGGACGTTTATTGAAGAAAAGGATGAAAGACGAAGTCAAGAAGTCAAGAATGCAAAAAGAACGGAAGTCCAAGACCAATTCTGAAGATTTATCGAAGAAAAAGTCAAAAGACGGAAGTTTACTTTAAGCCGAGGAACTCAAGTCTTATTTATCGTAGAATTTAAAGACGAGTCCAAAGAATCCCGAGCTAAAAGTCATCACGTTCCAAGATTAACAAAAAGATTAAGAAGGAAGGACTTAAGGGCGCAATTAAGAAGAAAGGAAGGAGAGGAGGAAGCTTCCTCTAACCTTCCTCCTAATCACCTATAAATACTTCCCTTTTCATTTCATTTTCTCTTGTTGGATAGCTTGACAAACTATCTCTTCCACTTTTATTTACTTGCACCTTTAATTACTTGCACATTTAAATACATGTTTTGCACCTTTAATTACCTTTAATTTCAAGTAAGTGTTTCTTTTAATTACTTGCACCTTTACTTTATCTTGTTAATCTTCTTCTACCTTTCTTTAATCTTTGACTTATATGCTTTTGATCTTGTTTATTTGTCTAAAGATTTCATTTTTATGCTTTTGATTGTTGAAAATCTTTTATTTTCATAGCTTATTTTGTTTGTTTTCAAGTTTATATAAGTTTTTACAAAAGTTATTTTCGTATAAAAAGTTGTTTTCTTAAAGCTTATCTTTTTCGTGTCTTTAAAGTTGTTAACTTTCAGTTTCGTAGCTTATTTTTACACGGTTTACCTTAAGTTTTTCGTCTTGTGCTTATTAGAATCATAGCTTATTAGATTAGCTTTATTTGCGCCTTTTCCACCTTATTCCGATCTAACCAATCGGAAAAGCGTTTGATATTCCGACCATAGCTCCTTGCTTGGTCGGAAAAGGGTTTTAACTTTCCGATCTTGGGAGATTCTTGGTATTCCGATCAGGGTTGGTTGGATATTCCGATTGGGAGTAAGTGACAGTATTCCGATTGGGGTGTTCTTCCATATTCCGATTGAGGTGTTGATTGGTTATTCCGACTGGGACTAGTGACAGTATTCCGATCATAGGGGTTCCGATTAGCATTCCGACCAGGTCACACCATATTCCGATCAGAGGTTAGTTTATATTCCGATTTGGGTAAGTGACATATTCCGATTGGTCTTCCTCTCCATATTCCGATCAAGTGTAAGTTAACATTCCGATTGGTAAGATCGGAATGTATTCCGATCTAGTAGTTTTTCTTGTTTTGTCTTGTTTAATTTTTAGTTTACGTTTTTAACACTTGTCTAATTTTAATTCTCGTCACGCTTTAATTTTTAGTCATTTAAATTAATTTACTTTTCAAAAAGCTTTTAAATATCGCACCTTTCTTTTTAATTAGATTTAGATTTAATTTCTCGCTCTTTTAATACTTGCCCTTTACTTTAACGACATTTACTTTTAAGTCTTGCACATTTAAATTAAAAACCAACCAAAAATATTTGTTTTCACCAAAATAAAACTGAGTCACATAGAGAACCTAGATCAATTCGAAGAGACATACATCAACGAACTTTGATTTTCTTACGGGGTGTCAAAAGCCTTGTATCAAATGGCGCCGCTGTCGGCTCTTTTCGTAAAGATCAACAGTTTTCTGTGAGAGACGCGTTGCTTTTTGGGATCCATTCACTTGTGAGCGTTATTTTTCTTGCATAAAAAATTCATAAAAATCATAAAAATTAAAAATTGATAAAAATCCATAAAAATTAAAAAAAAATTCAAAAGTCCAAAAAGATTTTCTCTCTCTTTTGTATATATATTGTCTTTGTGTTTGGTTTCTTTTTCTTTTGTCTTTGTAGGTGCATGCGTACTAGATCTTCTAATTATCAAGAGCCCGAGCCTCAAGAAGATTTAGTTATGTCAGGTGTAAACAACAATAATCCACCGCACCCTAATAATAACAACAATGCTCTTCCACAGCCCGATCTTCGGACCATGGAGGAACTTTGTCAACCAACAATGTTTGGACGAGGAGGACCGATTGCGCCGATGCAAATCAACGCTCCTGAGTTTTCGTTGAAGCACCACATGATTCAGCAAGTACAAACAAACCCATTTAGAGGATTGCCTGATGATGATGCCAACAAACACCTCGACAAGTTCATTACAATCACCCAAAGCATGAAGTTGGCCGGTGCCACAATAGATGAACTTCGCCTACAACTCTTTCCACACACCTTATACATCATGCCGAGAAATGGTTTGATCGTCTCCCGAAGAATTCTATTCACACTTGGGATGACATGACTCAACGCTTTTTATCGCGCTACTTTCCACCATCCATGGTCACTAGCCTTCGCAATCAGATCAGCGGTTTCATGCAAGATCCCGATGAATCTCTTTTTGACGCTTGGGAGAGATATAATGTCTTGATCGATAGATGTCCAAACCACAACATGCTCCCTGTGACCTTAATTGATACTTTCTACAACGGTTTGACTTTTCGTGATCGTGATACGATTAATGCAGCCGCCGGTGGCACATTCATGAAAAGGAGACCCGAGGAGTGTAGAGAGTTAATTGAGAACATGACTACTCACCACAAAAACTGGGATTCTTCTGCTTCTTCTAGGAACAACCCGAGAGTCAATGTTTCCTCCACCTCAGCAAACCCTGATATGACCGAACTCACCCGTGTGCTGACTGAAATGAGCAGAAGTATGCAACTCTTAGCTTCAAACCAACAACAACAACAAGTTAAAGCTGTTGCTGCTCCTTGTGAAACATGCGGCGGTCCCCACTCATACACCGATTGTCCTTCGACACAAGGAAATCCGGAAAATGTGTATGCAGCTTATGGTAATTATTCACCGGAAAATTACCAAGCTCGACCTCAAGGGATAGAAATCTGCTGAGTTACCGGTCCAACAACTACCTTTCACCTGGTTTTTCTCCTCAAAACCAAAACCCCGCCAACAACTACAATAGAAGCAACCAAATCCCACCAAGAGCTTCTAATCCTTATCAACCATCGGCCCAACAACACCCACCCATTAACCCCGATGTTGAAGCCATCATGAGAACCCAAGGTGAGCAAATCAAGAACCTGCAGAGCCAAATTATCAATCTTAAAGGAGATATTACCAAGCAAGGAAATGAGATAAGATCCGAGCTTCGAGATAATATTCAATCCTCCTTCAGCAATCAAACTAATGATTTGAAGAATATGCTTGCTAGTTTCTTGCCCCCTGCTCAACCTTCTTCTTCGAGTTCTCTACCTTCAAACACCGTCACTAATCCGCGAGCCAATGTGAGTGCTATTACTACCCGTAGTGGAGTAACCATCGTAGGACCCACAATCCCACCCCCATCATCTACACATCCTCCACCACCATTTATCCCTACTCCTCCTACACCTAGTATTAGTGCACCATTACCGTCTCCTCCTCGACGTGATGAAGTTCCCACGAATGACCCTTCAACATCTCAACCTTTACCTACACCTGCACCTTCACCACCCAAACCCAATATCCCATATCCTTCCCGTTTAGGCAAGTCCAAAATGCTAACCAAGGAGGACTCTGACGTGACACGCTATGTGAAGATGATTTCTCAGATGAACTTCAACATTAGCTTTCTTGAAGCACTTGTCCACATGCCTAAATTTGTCAAAGCATTTAAGGAATTGCTTAACAAGAAGGAGAAGCTGATTGAACTCGCCAACACTCGATTAAACGAAAACTGCTCTGCAGTTATTCTTAAAGAACTTCCGGAAAAGCTTGGAGATCCCGGTCGTTTTGTGTTGCCTTGCGTGTTCAACAAAACCGAAGAATTTACTGCCCTTGCTGATCTCGGGGCTAGTATTAATTTGATGCCATTAAGTGTTTGGAAAACACTATCATTGCCCGACCTCACTCCAACAAAGATGACTCTTGAACTTGCAAATCGCACTCTCGCTTACCCTGTTGGTATAGCCGAAGACGTGTTCATTAGAGTTGGCGCATTTACTTTCCCGGTCGATTTTGTCGTAGTTGATTATGAAATGGACCCTCGTATTCCTTTAATACTTGGTCGGCCATTCTCGATAACCGGACGAGCTTTAGTGGATGTTGCCGAAAGTGAGTTAATCTTAAGAGTCGGGGATGATGCACAAGTTTTCAAAATGGGGAAGCTTACTAGTACAACTTTTGGAGGCCGGGAATCAGTGAATATGATTAATGTGATCAATGACTTTACCATCTACGACAATCCTCTATTCGACTCTTGCATCGATAATCCACTTTTTCATGATGATGTGGATGATTCTCTCCCTACTTTCGAAGCTTCTCCTATTTATGATTCTCCACCGGTCTTTGATGCTTATGATGATGATGATTCTAGCTCAGATTCGGATGATTATGATGACCTTACTTCTGAGTATCCCGAGCTGCCCACGTATGATGATTTCGATGAGGCTGATACTCTTTCGAGCGATTCTTCACATGATGAAGATCCTCCGCCATCACTCGATCCTACTTTGGACGATTACTCATTCGAGGAAGACTTCTCTATGTTTCTCAACACTTACTTCCCTCATGAGAGTGATGCACCTCCTTTGGACTTTGAAGATTATCGTCTTGATCCTACTTTGGATTTGAAGAAAATTTTGTCAAAGGAGAAGAAACCGGTCGACACCGAAATCCGTTGCACATAAGATTTGACACCTCTTTGTCCCCCTTCTGAGGACGAGATTGTGCTTCTTTGCGGATCTTCTTCACACTCGGATGAGCCTGAGTGCTATTTTCCCCTAAAGGAAAAGGTGTTCGACCCTGGTATTGAAATTCTGCAGCCATCTCAGTATCCACCTGATGAAATAAAAGGAAATATCTTTGGAACTTATGGAAATCTGCTTGCACCACTTCAACCTTGCTTCCACCGTGCTCCATTGCTGCTTAAGGAACCTTGCCTACTCTTCTTTGGCTTGCCTTGTTCGCCTTAAGCCTATGCTATTTGCTCGATGAAAACTATGTCTTTGATCCTGGTGGATATGACTTATGCTTCTTCCGTTGATGATCAAGGTCGAGTCAGGCTAATGACTCGGTTAACAAAAATCAAGCGCTTCTTGGGAGGCAACCCATGCATCTATCTTTTTGCTTTCTTTATCATAAGTGTAGGGGGGACCCTTTTGGTTTGCTCTCTCCTCTCTTCTACTAATCAGGGATTCGAGCTTCAATGATCCACTCTTGATGATTCTTGACGACCCGTGATTCCATGTTCCACTTCTTCCTGGTTCTATCCTAAACTCTTTTCGATTCACTATTTTATATTTTCTCAATATTAAAATAGGAATCTCTTTAGTTGTCTTTTCCTTAGCAAGATTTAAACAACGTGCACAATGTCCTAAGTGTAGGGGAGTTTACTCCCATATGCTTAAACATTGAGGACAATGTTTATCTTAAGTGTAGGGGGACTTCTATCGAAGTTAAGTGGTCTTTTCCTTGTATTTGTCCTCATTTTAACCCGGAAAATCAAATTTTCGACATTTTTCAAAATTTTTGATCTATTTTGGCCTATTAGTTTTTCCTTTTGCATTGTTATTTTCTTTCCTTATTAAAATAAATCTTTGAATAAGTGGTTTTAATTTTCAAACGTTGTGAATCTTTTGACTAAACCCGAGTTACTCTAGCTAGTATCCTTAACGTGTTTAAGTCAAGTTTTGTTAGGCTTTTATATAGGGAGCTATAAAACGCGAAAGTCTTAACTCTCACGGGTTAAGAACAAGAACTTTTCGCAAGTTCCTATAATTGATCCTAGAAAGTCGTTTATCAAGGGAACTTTAAAATGCGATTTCTAAACTTGAAAAAGTCTAAGAATTTGCAAGATCCTATAGGCGACTCGAAAACCCAAAACTTTGATTTAATAGGCTAAGCATTCACGAGTCTCATTACTTGAGATTTTAAACTGTGGAGAACGAGAGATGATAGAGCCAATTATAAGTCCGGTATTCTTTCGTGAATTTATGTGAGTTAATTATGAGCCTATTCTCCCATCGTTTGCTAATAATTTATCTGCTAATAAATAAGGTTGTACGATTTGAAAGGTTACTTAGCTTCTAGCCCCAGATCGTTTAAAAGTTGCTCGGTATGGATTAGAGTTCATAGCCAAGGCATAACTTATTGAAGTGGGACGCGAAGATTGGCGAGTCCGAAAAGGCCCTAACAAGGCATGAGGGCTATGTTTTGTTGCTAAAGATCCAAAGTGATGTGAAGAATCATTTATCGAAAATCAGTATGAAGGATCGAGACACACGACGAAAAGCAAATACTCCCCAAAAGTCATGGAGAAGTGTATCCGAAAAGACCCTAACAAGGTATGAGGATAAATAGATCCAAGTCATAAAAGTAGGCGGATCGTTGTATATCAAAATCCAAAATAAAGATTAGAGAAAAATGAAGAAGTCGTGGTCCAAGTATGAATCTCTCAAAAAGTTCAA
Source organism: Glebionis coronaria (assembly GCA_025667525.1). Lineage (NCBI taxonomy): Eukaryota > Viridiplantae > Streptophyta > Magnoliopsida > Asterales > Asteraceae > Glebionis > Glebionis coronaria. The sequence goes on along the minus strand of JANFOE010001777.1, from coordinate 24,000 downwards.
GTGAAGAAATTCCAATTATGAAGAGAAGACCATTATTTCATGAACGTCTCTCAAGATTTGAAGTATGAAGTCGCTGCCAAATATCGGTCCGAGAAAGGTCTCAAATCGCGAAGCGAGTTATGCCAAGATATGAACTTTATGAGGTCCCGAGAAGCAGTTTTAAAAGATTTGGTCCTTTAGCTAACTATTGATTAAATCGTTCACTTTATTTTCAGACTAAAATAACTATCGAAATAAGTCAAACAATGCATCCTCGTGATCATTCAAGACAACAATAAAATATAAGAGATACCCCTAGGAATAAGGGAGTCTAAGTGAATAATTGGCCCACATGAGTTCGTGTTAGTTTACTAACTTATAATAACAATGATCTCGTTTTTAAGCTTGATTTGGAGAAAGTGAAAAGTTGAGGATGATGATTATTCATGACATTTCCAAAACCCAATGTATACTTTTGATTTCTTTATTTTGAATAATTATAATTTTCTATCTCTTTAATAAAGGCCAACGTGGATTAATTTTGATGAAAAATGTAAACGTGCTTTGTAACTAATGCATTGCATGAGGACATTGCAATGGTCAAGTGTAGGGGATTTGATATGTGTGAAAACACACATCTTTTCTACCACTTAATTACAATAATAACCGGACCAAAACGTGTATTTTATGTCTTTTATGTCGGAATTATGCGTGGTTTGTGTTTTTGTTGTGATTTAGGATGAAAAGGTGAAAAGTGGAGAAAACACGGGAATTCACGGGCATTTACGGACTTTTATTGAAGAAAAGGATGAAAGACGAAGTCAAGAAGTCAAGAATGCAAAAAGAACGGAAGTCCAAGACCAATTCTAAAGATTTATCGAAGAAAAAGTCAAAAGACGGAAGTTTACTTTAAGCCGAGGAACTCAAGTCTTATTTATCGTAGAATTTAAAGACGAGTCTAAAGAAATCCCGAGCTAAAAGTCATCACATTCCAAGATTAACAAAAAGATTAAGAAGGAAGGACTTAAGGGCGCAATTAAGAAGAAAGGAAGGAGAGGAGGAAGCTTCCTCTAACCTTCCTCCTAATCACCTATAAATACTTCCCTTTTCATTTCATTTTCTCTTGTTGGATAGCTTGACAAACTATCTCTTTCACTTTTATTTACTTGCACCTTTAATTACTTGCACATTTAAATACATGTTTTCCACCTTTAATTACCTTTAATTTCAAGTAAGTGTTTCTTTTAATTACTTGCACCTTTACTTTATCTTGTTAATCTTCTTCTACCTTTCTTTAATCTTTGATTTATATGCTTTTGATCTTGTTTATTTGTCTAAAGATTTCATTTTTATGCTTTTGATTGTTGAAAATCTTTTATTTTCATAGCTTATTTTGTTTGTTTTCAAGTTTATATAAGTTTTTACAAAAGTTATTTTCGTATAAAAAGTTGTTTTCTTAAAGCTTATCTTTTTCGTGTCTTTAAAGTTGTTAACTTTCAGTTTCGTAGCTTATTTTTACACGGTTTACCTTAAGTTTTTCGTCTTGTGCTTATTAGAATCATAGCTTATTAGATTAGCTTTATTTGCGCCTTTTCCACCTTATTCCGATCTAACCAATCGGAAAAGGGTTTGATATTCCGACCATAGCTCCTTGCTTGGTCGGAAAAGGGTTTTAACTTTCCGATCTTGGGAGATTCTTGGTATTCCGATCAGGGTTGGTTGGATATTCCGATTGGAAGTAAGTGACAGTATTCCGATTGGGGTGTTCTTCCATATTCCGATTGAGGTGTTGATTGGTTATTCCGATTGGGACTAGTGACAGTATTCCGATCATAGGGGTTCCGATTAGCATTCCGACCAGGTCACACCATATTCTGATCAGAGGTTAGTTTATATTCCGATTTGGGTAATGACATATTCCGATTGGTCTTCCTCTCCATATTCCGATCAAGTGTAAGTTAACATTCCGATTGGTAAGATCGGAATGTATTCCGATCTAGTAATTTTTCTTGTTTTGTCTTGTTTAATTTTTAGTTTACGTTTTTAACACTTGTCTAATTTTAATTCTCGTCACGCTTTAATTTTTAGTCATTTAAATTAATTTACTTTTCAAAAAGCTTTTAAATATCGCACCTTTCTTTTTAATTAGATTTAGATTTAATTTCTCGCTCTTTTAATACTTGCCCTTTACTTTAACGACATTTACTTTTAAGTCTTGCACATTTAAATTAAAAACCAACCAAAAATATTTGTTTTCACCAAAATAAAACTGAGTCACATAGAGAACCTAGATCAATTCGAAGAGACATACATCAACGAACTTTGATTTTCTTACGGGGTGTCAAAAGCCTTGTATCAATTAGCTTTGATATAACTTCTCTAGGTGAGTTACAGGAAGATGCAGTTGCGTTGCTGAAGCGGATCCAGAGATTTTCTAAGGCTCAAGACATTGGAGCGCGCGTTGCTGTACATATTTTTCATAGAATAGGTTTTGCTATTGCTAAAGGGGTGGGAGCGCAGATAGTAGGGGTGAGCAGAAACCGAACCGCGAACCGCAAAACCGCAAAAAACCGCAAAAACCGAACCGCAGAAACCGCACCACGACAAAAACAGACAGTTTGGTTTTAAGAAAAAGGAAAAACCGCAAAGGCGGTTCGGTTGCGGTCTTAGCCCGTAAAACCGAACCGCAAAACCGAACCGCACCACACAATAATTATTTTATACTAAAAAACGTCACATCGACTATTTTATGCGATTTATAAGACTTCTAGCGCATATTATCATTAATATTCATATAAGTTATCAGTAAAGTGTTTGTCAGATTCAATTTATGCATTGTTATAACAAAAAAAATCAACATTTTAAACAAAAAAGCGCAAAAAGCCATAATTATCATATAAGTCACAAGTAATGGTTCGGTGCGGTTAAAAACCGCAAAACGGCAAAACCGCAAAAAAACGCAAAACCGAAACCGCGGTTTTTGGTTCGGTGCGGTTTCTATTTTTATAAAAACCGCAAGTGCGGTTGCGGTTCAGTTTTAGTCAAAAACCGCACCAAACCGAACCATGCTCACCCCTAGCAGATAGTATCTCGACTCTCATCCATTTTTTTGTAAATACCTTTTTGTTTCTAATAAAGTGATGGTTAAATAAAAATAATAATAATAATAATAATAATAATAATAATAATAATATAAATACAAAAATTATTTTATTTTTATAAAAACTTTTATTTTATTTTATTATTTTCAGAAAATATTATATATATATATATATTTAATTTATTAAAAAATATTTATTTATTTAAAAACTAATTAATTTAATTTAAAAACTAATTAAACTTAAAAAATTAATAGAAAACAAACCGTGAGGAGTTAAGACGCGTGGTTGTGATCGTTGGCTTCGTAATTTTGTGCTCTTCAATGTGGTTTATTAGTGGATGACTTTGGAGATTGGCAAAAATGGTCCTTGTTGTAAAATCTTCATCAAACTTTCATTTCTAGTCCTCCAAACTTCATTCTTTTGGCAGTTTTTTGTCCTTTGACTTTATCGTTGACTTTTGCTTCGATAAATGACCGTGAAATCCCGTATTTTCTTTCCTTTTGATCTTTTGTACCTGTTTCACAACGAAAACACAAACCACGCATAATTCCGACATTTACGATATTAGTTACATGTTTTGGTCTTGTTTTTATTGTTTTAAGTGGTAAAAGGATAAGTGTTTACACACTTATTAATTACAAAATCATACACAAGTTCAACAACGGACTATGTATTCATTTAACAAAATGCATTTACCCATAAAAATATAAAAAATTAAAAAAAAATGATTACACATTTTAAATTATATATAAAACCTACTTTAGTGAAAACTATAACAAAAATATAATAAACATTAAATTACAAACTAAAAAATAAAAAAAAACACAAATCACAAATCCTCCTCATTAAGAAAAAAAAAACGACCCCGCCCGTTGGGCAGGTTGCGACGCTAGTATATATATATATATATATATATATATATATATATATATATATATATATATATATATATATATATATATATATATATATATATATATATATATATATATATATATATATATATATATATATATATATATATATATATATATATATATATATATATATATATATATATATATATATATATATATATATATATATATATATATATATATATATATATATATATATATATATATATATATATATATATATATATATATATATATATATATATATATATATATATATATATATATATATATATATATATATATATATATATATATATATATATATATATATATATATATATATATATATATATATATATATATGTGGGGTAAAATAAAATAATCCTTATAATAGAATAAATAAAAAAGAAGGGATGAATGTGGGAGTGACATGTGTCACATTTTCACAATATTATCAAACATCATCTCTTTAATAAAAAATCAAAAAAGAAAATTTCGAAAAATTTTTAGCAAAAAATTTTTTTTCAAAAAATAATTTTTTTTTCAAAAAAGTTTTTTTCAAAAATATTTTTTTTCAAAAAATATTTTTTTTTAAAACTTTTTTTTTCTTTTAAAAAAAACTTTCAAAATTTTTTTTTTTCATAAATTTTTTTTTCAAAAAATATTTTATTTCGAAATTTTTTTTTCGATTTTTTTTTTGAAAAATATTTTCAAATTTTTTTTTCGAAATTTTTTTTCCGAATGTTTTTCTTTTCAAAATTAATTTTTTTTGAAACTATTATGGAAAAAAATCTTGTGCATCACAGTTACTGTAGATGATTTAGTACATCAAGAATAAGGAACTTATTAATTACCTTTATGCACCATATTTAGAATCTTGATGCACTGAAATTTTAAGTGTGATTCAATACAACACATCAATAAAAATCAAGTGCATCACAGTTATACGTTTTAGAGCATCGTATTTATAAGTTAATGCATCACGGTTTTAAGTTATTGCATCATAATTCCTGCACAAAACTTATAATTATGGTTTAATTTTCATATGTATGATGCAACACATTTAAAACTACGATGTGACAAATTATAACTATCACACACTAAAATACATGTGATTACTAATAATATAACATTAATTTTCTATATGGATAACTATGATGCAGTAAATTGAATTCTTAATGGCTTAATGCACCAAATTTCAGTGCATTATAATACAAGTTTACCGCATTGTAGTTATAAGTTTTGTGCTTCACGAGTGGTGTAGTAATTTATAACCTTAATGCATAATAATTATGACATTAATACATTATAAGTAAATGTATTATAGTTATCCGTTGGAGAATAAAAATTATATCACTAGTCATCACTTGTATTATTGGTGCATTAATGTAATAGTTACCGCATCATAGTTATGTACATCATAATTAAAACATTGGTGAATGCACTATAATGCATTGATTTATAAACATGATGCACTAATACATGTAACTATAATGCAGAAAAAAGAATGAAATTTTTTTCAAAAACAATTTTGTAAAAAAAAATTTACGAAATATTTTTTCGAAATTTAATTGTGATGCAGTAAAACATATAAATGTGATGCAGTAAATATTTCTGAAAAAAATTCCGAAAAAAAGATTTATGAAAAAAAACTTTGAAAAAAAAAATTTTGGAAAAAAATTTTCAAAAAGGTGCACGGGGTCTTACCGTCTAGCCGTTGGTACTCCGCATCTTCACGGAGAATTCAATTTCACCGGGTCCATGTCGGAGATAGCGGGGCAGTCGTTACACCATTCGTGCAGGTCGCTACTTATGCGACAAGGAATTTTGCTACCTTAGGACAGTTAGAGTTACTGCCGCCGTTTACCGGGGCTTCCATTCAAAGCTTATAACACTTCTCCTTCCGACTTTCCAGCACCGGGCAGGTGTCAGACTCTATACATCGTGTTACCACTTAGTAGAGTCTTGTGTTTATAATAAACAGTCGCTACCCTAATATATATATATATATGTATATATATATACATATATATATATATATATACATATATACATATATATATATATATATATATATATATATATATATATATATATATATATATATATATATATATATATATATATATATATATATATATATATATATATATATATATATATATATATATATATATATATATATATATATATATATATATATATATATATATATATATATATATATATATATATATATATATATATATATATATATATATATATATATATATATATATATATATATATATATATATATATATATATATATATATATATATATATATATATATATATATATATATATATATATATATATATATATATATATCTCAAAAGTTTCCTAAATTTCGTCACTATTGGTTGACTTCCGTTTTTTTGAAAACGCATTTTTCTGAAAATCACGTTTGCAAACCGCGGGTATATATATTACTCTAAATTATTATTTTTTTTTTCATTTTTTTCCCCACAACCTCGGGTCAACACACACACACAAAGCATCCCTTTTTCTCCTCTCCAAACAGGATGTACACCTAATCCAAAAAACATTAAAAAAACAATCGATCTTTGATCTTTTTTGTTTGATTCAGATTCAATCGTTTAATTTTTTCCCAGAAAACATTAAGATCAAAAGATCAAAAAACATTAAGATCAAAAGAACATTAATTTTGATCAAAAGATCATATTCAATCGTTTAATTTTCTGATATTTGGCGGTTAAGGTGGCATGTTATTTATGAGATGATGGTGGGTCGTTGATCACATTTGAAGCTTTGGCACAAGCTGCTAGCTTTGTATGAACATGATTTCCTTTATGCAGGAAGCACGAAACCAAGCTTAGAAATCCTGAGGCGTATTCTTCACAAAAAAGGGGCGTTGATTTTATAAGGGAAAGAAGAACCATTTGGAAACATCTTATTATGAGTGGAATTTAAATCTTATGAATTCTCTATCAGAGGTAACCCTCTAAAATTATCCTGAGTCATTTTTATTAAAAAAATTATAGATTTGTATTGTTGTTTTTATTTGTAATAGTAGTATGTTATATTAATATATCTAATGAGATTTGCACGTATTTATTAATTTGCAGGTTGCAAAGCTCATTTAGTAATGTTGGAGCTATCTAGGTAAGGAAGAATAATATTTACATCAGTTTCATTTGTTAAAATACACATACATTCAGCAGATCCATATGTTAAATATTAACTGTAGCACTCCATTTATGATATATGCTGGTAACTGATAAAACAAGAAAGGTTCAATCTAACGAGATATGACTTTAGAAATCCATTTGTTGTGGTTACTTAATGACCGTATATGATGGTTCACACCTTTTGTTTTTTAGGGCTCATGAATGGGAGGTTAAAACGTAGAAGTGTATTTGACCCTGGTCTTGGTTTATAATGATCAGACTCTAACCAAATCCAGTAACTATCTTGACGGCATCACCAATTCTCATTGTCTACATCTTTGCTACAATTGCTACCAAATATTTCCAGGTGAATTTAGCTCTTCCATTTTGAAACTTTTATAAATCAAAGAAGTACATCCAACAACAACCCTCCAAATTTACTTATTTTCTGTAGACAAGCATTGCTTATTGTTTCAATTAAGGTCATAATAGTTTAATGAGTATGGTTATTTGAGAGGGGGAAACCATGATTATATATGGGTGTTTGGATAGCTAATAAGAAACTAAATAAGTGCTTAAAAAACTCCAATTTTTTTGCTTATACTTGAACTTTATATTTTTGCTGATATATATGCGTGTTTTAATAACGCGAAAAGGCGGTTGATGATGAATCACTCAAATTTGTATATTGAAGATACTCAGTTAGCAATGGTAAATAAGTAACACCTTGATACCCCAGGATGAATAGGTAAATATACTTAACGACACTTTTTCATAGCCGCATTCTCATATACTTGGTATGTTATTCTTAAAAAATCTAATGTTTTAGTGTTCAGTATTTGCTGTTAATGCATGCCATCTTTGATTTTCTCAGATATTAGGCGTAAAGATGTTAATTTAGTGTTGCTCACGTCCGTCGGCCGATCTGACCTCTTGCGTGATATAATAATTCGATTTGTAACAACGGCTTCAAGTGCATATGCTCTGCACAATAGTAATTATTATTCAAAAATTAGATATTCTATTGTTTGCCATTGTTAGTTTATTCGCGATAGTATCCAAAACACTTATGCGATTAGGTTGTTATATATTCGAATCGTATGCATAATTTTATCAGATATTCTGTAGTGTGAATGTGTTTTCCTAGACGTAAATGGGCGTTCTTCAAGTCGTAGACATATATGAAAACCGGAGCTTATATTGAGCTAACTCTTTTTTAGGAAAATTTTCTTTCGATTTTTACCTTTTTGACCCGAATAAAGCATAACCTGTGGACACTTCTTTTATGTGTTCCAATAGAATAAAAAATGAGTGATTCATATGATATGTGTTTTTAGATGGCGATGCAGTCTGCAAATCGTAGTGCAGTTGTTCTTCTGAGTTCTCAAGTTGTTGGCACATTGTGTTTGTTAATCTAAAACTTTTCTATCGATAAGATATGACATGACGAGAAGAAGCCATATAATCGACATACAATCTGCCTTCCAGGTACACCTGAATTACCAGTCAACAATTTCATATTACATATCCAGAAACACGTTTATGGATATTTGGAACTCTTAAAATCTTTTGTCCACCCTCTGGGCTGAAGTAGTGCCACTACCTGCGTATTCCCAGATTATCAGGTAAACTTTGAACTTTATTAAATTTTAATGGCAATAAAATTAATCAAACTATGTCAAGATCAGGGAACAACATTAAAGAAAATTAAGGAAGTTGATTCTTCTTTGAATTGGGCCATGCAAGTTCATTGTCCTTATAATGGATCCAACCCTGCTTCTCTCTTTTCTACTGCAGCATCATCATGATTCAGCAATTCAATTATCATCCATTCATCTCGAGGTGCAGCTCATCATCAACCTCACTTTAGGACTCCAACTCTCGCTCATCAACACTACAACCAACCCATGTACCACTATAGGTGATAAAGGTATAATCTGATATTGCACATCCACATTCCATATTCATGACTTTAACGCAAAGTATAGGAATATTTGGGCAACCCGAGTATTAATCCATCCTAGCAGGTGCTTCTATTTGTATTCTTTAATATTTTTATCTTGATTTTGTCACTTTCATTCCTACAATGTCAGTTACTCAATCTGAGTTTTTGGTGTAGTTGCTGATACTTTCTCAGTTCGAAAAGATGCTAATGGAAGGAAGCAACTTGACGCCTTGACCCATAACCCTGTTGAAACTGTTAGCGAATACTCTCATTGACACCAGTTAAAACTAATAATCCAAAACCTCGGTTTCAAATGGAAGGAAGCAATTTATGCCTAGAATATTATTTTGATTAAATGACATTTTTTTCAATATAAATAAATATATTTCTTTTATTTTACAGACCTTCTAAAAAACATAATCTGTGAAACAGGTTCACAACTCATGGGCCATCAACAACTTCTTGGACTCGAGACATTACATCACCAGAAAACTAAAAATACTCTTTATTCCATCCTTACAATAATGCAGCAACCACAGACGTGCATGCTGGTACAGATGCAGCTGGACCGCAACATGTTATTAATGAACCTGATTTGACCAGCTCTGGTCGTTGTCGAATCGAGTGTTATTCTTTTTTACATAGCCTCTTTTTGGAAAACACTATGAACTAATATTCTTTAACCACGTTCTGGTCTGCTTCTTTTGAAACTTTAGCAACTGGCATGCGTGGATGTATTCAGTAACCACCAAGGCGTGGTAAATGGGGCGCGCCTCAGACGGAGTCATGGTCATTATGAGACGCAAAACTATCCTCTTTTGGTTTTACCAGTAAGTGTATAAGGTCTACCCGAAAACTTTTTTACCTATTTTGACTTATTCAAGGTCAATTCATTTTGCCTCTTCTATTAAATTAATATGTATTATGTTGTTTCTGTTGTTGGTTTTATTAAATTTTTCTTAAAGAATGTACGTTTTCTTTACGAAATTTATAGGTGGAGGCATCCTAATTCAGTAAGAGTCCTTCTGCTGGGTTTGCCTTGATACGTCTTGGACATCATGTTGTCGCAGAGGGGCCCACTGGATTTTGTTTTTTGGTAACGTGGCCGTTGCAGCTCGATATGCACAGCGGGTACATGGATTGAAGCGTGTCTTAATCATCAGTTTTGATGTCCATCACACCGAGGAAGAAAAAGAATATTGTAGAAGCTAGAGGACAGCATGTTGTAGTAGAACACCATGAATCACGCTGAATTAACAATGAGGCATGATTTAATAGGCAATTGTTGCTTCTGCTTTCCTTTGCCACGTTGAAGTAAAGCCAGAGGTTAGCATCCATATATATATGTGCTTTAAGATCATGGTAGAAACAAAAACTCACTATTCATCATAGAGAAACCAACAGTTGAGTCTTCCCTTGCTTAAACTTGGAACCACTTATTCTTGTGTGGCTGTTTGGCACAATTACCGATTTCAGATCATAGCCAATGACCAAGGAAACATAATCACCCCCTCCTGTGTCGCCTTTAATGATATGAAGTGTTTGCTTTGGCGTGTTGCCAAGAACCTGACTGCTTATATGGTGCATTTATTTGTAACTCTTCATCATTCGATACTTAACCTTTTAATATGCAGGAAAACATTCTTTAGTGTGGTCATGAGCTGATGGTTGAAATACTTGAAATGGGCATGAATGTCAAAAACAGGGGAGAGTCCTATATCAATGGCCATGGATTGTTTCATATTCATTTGGAACAATGATGTTCTTAACAATTGTAAGGAGCAATATAGAGTTAGAAAGATTAGTTGTCTAAAGCTTAATCATTCGTTGTATTCGCCAAAGTAGAATGTTTGGTTTCGATGTGGTCCATTAAATATACCTTATACTTGGATGTTACAATTTCGATCATCTTCTTGGGAATGGGTTAGGTTTGATCTCATAAAGGTCAGATCGGAAAATTAATGGAATTGATTGTTCCAACCGGCTAAAATGTTAAAAGTAACTTGAACCATATTTAGCACATGCAACCTTCTAAATTGATCTATGTAAAAGTTTAACAGGCTTGCACTATATTGTTAAAAGGAAACTGAAAGCTGTATGCCGAACTTTAGCTACAGCAGCTGCTGCTACTGTAAGATCCACACACGCCAGACCCATACCCATCACGCGATGATCTTCTTGAAAACAGACACCGAGTCTCGTGTTTATGGTCTATCAGACTCAATGCCACCAAATGGTGTAAGTTGTGGGTATAATGGAAGTTGCTGCTACAATAGAAGTATATAGTATTTTGATTGTTGGTTGATTTTCTTCTCTTCCTTGGACCACATACTTTAGTTATTGCTGTTCCATCTGCCAAATTTAGAGGTATTATAAATGCTTATGTATGAGTGTAATACAGATTATTTTCTGTGCTTATATGTTGGTTAAGTGTGTTATTTTCACTCTTTTCTAAACATGTTTGTGAAGAATTTCAACTTTGCAAACTGCCCCATAAATCACTTTTCTGTCTGGTTTGAGTTAAAAGTGTTCTACCAAACAGCATGTATGCTCCTTCGTCCAATCAGACCCTAGAGCAGTTTTCAGATAGATTTTTCTGCATTTATTTGCTGTCAAAGCAACCCTTCAAAAAAGGTTATGTCCAAGCAGTCCTGTACGGTCACATTATGTCCAAACTGACTGTTATTTTCCCACGTGTGTCAGCTGTCACGTTTGAGCTTTAACGCTTCCTTAAACGCAATTTAAGCCTTTTTGTGTCTCTTTTTGGTCATATGCAACAGGCGATACTGTCCCCGCTTCCCCATTATCGGAATCAAACTGAAATAGTGGGAGTTCACATGAGGACCCAACAGGCACTTGGTTATTCGATCCATGATTCAGTAGATAGATCAAGATTTAGAACACTTCATTAAGAAAGATTAAGCAGATATTGCGTAAGTAGCTTTTTCGAGTTTTAGATAAATTTTGCTTTGTTGTAAATGTTATTTCCCAAGGGTCCCAAAACCTCATCCAGAGAGGAGTAAACAACCACTTTATTATCACGCACGTGCTAATATAACATTCAACCATTTTTCCACCCCCTCTACTGGCGCTTACGTGTTGACTTATATCTCAGGTACCGGGGAGGAGTAGATAGTAAATGTCGCCCAGTAAAGCTCACCTTCGTTTAGATATTAACTTTTTGATGATCTTATTGCTTCTGGAACAGCTGTAGGGCTTAACTGTTGCAGTAACTTGACCATACCCCTTTGCAGCTACAGCAAATTGACCCAACCGCCCCATAATCTTTGAAACAAATGCCCCTTAAACTTTGAAACAAATTCCCCTTAACTGCTTTTAAACATGAATGTTTCGTTTCAAATGTTATGGGTGTATTGTCTTTTAGAAGGGAATTATTTGTTTGGACGAAAAAACTAAATGATTAAGCGTGTTTGTTTATTAAGCTGTTTATGAATTTTGATAAGCAAAATCAAGTTGCCTATGTAGGGTTTTTTTGGGGTCCGTTATTGAAAGCAATTATTTGGTGTTTTTTACTGTAAAATAAGGTAATGCTAATCTTTATTGAAATACTAAAGATCGATGTAAGTGAGTATATATTCAATTAAGGACATTGTTCACATTTATGTTCATTTTTTTCATTTGTCTACCTACTGATTATCATCTTTACAACCATGATTTGACCACCTGAACTGCAAGACTATGGCAGAAAGATAGTGTGACAACGAGTTTGTGGATTATTACTTTGCCATGTACATGTTATGAGTTACAGGTAATTATTTTGGTGGAATTACCAGCCTTCGAACACTTATTTATCTATTTAGTAACCATTATTACAAAATCCATGTAGGAAAACAATTCAAGGTCTTTAATAATTTAGTGAACAAGATGTTCAAGGACATAAAAGCTGTCACGCACAAGATCTTCAAGGACATAATAATGGATCTGAATTCATATTGATATTTAAAAAATATCAGCAATACAACAACCTGATGAACTATATGCCTATTTTGACGTTGTAATGTTCAACTAGAGTTTATAACAACTGGTAGTTGAACTCAAAACTCAACTATGAATTCAAGAAAGAATAGAACCCAAAGTTGTAGTTTTATTGATGAAATGTTGAGAGAGAATTACAGACTGAAAGGGAGTTTAACAAAATGATCAATGAATGAAATGACAAGAACAACAAGACTATTTATAACAGAAAAATGGCGCCAAAGTTAGTTAGAAGGGTTGGAGTATTTCACGTGCACCTCACGTGTCTAGCTCACAAGCTATGCACGTGCACCTCACGCGCCGAACCCTTCTGCTCATAACAGACGTTCGTTTCATTCATTAAAAAATCTTTCACATGATGTGAAAACTGCTATAGAATGTGAATGTTGGCCTATTATGCATCAGTTTTTACCTTTATTTTTTTAAACATGTCCTTATGATCAGATAGTATATCATATGCACACCAAGGTTTTTGATACTATTCTTAGGCATGATGAATATTTACAGCTACTTATTTCGATGCTTATACGGTTGTGGTGAAAGTTGATGCGGATGTAAACCGGGACAGAAAACAAATCCCTCAAGATATCGACATCGAGGACAAACCTGTAGGATGTGCTAATGCTTTGAAGAACGTCATTCAAATCGTTTATTTTGTTTTGACCCATCCTGCCTTTGTGAGTGACAGGGCTAGCCATGGCGCTGGATAACGTGCATCACAAAAAAAAAGAATGCAAAAGGAAATTGTTGTTGATGTTTCTTCATTTTCTGTAAACTAGAAAGGGGAACCTTTTATTTTAGTTTATCAAACTGGCATACTTTACATATTTGTTGTCTCTTTGTTGAATCCTTTGATTTGTAAATCTCTCATATTATGTTTACAGGTTGCCCAGTTAATCGTGATTGATCATAAGTACGCAATACAATCACTTAGAAATCGATATCTTAGTGTAAATTTTAATTCTTCCTGATTTTAGCAATCATATGCAGTCATTATTTCATTGTTGTTGCTGAAGAATAAAATTTGTGATTGATTTGGGAGATATACCAAACTCTTGGTTATATTCACTATAACATTGTCAAGGTTTTGGCCTATTCAAGATGGGTCATGACATCGCCCAACATTACTACCTCAGACCGGATCTAGGCCGAGGTGAGTATGGTGTAACATATTTATGTACAGATTTAGAAACTGGTGAAAAATAGTGCACATGTTTGGAATTGTGCGAGGGTGGAGAGTGCATGACCGATTGTGGCTTGAGGACCAGAGTCTAAAAGAACCACCTGATGTTCTCATTGAAATATAAACGAACCACCTGATGTTTTGTGTTTCTGATTGTGTTAATGTCATGTGGTTGGGACGTAAGTGGAAAACAGGGTTAATCATTATTATGATTTTGCTGTTGGAACGGTACCAGCAGTCATATAAACAACTGTGTTAATGTGTTGAATCTACTCCTTATCTTCACATCCTGCTCTCCCTCTATGACACTTTGTACTTGCAGCTTGCACATACAAGATCACACTCTCTTGCGATGAATAAAGTCACTTGCCAACCACTGGGCACACTGTTTTTCCTAGATCTTAGTTCTACAATTTGTCTTGAATCTCTCAGTCTAACAAAGTAAAGTTTGTTTTCTTCTCCTTATTTATTCAAGAACGCAATCAAAGTATCATAATTGATTCTCATCAAGTCAAGTGTGTACCCATTCACTCTTGAAGAGTAAGGTTGAATTTATTTTTACCTCCAACGGGTCAAATGGACCGAATCATAAGGATTATACACAAACATATGCAAGAATGAGCAACCCTTGATGAAAACCAAATACTGATAATACTTTCGTAATTAACAAAACACAAGTACTAATGATCTTTTAATATTTTATTACTCAACACACTCATTAGTACGTGACGTGCTATAAACTCATAAACCTCTAAATATTGCAAGAATAAAATACTCTTGACGATTTTACGACTATCGCCCTTCCTACAAACTCCAGGTCCCCCTCTCCACCACCTGAGGGAATGCAAGGACTTTGAACAACGAGCAGATATGGCTCCTTTTCTCATAAAACTCCCACATTATGATGCAACTTAGGAATATTAGCCATAATTTGGACAACGTGCTTCATTTTGACCAAGTCTCTAAATCGTTCAGCACCAACGATTTACTCATGTGGCCTCCTTTTTTTCATCCAAATTTACGCTTAAATACTTGAAGATTTATATATATAAAAAATATTGGCCTCAACAAATCTTTCTATTTAACTTTCCATGAACGTCATCATTATTTGATAATATTTTATTAAATTTTTGTTACTTAACTATAATATTAAAATGACCATTAACCATTGTATTAAAATGACAAATACTATAAGGTGGCAATTATTTATATATTTTATTGAAATGGATATTAGTTACTTTTTGTTCAACATTCGTCTTTTTTAACACGGTCGATGTTTTGTTGCCATAAGTATATGTGTCGATGTAGGTAATGTTAAAACAAGAAACAAGAATTTGAATTATATAAAAAAACTTATTTACGAAAATTATTTTACTTTTATATTATATATCAATATTATGGTCAAAAAGAAACTCTTTTCGTTTCATAATTATTGTACACCGACAAAAAACATGTAATTTAATAAAAATCATCTTTTCAGCTTCATTTTTATTACTTTTTACATAACATTAATTTTACCTTTAGTCAATTAATTTATAACTATCCTTCAAAAAAAAATTAATTTATAACTTCTTTATTGTTTGTAATATTACCTTCACGTGAAGGTGATATAGTAAACTTAATCTGCATTTCTTACCCTTTTATAGAAGGGGTCAATTAATTTAGGACGTCCCAAAATAGTAATGTGGACTATAATTTTGAGACGAAAAGAGTTAACAGTTTTGTTTGTTTCGTTTGTGTATTTTATTTCGACAAAAAAACGACAAAATTACACCATATATAATATGAGGTCAGCTTTGTAATTTTGTTTATATCAAAAATCTTATTTCATACAGAATCATAGTCATATAAAGCCTTTGTGTTGTTTAGAGTTTAAAAACATTTGGCGCTAATTTATTTTGCTTAAAAAAATGCTTCTAATATGATAACAGAGTAGATTATTATAGCATGAAATCTAGATTGTAACATTTAGTAAATTGTATGCATAAGTTGATTTTATTTTAGCATTCAACTTAATTAACCGGTTTTTCTTAGTAGTAATATTTTTAAAGTTAATGTGCAACCCAAATTGGCCATTTGTTTATAAATGCACTACAAAATTTATGATATTTATTTATTTAATTAAACATTAAAAATAAGTAATAAAAGAATCAATAAAAATCTATTCTTATTAATTTTTATAAAAAAATAATTAAAAGTTATTTTTATTAACTCTTACTAAAAAAGAGTAAATAATATAAAGAATCACTAAAAATATATTTTTACTCAAAGTAAGTAAAAGAGAAACTTTTAATAACTTTTTTCTTTAGTAGGGAAAATATGTGAGTTTTTTTTCTTAGTTTTATATTCAATGTATATTAGTATATAATAATTTAAATAATTGTTTGTCTTATTAGCAAACAAAACTTTTAATAAATAAATATCTTTTATTTTATAGTGAGATCAAAACTTCACAACAGTTCTTTTGAATTTAACATATAAGAAGTGCCTTATTAGTGAGTGCACTGGTGCAACATTAGCAATAATTATTGACAAGCGTTTATGCCCAACATCGTATTGTTACTACTCCTTAAATATTTACATATATGAAAATATTGAACCTCCAAAGTACATATATTGACAATGATGATTAATAACATTAATTATCACATATTTATTTGTTTAAACAAAAGCACTATTCATACATGGACAACATAAGTCGCACTAACAAGAACAAAAAATAATAGAGAGGTGAAGATTCGTTAGATTCTTTACAACAAAGAGAGTATTCTCAAACAAACACTTGGGCGTGTATCTAAATGTTTCATTATCAAGAGTCAAAAGCAAAATAGAAATGATTTTTTTATGTTTAGACAAACAGTGGAACCAGTACAACATAACAACAAAGGTTGTTTCACATAAAAGTTTATGGACGGAACCCGTTCGTTGATGAGCCAAACCCAAACAATATCAAATGTTCTTTTAAAAAATGATATATGAACGAAACTCGTCCGTTGGGTGGCCCAAAAACTAAAAATATCAAAGATTAGTTTCCCCTTAGTTTTCTTTTAACAAAAATGAGTCCTACTGACAACATATATAACTAATACACAAACATACTTTTAGAAAGGATTTACGAGACTAACATGCCCATTGGCTATTCTTCCTTAGTTGTTTTTGAGAAAGCAGAAAAAGAGTGAACAATGTGTTGTCGCTAATTCGCGGGTGCTCTAGGGAAAATGTTTTTTTATTTAATATAGTCATATAGTTGTATTTGAACTAATATGAAATCACAAATGTGAATATAAAAGGTGTTGGCAGTAATCATTTTTGGTGGAATGGTTAATAGATATCAATCAAGTGTAAACTCATTCGCAACGAAAGCACTTTTGATTGATAAGACAACGCAAAGCATCAACAAGCTTTTTTTAAGATTCAAAAAATTAAATACATAACAAGTACTCATACATTGACTTATTCGGCAACACATAGGTGATATAGTCTTGAATGACCTAAAGCTTGTGTTTTAGACCTGTTCATTAATAGTCAAAGATCAATTCTTAAAAGGAGTAGTTTTGGGTTTTTACCGTTTAATTCATTTGAGTACATAAAAAAGAAACAAAAACTTAAATTTGGATTTAACATAAGTTTAACGTCACTTAAGAATAAACTATAAATAAAATACACAAAACGGTAAATTAAAAAAACATTAAATAAAAAAGGTATAAAAAATAAACCTCCAGAACAACTAAAAAAACGACCCCGCCCGTTGGGCGGGTTACGACGCTAGTATATATATATATACATATATATATATATATATATATATATATATATATATATATATATATATATATATATATATATATATATATATATATATATATATATATATATATATATATACATATATATACATATATATATATATATATATATATATATATATATATATATATATATATATATATATATATATATATATATATATATATATATATATATATATATATATATATATATATATATATATATATATATATATATATATATATATATATATATATATATATATATCTTTACTTATATATAGGGCTAACTATGATTGAGATAATGCTGACTAGGATAATCAATAAAGGATGATGTGGCACTTATTGTTAGGGGTGCAAAAGAGCCGAGCTTTTATCGAGCTATTCGAGCTCGAGCTCAAGCTCGACTCGATCGAGCCGAGCTTTTATCGAGCTCAAGCCCGAGCCCAAGCCCAATAGTATGGCTCGAAACATATAATGAGCCGAGCTCGAGCTTTTGATAGCTTGGCTCGAGCCCTTATAGAGCTTTTTCGAGCCTTAGTATAAATATATATTTATATAAGTACGAAAACGTTCATTTAAGTATTAGCCTTATTATCAAGAGTAACTATATAAAAACTTAAATAATTTATTAATAGTCGTTATCATAATTTAGTACATACATAGAATTTGTGGTGGTGTGTAAACGATAATGATATATTTGTTTCGTATTTGTAATTTCGAGCTTTTCAAGCTAAGCTCGAGCTTTGCTCGAATCCTAATCGAGCCGAGCTCAAGATTTGAAGGTAAAAGCTCGACGAGCTATCGAGCCGAGCTCGAGCCCATTATTTTATGTTTCGAGCCGAGCCCAAGCCCTGTTGAGCTCGGGCTCAGCTCGGCTCGTTTGCAGCCCTACTTATTGTAATATAGTATTTGTCGACGATTTTATTTGATACTTTTTTGTTTTCTAGAAGCAAAAGAAACTTCAATACCAAACTTGAGGTAAATCTTCTTTTAGTAAATTTTACTTTCCAAAATAAACTCAATCTTCGTCTTTTTCAATGTTTTCAATTGCAGATCGAAGAAAAAAAGTCTTCGTTACCGATACTCGACACAATTCAATCGAATCTAATCTAGACCACCCTAAATTTTATTATAAATACAATTGAGTCAATCCTAATTTATTCGAATTCTAAGTCAATCGATTCCTAATTCAATCAATCCTATTCAATTCAATCGTTTTTCTAATCGGGATTCAATCGAATTGGGGTTTTCAATTGGAATTCATATTAACCCTATTTTTGAATCGGGGTTTTCCATCATGATGTTAAAAGATAGTAATAAATTATGTATGCTACACAAGAAGCTAAGAGGGCAAACTCTGTTGTAGAGAAGGTTGAGCGAGACAAGCGGAGTGCTATCAACAAATTACAGGTCGGACTTTTAATATTTGAAGAGAAAATATTTGCTTTTTTATCTGTTGTCAAGTCTGTTATGCAGCAATGTATTTAGTACAGTATGTAGCAATGTATATAGTACAGTATGTAGCAATGTATTTAGTTTTTTGAATATATTAAATGTGTGTGCGCGTCTACACTTCGTATCAATGGTGCCCACAATAAGAATATTAACCGACATAAATTCAACTACATTGCATATTTTCACTCTGATTGTATTATATAATGCAGCACGAGCCACAAGATTGCAGGATCAGAATGGTATAGTCCCTGCAGAAACAAATTATTAAGCAGAGTTTACTTCGACTTCAGAAGACATTATTAAGCAGCAACTGAGTGATCTCCTATGATCTCACATATGATTCGCATTTTATCCTGAAGCATAAGTAGAGAAACAACATGGTATCTGGTGTCATCATACAACACGTCCATGATTTGGACTCACCGGCCATAAAAGATTTTATACCGTCACATGAGCTAGATATTTGCTGTTGCCACGTTCAATCTCAATTTGAAATCTTAAAAACAAAGACAAGTGCCCTCTGTCCCTCAATTCACATATATCTTTGGTGTTTATATGCTTCCTCCAGGGACCAAGTCCTGGTGTCGGGCATAAATTTGTAGATGTTGAGCCATTGGAGGACTTAAGGACTCTGTCCCCCCTGGTTTTGGTCATTAAGAACCCCATCACCAGCATAGTTCAAGTCAGCTTTTCTCACGCACCCGTCATACCAATCAGTTCTTCTCTACTATTCTTGGAATCTAGGCTCGAACCTGCTTAAACATCCACAAGCAGGGGAATCATTAATGTTACCAATTTTCTATGGGCCACATAATTAATAACAGTCACATCATCCATCTGTCCAGTCACATAAAGCCGCTATTCTTGCGTCCGTTGTCCTTTTTTCTTACTAACTTGTTTTTAGTTGCATTGTTTTTTTGCTGATTCTCGTGGTAGATCAGCTTACTGCACCTCCCAAATAACCCCAACAATACACTACTACCTTCATACATTTATTTTATCTCCAACTCACCCCACTTATGCTCATGCAAAAATAACAGTGGCATCAAGTTTTATAGCTCTTTAAATTGCAGCCCATATGCGTATGTTTAGGACTGAGATGTATGGAAATAGGTAGTTCTCAGCGCCTAATAAATTTGGTGTAAAGAGTGGTAATGGCAACACATGTTTCAAGGATAAAGGTAATTCTCTAATATTAGTACGCAATCTTTCTTCTTGTATCCTTAATCCACTATAATTTGGTTAAGTTGTCATCTTAAAGTGCCTCTATTTCTGTTTTTACAGATTGAGGACATGCCACAAAGGATGAAAGCATTGGCAGTGCCAATGGTGCCTGGCTAAAGCATCTGCAGTGCTAATGTAGGAATTTATTGCGAAAGAAATTATACTCCTAGTGAAGGTGAGATTATGAAAATGATGGAAATAGCCAACCCCGATGTTGTTCATGTTGTTAGATCTTTTATTAGAAAGCAGCTTGCTTTAGAATTGATTTAAGAGTTCCTAAACTTGGTATGCTTAGTTAATTACGCACACCCCCTCTCCTGATTTTGTCCCACCGAGCCTTATAGCTAAAATATTAACTCTTTGACTGGTGAAAGAAAATAGGACCTCGGAAAAGTATACCTTTTAATGATTATATATTCTTTCTGGTTTCGGGAACCTTTGAATAAACGCGGCTCTTTTCTTATATATTTTTACTCTCTTAATATTAGTAAATGGTTTCTGTTGCGTGGGTCTGTGCGTAGGGCAATAGGAACCCCAAATATGAATTAGTCATTCGAGTTCTATTATATGTTCTTATTATCTTCTGTTTTACTTTTATGCTTAGTGCCAAGTTTGTGTAGATGTGATTCTATGTTCCAGTCGATCACATGCCATATTTACTATTATCATGGAGCAAAAAAACGACTACCGGAGTAACAAGTGGAGGAGGTCATGATGATGGTGGAGATAATATATTGCCGGCTATGCTCAATTTGGTTGATCTTGCTAGGTCAGACCGAGCGAAGAAAACAAGACCTTTTGTGAAAGAAAAATATATATGCACAACGTAATCTGTGGTAACATTTTTTTCGAAAACATTGATCATTTTAGTAAATTATACACTGAATATGAGGTTAGTTTATAACTTATTGCTCTGAACTTAACAGGATACATCACACCGTGGGTATTCAACTATGCTATATTCAAGACAAGAAAGAGTTACATCACACAGGGGTGAGTATCTTCAAGGTAAAGCTAACATATTTATTACTATGCGAAATCCTCTCTGAGTTTCGAGTACTATTCAAAGAAATGTATTAAGCTTCTTGAAATCATAATAAATCTTTAATCAAATATTTTGGAAAGAAATGTTTAACATGTCCCTCAGTTCAACCATTTACCTAGAAATCTCACGACTGTCAGTTTATCAGCGTTTGGACCAGGATAACTATTCAGTTTTGAAGGTTTTTCAGGGAAACCGAAGACGCCAATTCACTAAGTGTTACTACGGAAGTCAAGTTCACCCGCTCCTAGACAAACAATCTATTGTTTTGGACAGACACCATTTGGGCTACCATCGGGCAACCACAGTTTGGGCACCCACTGCTTGGGCAGCCGACGGGCTTACCTTTCGCTCATGTTGCTCCATATAATGTGCAGAGTGCTCCAGCGTTCAGTCACTCAAATGCTTTTGCTAGAAACATGTCGAATACTATTGATGCATAGTTGTAACAGCATCCAAACTGGATAGTCACCCTCCTTTTCCCCTCATCCACTTTTGAGGTGTAGTAAATATACGTTCTACAATAAAGTTAACTAAAGTGTTGGATCATCACTGAAGCATCATTTTTTTATGTTGCAACATCCATACTAAAAAATTGAATCATCATATAACATAGGACATCCAGTAACATTCTGAATGTGCAATATTTAAAAACCATTGCTGATCTAATATCTATGACAATGTCTGCATACAGAAATGAGTCCAAGTAGACGATTATCTTATTACGAGTTTGAGACAGAATAATTTCGATTTATGTATGGATGATTTACACTGATGTTTCGTTGTAATTTTATGGATGATTTACGCTGATCTAATGAATCTGGTCCTACTCTTGAAGAACTTAGGTATGCTTACTGAAATTCAATGAAAGATAGCTTTGTATCCTGTTCGGTCATTATTTCTAAATTACTCCATACGAATGGTGATTCGGTCGATATTGTTGAATGGGTTATAAATTTGTACATCTAAACAGTCGTATGCCATGAGTTATTTATCTTTTTTTTATTAATACACAGTGCGTGAATTGTGGTTACAAGATATATATCATTTTAACAGTACTTTGAATTAAGTTATTTAGCACGCTTTATGCATTTTACAATACACTTTGGGTCACTTTTGACCCGCTTTTGTTTCAAGTCCGAGTCAATCTTACTTTGCTCAAGTAATATTTGAATATTATCTGTTGTATCGGTTAGAGATCGTCAATTGTGTTCAAATTTTCAACCTCTTCCAGTAATAGAAATTTTTGAAACTGTATATCTCATTGCATATCTTTTTTATATGTCTGTAGGTTTGGTATCAAGGTTAAGATCATGCTTGACTGGGATCCTACGGGGAAGGTAGGCCCAAGACCCCACTACTTGATAATGCATTTATCTGCTCAACATCGTTATAGTTGTGCTCATATACATATATAATTATATCAGTATACATAACATTAGAAACCAACTCTTATCCATTTCTTGCCTTCCTATTCAGTTTATTTATATGTTTGAGTTCTGACATAATTATGAATTCTTAATGTCACATTCATTTTTGAAATTTTTTATATATGCATCACCATTAAATATGTTATATGTTCTTAATTTGGTTGCTGCTTGTGCTCTCAAGAGTTGTTACAGCTACATCTATTCTGACACTCATGTTACCGGTCAGTAATTCTATTAAAATAAACCTTTTTTCTTACATCTTACTAACAAGGGAGAGTGTTACATTGACATGGAAGAGCGAGGAGTGTTCTATAATTTAAATAGATGGGGTATTAAAATCTAAGTTCTACCCTCAAATGACTATATTTGATTAAATTGCATCGATATTAGGTTATGATTATGCTAATATCTTTTCAGCCACAATGATGAAATGTCGTTTATTTTTTAAACGTAGTATATGAAAACAGGAACTCGACGGGCAGTGGCTCTAACTTCATAAGTAGTGGCAGAACCGATTCCCTTCACAATATCAGGATCCCTGTTCAATTTTAATGCTTTATCATGCTAGGCTATGCAAAAAATTGACTTGATTGATGTCACAATTACGTAAAAGCTTTGACTTACCTGGTAGCTCTAAGGCCAATATTATGTTGAAATATGGTGGCATTAATAAGTTGTGTCCATCTACGACATCAATTCCATAGATCATGGGATCCTTAAACGGCTACCCAGTGACCCGTTTTGGAACGCGTTTTGGAACACTCCGTCCCCACTAAGCAAGCAT